>CM055896.1:2157500-2757500 GCA_029582155.1 Panopea generosa | reverse complement strand
CCAGTCTACCAGTTTTTCATTAAATTATATGCAAATCGAGCATCCCAGTCTAATAGACTTCTTTCAATATATTCTATTACATTCAAACCTACCTTTAGCAGCCAGTCAAAGGATTGCCTTTTAAGAAAGTTGTTGCTTAATACAGAATTTTGTCTGAAAGCATGGAAATGGGAAATAGGCTGATTAATGGCAACGACTACTTACAAAGGTTGGACTGTACATGTATATGCAAATTTATAGTTCTGAAGCATTATTTTACCAATGTTGAGCGTGGGATTAAAAAAAACTTATTTTCATAATGTTTCCTTAATGCACAAAATTGATTTACTTAGTCATTTAAGTGGTATAGTGTAAAATGAAATGGGGCGTTTTAACTATACACTGGTCATAGATCACTTACTGATCGTCTAATGTATTATTACGTGTTCTCAACGTTACGCTTTGTTACCACAAACTTATTTTCGTTAAAAGATCAATAAATGATCTATTACATATATGATGCTGTCAAGCTCAACAATTTTTTATATTTTTTCACATGATGCATGATGTAATGTCTAGCCAGCCTCAAGTGTTCTTGTCGTAGCTCTAAATAAGGTACTGTAGAATCTGGTAATAAGCACATACTTGAATACTTAAGCATTCTTTAATTTCACCTAAAATTAGGCACAGATTTTGTGTTGAGACCCTAAGTATGTCCCCTCTGAACCAAAATCCTGCATCCACTCAGGAGATACTGCTTTTAATAATTCAACACAACCTGTGTTTACAAGTAAAATTTGAAAATCAAGGTAATCTGATCGAATAAAAAACACCAATTATATGCGAGATAATTAAAAAATGGGACACTACAGTATTTAGTGCATCAATAATACAAATCATAACGGAGTAAACTTTTATTTGTTGAAAGTATTAAATTATTACACAAATTATTACCTTACATTTCGCAAGAGGCCCATGAGCCTTAACGGTCACCTGATTATCCTTACAAATAAATGAGTATAAAAACTTACATGCCATACTAATACAAAGTAAATATGCATGTCAGCTATCAATATATTTGATATTTTGCAGCAGATCAAAAGCAGCATTTGCCTGTTGGCTTAATGGGATGTCAGAACGGAGATGATTTATGTGTTGAAGAACTACAGGACAATGATTACCTGGAGATGACGGGGGAAACATTTATCAGGTTAAAAAGTCATGAGTTTGTCGTAAATTGGGTATGTCGGCTGCGTGAAAGTATTATGTAAAATTGAGGTTGCGTACAAAGGGAACCATTTTTTATTAAAGTGCTGTTCCAGATTCATAAACCATGTGAACAGGATGGCATTGAAACATTTTCACGAAGTTTTTTCAAAAAACAATATTAATAAATAAAGAAGACCATGTTAGTAAGTGTCTGACCTCAGTTTCACTAAACATCTCAACTTGAGATTTTTCTCAACTCAAATTTTTAAAATGCTGTAACTTCGTTTATATTGCATCTATATATTTACCAATAAGTACAGATTGTGTAACAACTTAATTCATGTTCTTATTTAATTAATGAATTAATGGTCATTTAATGTATAACTGAGTTCAAATAATCATTCAGAGAATTTAAGATTTTTGAGATGAGGAAAATCTCTGCTTTAGAAGTTCAGTGAAACCAGCCCCTCAATTTCAATAAGTATCTCAACTTGAGATTTTCATCAACTCAATTTTTTTAAATTCTGTAATTTCATTTACATTGATTATTTTGCATGTTATCCTTCACCAACGTGTAAAGATCAAATTATGGTTAAACTTTGTGCACGGCCATTAAATGCGTGATGATTTCAAGTAGTTATTTTTAGAAATACCGGTATATAATTTTGGGTTGAGGAAAATCTAAGTTAAAGAGGTTTAGTGAAACCAGTTTGGGATAGTCTAAGATTTATCAGGTGAAGTAAAAATAATTGAGCTGAACCTGATAAATTTTAGATTATCAGGCACTAACATGGTTTTCCATTTATCATGTCATAATTTGCATGTTTTGTTTATCGTTATTCTAAAAAAAGCAACACATGATTTTAGTTTCAATAAACAAATGTATGTGTGTACATCTGTGGTAAATGCCCCTGAAAATGATTCGAAATGTGACAAATGAAATTAAAATAAAACAACTGTATTTTTTATGGAAACTGTATGTCAGATCACAGGTCTGATGAAAAAAAGTATGTTTTTTCAAGTCATGTGTAACATCCATCTTTGATTCCATACATGCATACAAATGTATCACTATAGTATTGTTGGTAAGGCTAACAAAAAATAATTAACATTTATTTTTTGGTTATAATTTTTATTATCTCGACTTATTTCGTGTATTGAATGTAATCAATATTTACTGTCACATAACATAATCTTTTGTACTTTGTCATATATTTTATCTAATGTTTTTTATTTAATGTTTTAACATTCTCCAACAAATTCCATTATATTGTCTTCTCAATGAAATCTAAAAATAAACACGCAAAAAAATTGCGAAAACGTCACCTCGGTATAAAGTTATTTTTTCTGCTGTAAAATCCCTATATAAGGCTCCTTCCCACTTTAAAGGCATCAATGAATTCATTTAATGCCCATTTATCAACGGATAGCACATTTTCCTTGTTTCACCATGTTAAAACAAAATGCCATTATGGGCTTAATCGCTCACCTTATTTCATGTTACTTCTTTTCACATTTTGAATGTATTTTACTTGCCCCAGTGGGCCTTAGTCCCCTTATTTGAACAAAACTAAAATCCCTAATCAAAGGGATCATTTATATAGAAAAGAATAAATTTGACTGATTGCTTCTTGGGAAGATTTTTAAGTTAAAACTTTCCTATGTTAAACTGATATCTCCTGGGCGGGGCCAATTTTGACCCTAGGGTCATGGTTTAAACAAGCCTGAAAGAAAAATCATAAGTTGATTCTAGATGCAAGATGCCAAAGTTCAAGGCCTTGCGTGAAGATTTTTGAAAAACAACCCCAGAACTGTATGCCTATTGGGCGTGGCCAAATTTGAACTGTGGGTCATGATTTGACCAAATATGAGAGCTTCATGTACGAAAGCTTCTAAAAAAATTTAGTGAAAATTTGTCAAGCAGTTTCAGCGAAGAAGCTGTTTGAAGCAAAAATTAATGTGGACAACATTATGGACACAGCACAATCACAAATTTTCATCTGTGAGCCTTTGGCTCAGGTGAGCTAAACAAAAAAAAAACAACAGAAAGCTAAATATGTTTTGTTCTCTGACAAAGTTTTGGATACTGTAATCTCTGCGGGGCATTCAATAGGGATTTTAAGGTGTTATTGTTAAAATAAAAAAAGATTGTGATTTTGTTATACATTTATGTCATAACAAGAGTCTCCGCTGTACGTGACTGTAGTATACGTTGGATGCCATTTTCAATATTCGGTATGTTTGCCATGATATGTTATAGAATGCCAAGACGTATTTCTGCGACGCTCGTTAACTCTGTGTTTGCTGTATCACATTTTCTGTACAGGGGTGATGGCTAGGATATGGAAACCCGCATTGATGACATTAGCTGTGGCCTCACACAGTAGGATTCGACTCATGTTGACCTTCACTATGGCCCCTGAAATATAGATGCCATAATTATAACATTGTACGAGCATGTTTATATCCTTTCATTCTGTTGGCTCAGTTATGTAAATAACCTCTCATCATTGAATATAGTTCTACTACCACTTGTTTCAGTTTTGTAAATATCATCTCATCACTTGGTTTAGTTATGTAAATATTCTCTGAAAAATAAGTTAAGTTATGTAAATATGCTATCAACACAGGGTTCAGTTATGTAAATATCCTCTCATCGCTGGGTTTAGTTATGTTATTATTCGCTCATCACTGGATTTAGTTATGTAAATATGCTATCAACACTGGGTTTAGTTATGTAAATATCCTCTCATCAGTAAGTTTAGTTATGTAAATATACTCTTACCACTGAATTTAGTTATGTAAATGTCCTATCAACACTGGGTTTAGTTATGTAAATATCCTCTCAAAATTGGCTTAAATTATGTAAATATCATAATAACACTGAGTTATATAAACATTCTCTCATCACTGAATTAAGTAACGTAAATATCCTCTCATCACTGAATATAGTTATGTAAATATACTATCAACACTGGGTTTAGTTATGTAAATATTCTATCAATACTGGGTTTAATTATGTAAATATGATATCAACACTGGGTTAAGTTATGTAAATATGCTATAAACACTTGGTTTAGTTATGTAAATATCCTCTCATCTCTGAATTTATTTATGTAAATATCCTAGCTCTCATCACTGAATTTGGTTATGTAAATATTCTCTCACCACAGGGTTTAGTTATGTAAATATATTCTCACCACTGGGTTCAGTTATGTAAATACTCTCTCATCACAGGGTTTAGTTATGTACTATACTCTCTCACCACTGGGATTCAGTTATGTAAATACTCTCTCATCACAGGGTTTAGTTATGTAAATATCTTCAAAATAACAGGAGATTGATAGCCTTGGCTTTAAACATCTCAACTTGAGACTTTAAATCTTTGAAATGCTGTAACTCATTTACAGTAAATGTTTCCTATTCTATCCTTTACCAATGAGTTAATATATGTCATGACATCAATTCTGTGTGGCTATTTAATGTGTAATGAGTTCAAGAAATCATTTAGAGAAATTAAGATTTCTGAGTTGAGAAAAAGTTCAGCAGGATATATTTAGTGAATCCAGCCCCAGGAAAATATTTATAACAGACATACAATCCCATACCAAAAAAATCATCCTTTTAATATATCCTGTTTTTGAAAGGTTAAATAAAAAGTCATAGAAATTAGCTTGTTATATGTGAAGATGCTACCCACCTGTCTTCCTGTCCTTCTCTATACAGTAACACTTGTCATAGAATTCTGTAAATGTCGTAGACACCTCATACAGGAAGTCACACAGACTGTGTAAGCAGGAGATCATCCAGACACTTCAGAATAACCTCGGAAAACCGCAGCAGACATTTAGCAAGCTTCCATTCCTTTTCGTCCTCCAGTTGGATACCATCAGTGTTTATTGCAGTTTTCAACTGATCTGGGGTGATGTTGGCATTACGGGATATTGACCTAGAGAGTAAAATAGAATCTGCGACAAAAGTAATTATTAGGCGACCAGCGTGAAGACTTAAATACAACAGGACAGTTGACATTTGCAGTCAATCACGCACTTGAACCCAAGACTTATCGCTGACAGGGTAATCCAAACTCACGACCCCTGCATTGATAGGCAGACGCACTAAAGACTGAACTAACCGAGCTTGATGAACGCATCTTTGGAATCTTTTTTAAGAACCCAACTTGTTTATTTGAAACCTTACTATACATAACCAATGCATAACTCCTTACAGTACATAACCAATGCGTAACTCCTTACAATACATAACCAACGCGTAACTCCTTACAATACATAATCAACGTGTAACTCCTTACCTTATTCGTGTATATGCGTAAAGAAGGTAGGCAGCAGTGTTCCCTCTATCATCCAACATCTGAAAATAAACTCGTACCAATTAGCATTAATTAACTTCACATTTCGTAAAACATGCCAAACAAAATACGAAATTTATTGTATTCCACCTAATAAACGTCCCTGGAGGTGATTTTTTGAAAAGGAGCATTTATTTGGGCCAAAATTACTTTTAAGAATTTTACAATACAATATTGTTTGAGAAAATTGTTTCAAACAAAATACACATTATAATTAAGTACTGATAACACTTAAAAAAATAAATAATTTCGAGGGGTAGCCATCGGATGCATGGGTCTGAGGTTTAAATAGAAAATTCCATTGTGAATATGGTTCTGCAGAGTTAATGCGGAATCAGCTATTTCAAGGGATGGAATTTTCTATCCAAACAGAAAAAGCCATGATTGATTGATTGATTATTTTCTTGCATATCAAACGCACTGAATTACTATTTTATTTTTTGACCACAATTGCTTTTAAAAGGTTAAATTACATAACTTACGCCATATTTCACGTCACAGCACAAAATTTTTATATGTTTGAGATAGAAACGAGATAAATGCAGATATCTTTATCCACCAGTATGCAAGAATAAAAGTTGTTTCCAGGTACACGCTCTTTGTCACCTTTGATGACCTTTTATGCAAGTTTCAAGGAATATGACTGGAACAAAAATTATATAATTTGACCAGTTCAGTATCTTGTCCACAACACTAGTGTTATTTAACTACAGGATTGGCAATATACAAAATGAATTTTTCAGTTTTTATTTATTTATTTTTTTTAATGGGGTTTAACGCCCATTATCAACACATTTCAGGTAATATAAAGTTTTTTTGAGCAAGCGGGACTCGAACCTACCACCTTAGCGATGAGAGGTTAGTGACCTTGAGAAGGTGCCTTAGACCATTAGGTCAGGGAGGACCTTTTGGAAGTCAAGCTTATAAATCAAAATGTTATCTATTATAATAAACATTACCTTATCAAATGAGAAAACGTAGTCATGGTTCCTGTTATGGCAGAGATCAGCATACTTAATACAGCCGTATGTCACAGCTTCTTGGGCTGCCTTCAGCTCTTCTAGTGTCAACTCCTGTAATGTACAAAATTGGTGAATGACCACTGTTGTTTTTCCTTGCTTATTTATAACAAACATATTAAATACTGCAAAACACAGACCCTTATCAGGTAACCAGACTATATAGACATCATTGATGGATATGTCTGTCAAAAACGGTAAAACAATTTGTAAACACGCAAAGGAACACTATTTACTTAGATAATGATCTTTTTTAAGGGAAAATAAATGGACATTAAGGAACTTTGCATGACTCAAGGTCCTTAAGGTATTGCCGTCTGCATACCGGGTAAGTCAAGTTAACTTCATGTTCATAAATTTGTCTGTTTGAAAATGGAATAGCACATAACTAATAATACATACTTAAAGGGAGTATACCATGAAAATATCTTAAAAAATAAAATAATTTTTAAAATGGGTCAAAGGCATCATTCTCAATTTCATTAATAAATAAAATCTGAATTGTTAGGTATGTCAAATCCACCAAAGTGTGGATCATTTTAGTGGAAAACTTGAAACAAAATCCCCAATCCCCTGTATCATAAATGCATAAAACTGATATCAAAATGAAACGCGATTCATTTAATACGTCATAAAATATGCTGCAATCTTGAGCGGAAACTCTATATTTTGTCTAACACAGGCACGTAGCCCGAGTTAGATAAATTCCTTTTCAATATATTATTTAGGCAGGTGTAAATAAATGTTCTTGGTAATACAAGGTTAGTGAGTATAATTATATAGTCATGATATCTTAGATACAAGAGACATGGAATTTCCCCGAAAACCATGTTTTAGAAACAAGAGACGTGGAAATTCCCGAAAACCATGTTTTAAAAGCAAAAGACATGGAAATTCCCCGAAAACCATGTTTTAAAAACAAGAGACGTGGAAATTCCCCGAAAACCATGTTTTTCAAACATTTTAGTTATTCTGTAACTATAACTCTATTTCATGCCAGAATTTTAAAAGCAAACAATTCAAAATTTGTTTTTTTATTTGTAAACCAATGATGCAATAGTTTTGTTAAAAAAGCATGAAATAAAGTTTTTCTCTTGTTTCTGTGCTATTCACTGGTTGTTTGGCTAAAATATTGCTTCCGTAATTCACATTATGAAAGATGTAATGTGATTATACTCGGAAACAAATATGCATATTCATGAAATAATACATCAATATTTTTCACATTTTGCATTGAGGCTTAAGTGGTGGTATTGTTTCCAGTACCTAAAGATAGGAGATAAGTCACACATGCTCAACTGATAGCAACAATTTCTTAAACACGATGTTTGATTCTACAAATATATTACAAAATATTATGAGAAATTCAGCTGTGTTGTAAAAATTTGAAACGGACCTGTACATTTCTCTAATAAATCATTTGTATTTTTTATAATTTTCTTTGCCCCATGGCTTTCAACAGAGCAAGGGCACCGCAAACCATTTTCAAGATAAAAATGTGCATGTTAATGGAGTTACATTTTAATATATATCAATACATCAATCCAAACTTTTTTAGTAACTTCATCAAAATAACAAAAGAAAAAGATTATTTTTACTTTACCGCTAGAAATATTGTAAAAGTTTGGTTGCGGAAACAATCAATTTTAGCATTTTTGACTAATTAAAGGGTCATAACTCTGAAGATAATGATCAGAATTGGCTGGTTATCAAACTTGGTTCAGATTTTATAGAGATACACACTTAGTGAAAGTTGGCTTCAGTTCAGATAAAGAATACTCTAGTTATTGAGCAGAAATGGTAAATTTTAGCATTTTTGACTGATTAAAGGGCCATAACTCTAAAAATTAGAGTCTGAATTGGCTGGTTATTCAACCTGACCTAGAATTTATAGAGATTCACACTTTGTGAAAGTTTGCTTCAGTTAGGATAAAGAATACTCTAGTTATTGAGCAGAAACGGTAAATTTTAGCATTTTTGACTAATTAAAGGGTCATAACTCTAAAGATAATCGTCTGAATTGGCTGGTTATTGAACTTACCCTAGATTTTATAGAGATTCACTTTTTGTGTAAGTTTGCTTCAGTTCTGATAAAGAATACTCTAGTTATTGAGCGGAAATGAGTAATTTTAGCATTTTTGACTAATTAAAGGGCCATAACTCTGAAGACGATGATCCGTATAAGCTGGTTATCGAACTTGTCCTATATTTTATTGAGGTTCATACTTTGTGTAAGTTTGCTTCAGTTCTGATAAAGAATACTCTAGTTATTGAGCGGAAACAGGCAATTTAAGCATTTTTTACTAATTAAAGGGCCATAACTTTAATGGTCCGTATAAGTTGGTTATCAAACTTAGCCTAGATTTTATAGAGTATCACACTTTGTGAAAGTTTGCTTCAGTTCTGATAAAGAATACTCTAGTTATTGAGCGGAAACGGTCAATTTTAGCATTTTTGACTAATTAAAGGGCCATAACTCTGAAGATAATGGTCCGTATTCGCTGGTTATCCAACTTGTCCTAGATTTTATAGAGATGCACACTTTGTGTAAGTTTGGTTCAGTTCCCAATGTTTCTAATTTAAAAAATCCTGAGATATTCCCTTTAAACCAAGACAAGTCTGTCCAATTTGAGAACTAATTTAGAAACAATTCTAGAAGAAAAACATTTTTTTAAAGTTATGCACCAGATTTGTCACTATAATGGTTATTGTTTGATTATAACAGTGATACCATCCATCTAAACACATTATTCATTAGGAGTGCCTCAGTATTTTTTCTTCCATATTATATCGGAGATATGCAAAGTATTTTTATCGTAAAGAGTTACTGTTCCTTATAATGTACAATTCGAAAGTATTCTCAATTTTCGTGATGTTAATAAACTGTCCAATATGAAAAATGTATCCGATTTCTTAAAGGGAAATTATCAGGATTTTTCAAAATTTTAAAATTGGCTATAAGCATTTTTTCCAATATACCATGTCTATATATACTCACTGATCCTGTATTGCCATTACTATGTTTCTATTTAAACATGCCAAAATAATATATTGAAAAGGAAATTCCTAACTTGGGCTACTGCGCCTAAATTAGACTAAAATAGACAGACTAAAATAGATTTCTCGCTTAAAATTGTAACAAATTTTATGACGTATTGAATAAGTCAGGTGATTTCAATTTGATTTCACTTTGATCAGTCATACAGGTATACACATAGTAAAAATTGTTTCATCTTAGAAATTGTCCGAATGATGTCAAACAGTATTTAATTGCTGTCTATTTTAAGAATGGGGATTTTGTTTCAAATCTAATTTAAATATCGATTTTGTCACATTTTGGTGGATTTGACATACCAAACCATTTGGATTTTATTTATTAATGATAATGAAATGCTTTTTATCCGTTTTAATAATTATTTTAATTTTTAAGACATTTATAGCATTTTTTCCCTGATGCACTCCCTTTAATATGCACAATCACTTGGTGTAAATTCTGGAAACCTATTGGAATAGCTGTTTGAGGTGAAGAATATAGTTCATATATTATTGTAAATCAATAAATATAATCAATATTTATAGGTATAGACCCAAAATATCACAGATTGAGGAGTAACCATGTTAAAACATAGAGCAGTGCTTATATCATGAGTATCAGCTCCACATGCCAGAGGTTGGGTTCAATGCCAGACGCCAACTCCCAATTAGCTCAGTCAGTGGCGTGTCCGACTATCAATCCAGGGATCATAAGTTTGAATCCCTGCCCAGTCACAGTCTCCGTGATTATTGATATATGGCATTGGGTCGAATTATAATCCACTCTTCAACTGCTGATTTAAGTAGCAAAGTTATCAGTTACTTGTGGCGATGGGGTCCAGTGCTCTAGTACTGGTTAATCCCAGAAAAGAATGGTTAGGTTAACTGATCATCTGTTAGTACTTGATTGCATAAAAATGACACTAAATATTCATCAATGAATCAATCCCAATAACCTCAATTCTACAACAGACTTGAAAGCAATTCATATAAGTTCTGAGCTTATTTGCAATCAATTAAGCTAAAATAAGTTCAAAGGTCCTGAATGGGCAATAGTATACAATTACATATAATTTGTTTCCCATTCTATGTCGTTTTTTTACCAGAAATCCAAATCTATTTATAAACTTGTGATGGCTCAAAAAAAAGTTACCTGTTGAGACAGTCAACATCATTAAATTTTATAAAGATTTTTTTTACCCACTTGAAGGTTCGACAATAGATTTTTATGAAATAGTAAGAATTGCTATTCGCTCATCTATGATGATTCATGATTGATTGATTGAATATTTAGCAACATTTTTATGCCATCGATAGCTATGATGATTTAACACAAGGTATAACACCATCAAATGTGACAGGGAATATGGTACATATCAAGCTGAGCCGGTAGCACATACGTCTGACTATCAACCTAGGGATTGTGAGTTTGAATCCCCGCCCAGCCACAGTCTCTGTGATGATTGATATATGACATTACATCTCATTGTCATTCCTCTCTCACAGCTGAGGCAAGTGGGACAGTTATCAGTTACTTGTGACATTGGGTATGCTCAAGTACTGGTTAATCTTACAGGATCTCAGGAAAGAGTAGTTAGAATAACTGAGCGTCTGTTAGCAATCGATGGCATAAAAATGACACTAAATATTCAAACAAAAAAAACATATAATGTGTTTGTGAAATGATGCTTCAGTGCGACGCAACTAAAATATGTCTTGAATATTATCATTATACCTGAAGTATAATTATATGTTCCACTGGGGCACAGGCTAGCTGTACCGGAGAACTAGAAAAATATGCAGACAGTCTGTGACTTGAATCCTGAAGACCTTTCACTGACAGTGCGAAACTGGGTCAGCTAGCAAGAATGCTAAAATGTGTTTCTCTCCTAAGACTTGGTTACATGGACCACGGCAAAGTACACGTATTATAAACATTTTATTTAAAGACAAAAGAAAAAAAACAGCTTAGAAACATGCGTATTTAATATAACTACGATGAATCAGCCCATTCTATCTGATTTTATGATTTAGCAGATTATTACATATTTTTTGCATCGTTGCATCTTTACACGACTTCTGAATTTTACTGTTGCAGACGTCTGGGTCATAGCGCTATATAATAGAACATAATTAGTCGAGCATTTGTTTTTTATGTTTGAAAAAAAAAAACACCCAGAAAACAAACAATACAACAGCTACAGAAATTTATAAATTATGTCTTGTTTTAAACTACATGTCTGGAATTTTAGTGTAACATGAGCATGTCTTGGAAATTTACCAAATGAGAAATAATTTGTCAACTATAATTTGCCATTTGACAAATTTCAAATGTAATTATCCGCAATACGTTTGCAACATTAATATTATTGATTATTGTTAGCTTTTATTATGTGTCTTTCATCTGTTGAGGAGGAATGGTTTGTCTTTTATGATTTTTTATTTATTTTTTAATTAAAACTTATTGACATGTTTTTTATCACTGTAAAACATATGTACTTGTTTGAAGACAATCAACATTAAACAACTCTGAAAAAGAAAAAAAGAAAAATTAGATTTACATTAAATGCAATAAAAACTAATCAATATTTAGAGATTTTGTTAAATGACAGACTGCGGATTCTGTGAACATTATTTGTTGATCAAATGTGTGTTTTTTTGTGATTTCCTATCTATAATGAATTTTTGTTGTTGAATATTTAAGTGTCATTTTATGCCATTCGAGCTCTAACAGAAGATCAGTGATGCTCCCGTGAAAAAATGTTTAACTCCTGAAATACCTTTCTGCCTTTTCTTATATTTCAGAGGCATTTTAAACCCGCCACATCTGTAACACAAACTGCTTTTTTTTTTAGTAACAATGACCATGACCTGATTAACCTCAAAACTGATCACCTATATACAAATTTTCATTAAAATATCAATTGGTCATTATTAATTAATTCCTAGATTCTCATCCAAATTTTTCTTAAAAAGGGAGGTTGTGAGGGGGAAGATTTTTTTTTTATGAAAATAAAAAAGGTTGGGCTGCTTGAAAATAAGACGGCAGGCGGAGATGATAATCAGGCAATTAATTCATTATGGCCTATTTATACACCAGTTTTCATCAGTTTTACTGAACCTAAAGTTATCAAGCAGTAAATATTTCCCGTCTGGTCACCCAACTCGGCATATAAAAAAGCGGCATAACCTACATAAATTTTTTGTTGAAATTCCCGTGATAAGCAACCTTGTGTGCCATATTAAAAAAAATCAGGCACCGTTTGTTTGAACTATAGAGGAAAGTTAAATAAAATGTCATTTTATGATAAATAAGGGGAAATAACTCATGTAGCATTATATTATGCGAACACCTAATTACACAATCCTTATATGAAAATAACCAGGCAATGTCAAATGATGGTTTGATTTTTTGAGCAGATGACGAATAAAACATTATATATGGTATAAAACAAAAAAGGGCATATTTACGGAAATAAATATGTGCAGAGCTGAATTTCAATTCTGGGCAATCTTGTGTACAAATTTGAAAAGAATCAGGCAATGCTAGTTCCAAGTTATTGCGCGAATATCAAATAATCCTGTGAAGGAGACATAACTCTTGTTACAATTGACATGTTGAACTGAACTGCAGCCCTAAATATAGTCTGGATATAAACAACTTTGTGGTGATATGAGAACAGAATTTAACAAAGTTTTTTTTAAGTTATTGAGCAATCGTTGAAATTTCAGTTGCATTGATCATGCCTGATGGACCCATTCTAATGAACTTTGTAATGAAAACTATTTTGTTTGTAATAGCGGTGAGCACACCTGTCACCTTTCATTGTATGCATTTTTACCCCATTTCTCAGTTATTTAATAGCCGGGCCCAATTAGCTCAGTCGGTTACGTGTCTGACTATCAAACCAGGGGTTGTGAGTTCGAACCCTGCCCGGCAACAGTCTCCGTGACTGATTGATAATCGACATTGTGTCTCATTATCTTTCATCTCTCACTACTGATTCAATTGGGAAAGTTATCAGTTACTTGCGGAGATAGGGATGTGCTCGAGTACTGGTTAATCCCAGAAAACAGTGGTTAGGTTAACTGATCAACTGTTAGCCCTCGATGGCATAAAAATGATGCTAAATATCCAATCAATCAATCAATCAGTTATTTAATAGTTGTGAGCACACATGTCACCTTTCATTGTATGCATTTTTACCCCATTTCTCAGTAATTTAATAGTGGTCAGCACACCTGTCACTTTTCTTGTATAGATTTTTACCCCGTTTTTCAGTTATTTAACAGTGATAAGCATACCTGTCATCTTTCATTGTATGGGTTTTTACCCCATTTCTCAGTTATTCAATAGTGGTGAGCACACCTGTCACCTTTCGTTGTATGGGTTTTCACTCCATTTTTCAGTTATTTAATAGTGGTGAGCACACCTTTCACCTTTGGTGTATAGATTTTTACCCCTTTTCTCAGTTATTCAATAGTGGTGAGCACACCTGTCACCTTTCGTTGTATGGGTTTTCACCCCATTTCTCAGTTATTCAATAGTGGTGAGCACACCTGTCACCTTTCGTTGTATGGGTTTTCACCCCATTTCTCAGTTATTCAATAGTGGTGAGCACACCTGTCACTTTTCGTTGTATGGGTTTTCACCCCATTTCTCAGTTATTTAATAGTGGTGAGCACACCTGTCACATTTCGTTGTATGGGTTTTTACCCCATTTCTCAGTTATTCAATAGAGGTCAGCACACCTGTCACCTTTCCTGGGATTCACTAGGTGGTTAACTAATAACCAGTTAACCATACACACTTTATTTCTAGAAATCATTCACTATTTTCCCACATATCCAGAAGACTCATGACAAGTTTATGACCAATCAACACTGAGAATCTGACTGGGGCGTGGGTGGCGGGTATCAAACTCATTACTTATCAGTTCCTCTATAATTCAAAATATCTAGTTCCTTAGCATTGCTACAAAACATACCTTGTCCCTTTCCTTTTCCTTCAACTTTTGTTCGGCACGTCCAAGTCCTTCGTCTAGCAGATCTACCAGTCTGACAGTCTCACCGGACCTCGTCTTGAACTTCTTTCTGAAAGAACATGAAATTTGTTAATAGATTGCTTTTTACAAAACATAGTTGAGTTAATTACATGTACAAGGTTCCTGTAATATATTCATTTTTAAAGAAAAACGGTCATAGGTTGTCATAGTGACCCAGATGTGTTCCCCTGAAACAGAAACAGCTATATTCTATACATTTATTTAAAAGAAAAACTGTTATTCTATTCAATTTTATTCCATTCAAACTCCTTGATTAAAGTATTTTTTCCAAAGTTTTCATAAAAAGCAGGTACATGTACATAAAGATTATAATTATATACATGTACATGCAAATGTATCATCATTTAATTTGTAGAACCAACCGTGATTGTGGGTTTGACTACCCGCCTGGCCACAGTCTCTGTAGTGATTGACATACGACATAGCTTCTAACTGTCATTTGTCTCTCACCGCTGATTTATGCGGGAAAGGAATCAGTTACTCCAAAGATGACTGTGCCCGAGTACCCAGGTTAACCATTCAAAACTCAAAAAAAGAGTGGTCTACAGTTAACTGATCATCTGTTAGCTCTCGACGGCATAAAAATTATGCTAAATATTCAAACAAAGCAAACAACAATATTTCCATACAGGTGCATATTTAACATACACTTTTTGTTTACGTAGTGGCGTGTTACCAGAACCATTCCTTATCTGAATTTCAGAGCCATTAAAACAAAAGCGATGTCTTTTATCTAGCTGTTCATCTCAGACAATCAATTTCAATTTGTTGGAAACAACAAAGACAATGCCAATATAAAAAGAGCAAGCCAGTGTAAAACAATCACAGACATGACAGACTGTATATACATCCTCACTAACATTGTCTTTAAAGCTGTAATGACTTCAGTTCACCAAAGCAGAATTTACTAAATCAATATGGACATGCTTACCATGTGTGATGTTTATTTTATATACATATTTATTTGGCAAAGAGACCAATGAACAACCATTATAAATGTGTATGTAGTATGTGGCATGTACCCAGCAACTACTCAATTTAATTTTAAAACCTTTTTTTTTTCAATTTGTAAGTATTGCTTAAGCAAATTTCAGGCCTGAGAAATAGGCCTGCAGGTCTTACTATTGGTAAACAAAATAAGAGATGTAAGAAAAAGACTCTGTTGTCACTATTGATAACAAAACAAGTGGCCATGTGTTCATCCTACAGATAAACAAACAAGTGACTGAAACAAGATATCATGTGATCACTCTATTGATGAACAAACAACAGGTCCAAGAAAGAAGCCCAGTGGTCAATCTGCTAATAAACAAACAAGAGGTCATGTGATCACTCTACTGATAAACACACAAAAAGTAAAAAAAAAAGAGGTCCAGTGGAAACTCTACTGATAAAGAAATGAGATACCCTGTGTCCACTCTATTGATTAACAAACAACAAGTCCAAGAAAGAGGCCCAGTGGTAACTCTATAGATAAACAGACAAGATACCCTGTGACCACTCTATTGATAAACAAACAAAAGGTCCAAGAAAGAGGTCCAGTGGTAACTCTGCTGATAAACAAACAAAAGACCATGTGATCACTCTACTGATAAACAAACAACAGGTCCAAGAAAGAGGTCCAGTGATAACTCTACTGATAAACAAACATGAGACAATGTGATCACTCTACTGATAAACAAACAATAGGTCCAAGAAAGAGGTTCAGTAGTAACTCTACTGATAAACAAACAAGAGACCATGTGATCACTCTACTGGTAAACAAACAACAGGTCCAAGAAAGAGGTTTAGTGGTAACTCTACTGATAAACAAACAAGAGACAAAGTGATCACTCTACTGATAAACAAACAACAGGTCTAACAAAGAGGTTCAGTGATAACTCTACTATAAACAAACAAGAGACCATGTGATCACTCTACTGATAAATAAACAACAGGTCCAAGAAAGAGGTTCAGTAGTAACTCTACTGATAATCAACAAGAGACCATGTGATCACTCTACTGGTAAACAAACAACAGGTCCAAGAAAGAGGTTCAGTGGTAACTCTACTGATAATCAAACAAAATACCATGTGATCGCTCTACTGGTAAACAAACAACAGGTCCAAGAAAGAGGTTCAGTAGTAACTCTACTGATAATCAAACAAGAGACCATGTGTTCACTCTACTGATAAACAAACAACAGGTCCAAGAAAGAGGTTCAGTAGTAACTCTACTGATAATCAAACAAGAGACCATGTGATCACTCTACTGATAAACAAACAACAGGTCTAAGAAAGAGGTTCAGTGATAACTCTACTATAAACAAACAAGAGACCATGTGATCACTCTACTGATAAATAAACAACAGGTCCAAGAAAGAGGTTCAGTAGTAACTCTACTGATAATCAACAAGAGACCATGTGATCACTCTACTGGTAAACAAACAACAGGTCCAAGAAAGAGGTCAAGTAACTCTACTGATAAACAAAAGAGATACCCTGTGATCACCCTATTGATAAACAAACAACAGGTCAACCAAAGAGAACTTGTGGTCACTCTTTTTCATTGAAAGTACTACAACTGAAGACAATTTTCTGAATTATAAGCGCTGAGATATCTATATCAAACACATACATTGTCATCTAGAGTTTAAAGCTGAACAAAGTGGGCTTCTGTATTATAAGCTGTCTCTCTAATAATGCAAACATACATTGTGAACTAAAGTATATATCTGAACACTGGACTTCTGTATTATAAGCGCTGAGATATCTATATCAAACACATACATTGTCAACTAAAGTTTATATCTGAACAAAGTGGGCTTCTGTATTATA
The DNA here is from genome assembly GCA_029582155.1 of Panopea generosa. NCBI lineage: Eukaryota > Metazoa > Mollusca > Bivalvia > Adapedonta > Hiatellidae > Panopea > Panopea generosa. Next base: position 2,740,009 of record CM055896.1, on the reverse strand, counting down.
AGCTCTCTCTCTAATAATGCAAATATACATTGTGAACTAAAGTATATATCCGAACACTGGACTTCTGTATTATAAGCGCTCTCTCTAATTACGCAAACATATACATTGTGAACTAAAGTATATACTTGAACACTGGACTTCTGTATTATAAGCTGTCTCTCTAATAATGCAAACATATACATTGTGAACTAAAGTATATATCTGAACACTGGACTTCTGTATTATAAGCTCTCTCTCTGATAACGCAAACATATACATTGTGAACTAAAGTATATACTTGAACACTTGATTTCTGTATTATAAGCTGTCTCTCTAATAATGCAGCATCAGGTCAATTACATTATATTTCAGTCTCAGACAGCTCCGCACCACTTATGAACATCAACAAGGACAACTCTCTACCATAATAAGCACATTTGTTGAGTGACATAAAGTTTTAATTATGCGCTAATTAAATTGCAATTTTTTTTACATCAGTTGGCTTGTGCACCTGGGCAATGACCTAACACATCTGTGGCTTTAGTCTGTTTTTACTGTACTTTTCTTAAATAAATATAATGATCAGAAAAAAAATAAGTCAGTCAAAGAAGCTTCATATCTCTTATTAGCGAAATATCTTTTTATGGCCTTCATCTTGTTTTTATTTTCTCTGATTTGTTTCAAAGATGAGCAAGTCTTTAGAGGTTTCAATTTAAAAATTAATCCAGTGGTTGTGAGTTTGAATACTCGCCTGCTGGTCTTTGTGATGATTAGACAACATTATGTCTTGGTGTCATTCGGCCCCCACCGCTAATTCTGATTCAAGTTGGAGGGTTATCAGTTACTTGAGATAGGTGAGCTTGAGTACAGGTTAACCTTCCAGGATTTCAGGAAAAACTTAAAGTTACGGTTATCTAATCCTCTGTTAGCCTTTGCTGGCATAAAAATGCTAAACATTCAATCAATCAACCAACCAACACACTTTCGATATTTCCCACAATACACCAAAGTGCATCAGATATAGAATACAAATCATCTTTACTACTCCCTCGTGAGCTTTTGCTCTCTATATATAGCCTAATACTGCCTTAAAATAGATTTAAATGCAGAAAAAATCAATTTGCTGAACTGTTTTTATATTCAGTCCTTAAAATAACTGACACTTGATACACAAATATATCTTGTTGAAAAACAACTTTAGAAAGCAAAAAAACCCACACAAAACAACAAGATCCAATCAATCTTCCAGATAAACCCGAAATGTATCAAGTCAGCAGGCTTTGGTATGAAGTAGGGAAGCAAAAACATTTTTAAAGGGACACACTGCAATGTTGAAATCTATCACAGAGCGGATAATTGTGACATCAACACAAGGGAGCAAGGTAATTGTGGAGTAAACTTGAACACGCAGTCAAAGAGAACAGATAATTGTGACTTGACACTCAGTCACTGAGAACAGATAATTGTGACTTGAACATGCAGTCACAGAGAACAAATAATTGTGACTTGAACACTCAGTCACTGACAACAGATAATTGTGACTTGAACATGCAGTCACAGAGAACAGATAATTGTGACTTGAACACGCAGTCACTGAGAACAGATAATTGTGACTTGAACACGCAGTCACAGAGAACAGATAATTGTGACTTGAACACGCAAGCACTGAGAACAGATAATTGTGACTTGAACACTTAGTCACTGAGAACAGATAATTTTGACTTGAACACACAGTCACTGAGAACAGATAATTGTGACTTGAACACTCAAGTCACTGAGAACAGATAATTGTGACTTGAACACGCAGTCACAGAGAACAGATAATTGTGACTTGAACACGCAGTCACAGAGAACAGATAATTGTGACTTGAACACTTAGTCACTGAGAACAGATAATTGTGACTTGAACATTTAGTCACTGAGAACAGATCATTGTGACTTGAACATGCAGTCACAGAGAACAGATAATTGTGACTTGAACACTCAGTCACTGAGAACAAATAATTGTGACTTGAACACTCAAGTCACAGAGAACAGATAATTGTGACTTTAACACTCAGTCACTGAGAACAGATAATTGTTACTTGAACACGCAGTCACAGAGAACAAATAATTGTGACTTGAACACTCAGTCACTGAGAACAGATAATTGTGACTTGAACACGCAGTCACTGAGAACAACTTATAAAATTGAAATCAAAATGAAATGCAATTTTAAGTGGGAAATCTATTTTAGTGTAACCTAGATGCACAGTCCAATCTTTTCAAAATATTATTTTGGCACGTTTAAATAGATAACTTTTTGGCAATATGGGATCAATGAGTATACAATCACAGGCATGGTATATTAGAAAAAAATCAATTTAAAAAGGATGAAAATTCTTGATAAATTCCCTTTAAACACTTAATTAGACACAGGTAGCAGATAATCTTAGCCGCAGTGGATCCAGGAATTGACCTGACGCGAGTACTGGCAGAGTTGCTTGTCCAAGTAAATACAATGTAATATAATGCAGTGCTTACTCAGATATCGTTTGCTTGTCTAAGGGAAATGGTGGATCCTGGAAACAATACAGATCACTGATTGGATTATTGACTTGACTGACTGACAACGCGAGCCAGGTCAGTTGAAACTAATCAGCCTAATTTTATCAATTGCAGTTTCACCATGCTGCAATTATTATTAAGCATAGGAATTGTGATTTTTGCTCTACCACACACAGCTGTATAATTATTGTGACTTAAACACTCAGTCATAAAGTGTTGACTAACTGCCCTTAACCACTCGATCAAACATATAAAAATTGACCTGACACATGGTTGCTACTCAGACATTTTCCTTAGACAAACAAACAGTCTTAACTAAACACTACATTGTATTTACTTAGACAAACAAACAGTGTCTTAACTAAACACTACAATGTATTTACTTAGACAAACAAACAGTGTCTTAACTAAACACTACATTGTATTTACTTGGACAAACAATGCCACGTGGCCAGTGGGCGGAGCAATAGTCATACTCGTGTCGGGTCAAATGTAATTTAATCACCCAGCAATAGAGCGCACAATAAACATGTGACTTTTGAGAGTCAAATTCTTGGTGGCATAGCCATACTGTCACATGTATTAAAACAATAGTCATTATGACATAACCACCTGGTTACAAATCTAGATTTCGGGCAGCCAGCTACAGACAGCAAGCTGACTGGGGATTGACCACTCAAAATGATCAGCCAAATAAAAGTGAATGACTTTATTAAACTTCCAAACAGAGCCCAATATATAACTACATGTAGGTAGATGACCCAAGGGCTACAATGTCAAGCACATCAGTATGGACCTGTGTGCATAATTATGTTCAACATTTGTAGCACGTTTTAAAATTTTCAGACTTTTTGACCTTTCAGATCAAAATCTGTCAAGTGGTTTACAAGATAATGAGTGGACACAGATACTTTATCTATTTCTGACTTTGAACATTTAAGTCTGACCTTGACCTTTGAGCTCTGGAACCCAAGTCTAGCATAAGACATATTATGGTGAACATTTGGGTAATCTTATTTCAAAATCCCTGTATGCGTGATAAAAAAAAACGGACGGAAGGACGCCCACACACACGCACAGAATCAGAACTGCCGTTTCGATGACTATTATGTTAAACTCACAAGCGGGGCCAACAGAAATTACCTACAGTGCCAAGAGGAGCCAATATTTGCGCCTTAACCACAGTCTCAATGTAGCAGAGACTAATAATTCAATTTCGGGGAAAATTCTTAAATACACAACTTTGATATACAGCTTCACAAAATCATAGATTTTCGTGAGTTATTCAATATCATCACATTTTAATAATCATTCAGCTCTGCCTGGCTGCCTCAAGGTTTCACTTGAATTATTTACAGTGTCAATTATGCTAATACTCTCCTAAATCTCTTATGCTTTCTGAAAGTTGTAGATAATTTGCCTGTAAATTGCTATGCATTGCAGATGTCATTAATATAACGGTCTCAAAACTCTCATAATGCACTGAATAAATCTGATTATAGTACTGGCTGGCAGAATTATAATAATCATTTTCGCTGAAGAGTTCTGTCTAAGGACTAATACTGCTTGTGAAACAATGAAACATTGTGTAGCTTACTTTTTTGTTTTAAATCGTGTTAAAACATTTTGTTAACACAGGTTATATATGCAGAACCTTTTCCCTGGGAATTGGGAAGTGGCCCAAACCTTGGAAATTGGGAAAAAACAGCTTTATCAAGGGGAAACTCTGGGGAATATTTTTATATAGCTGAAGCAAACTGGAAAATAAAACGTAACCATGACATTTATATTAACCAATAATTATCAGAAATTACAGCAATACTTCATATCAAGTGGTTTTATCTCCTTAATGTAAGAAAAATTCTCAAATATTTTGTTAAAAAAAAAAAAAAAAAAGGGAAATATTGTTACCAAAAATTATGACAGCTCATAAATCCAAACTGTGTACGTGGTCACCTCCATTAAGCAGCCACGTGTCTTAGGTAGCCACATTTTCTATATACTATTTCTATGCTTTTACAGCAAATTAACCTCTATTAGGCAACAACCTGTCTTAAAAGGTTAGTTTTGTTACTTCCCTTGACTGGCTGCTTAAGACCTGTTTGACCTGTACTACTAAATTATATGTAGGTAACTTTTCAAAAAAGAATTAACTTAAGAGTCTGCTTACATATACTAGGGTTCCATTATAACGCAGGTGCCGGGATCCACGGAATGATACCGCAATATACGCAACTCCGTGTTATAAATATCCAAAGGTACATTGTGCTACACTATTTGACAATACTAGTTCCGGTCAAAGTATGGTAAACAAACAGAAGACAATGTGTGATAAATACGACAGACCATTGTTTGTCGGCGTAAATCAATTAAAAGTGATGTTGTTTATAACAATAAGAACTTGTTAACATGTCAGTCTGAATTATCAAGGTGTAATTGATGCAAAAATACTTGGCCACAGTTTGAAAAGACGTAATGAGCTTGCAACACATAGTGATTAAGTTGAGGTTTTTGATCAATTCATTAATTATTATACCACATTTTTTTATAAATCTGGTTGAAAAAATCAATTTTGAATTTGGGATCCATAGAAAAAACATGTTATAATGAGTTTCGGGTTATATCGAACCCATTATAACAGGACCCTAGTGTACTAGGGAATTTGAAATAATTTCATACCATCATAATACAGATCTGTATATATACATTTTTTAGAAATAGTCTTCCAATGAAAACTTTTCAAAATTGACATGCATCCATGATTTTTTGGTTGCCGTATACAAATTTTGTAATTATAAGTACTTCAACAACTTTGCCAGAAATTGTCTTGTTTTGTTTTGTAGAAAATCACATTGTGCAAAAAACTGACTGATTGATTGAATATTTAAGAGTCATTTTTATGCCATCGAGGGCTAACAGACGATCAGTTAACCTAACCACTGTTTCCTGGGATTAACCAGTACTCGAGCACACCCCATCTCCGCAAGTAACTGATAACTTTCCCACTTGAATCAGTGGTGATTGTGCAAAAAAAAAGAATTTTGGTTTGTATTTCTGAGATGTATGGAATTTATGATATTTGAATATTTTGAGTGAATACGCGAACATTCGTAACATCAGTATCTAATTAAGTTGTTTTTCTTTTTCTATATAATTCCTCGCTTAAGACAATTCAGTATCTTGTATCTGTTAACATAACCATGCAAAAATGTGTGAATCTCAACTTATAACAGTGAAATGTTTACACTATCTCTTCAAAATACATTTATTTATATCTTTTATTTTCCACTTAACTCCCTCTGGAGTCTATTTCATATAAACTACATGCCATATTATCTAAACATTTTTTCCTTTTGTTTCCAAAGTGAAACTATTTAAGCAGTGACAGTGTACAGTTACTATAATATCTGTTTATATCTGAACATTTTTAGGCCTTCTGCTATCTGGTCCATGCATTTAAAGGGAAACCCAGCAATGCAGAAATACTATCTGAGATCCAGTCCATATGTTAAAGGGACACAAGACAATGCTGAAATACTTTCTGTGATCTGGTCCATATGTTAAAGGGACACAAGACAATGCAGAAATACTATCTGAGATCCAGTCCATATGTTAAAGGGACACAAGACAATGCAGAAATACTATCTGAAATCCAGTCCATATGTTAAAAGGACACAAGTCAATGCTGAAATACTTTCTGTGATCTGGTCCATATATTAAAGGTCACAGTCATACACTTGGAAATAATGTAATGTAGCGATATAGAAAATCAGTGTTGACTAACTACCGGTAATAGCGGAAAAAATATCTCTTCTAATTAGTATCATTTTGAAAGAAAAATACCATTTGTTTACTACATAATATAGAATATATGGGTGGATCCAGAATGTTCAGACAAGGTACATCCAGAGCAGATTATGTACATTCTCCGAAGGAGTCTTCAAGTACGCTTTTTACCATTTTCACAGAAATTATAGACATCTTTTTTAAAAAGTTTAAAATATCTTAATACAGAGGGGTGCAGGGATCTGAACCCCTGTACCCTCTCTAATCTGCCAGTGATACAACAACACACAATCAAACAAATCTCTCTTCTTGATTACAGATTTATCTGCAGTAGTTTGGGGGTAGACTTGCCATTCATAACAAGATAAAGGACTAGAGATGAGGCCTAAACTAACAAATGGATTGTTTGCTACCTTACCAATGCAAAAAGGCCCATACCACTTTTGGATATTTTTTATTTTGAAAAAAACAACAAAAAAAACATAAAAACAAAAAAACAAACATAAAGAATTTCATATTCTTTCAAAAAAAGCCAACAAAAATCAACCTGTAAACATTTCAACATGTACCCACTTACTAGCACTTCTGACTGAATTCTTAGGTGGGAAACAGCAAACGGAGATTTTTTTATTGAAGGCCTAACACATCTAGAGTCTGATGTAACTGGATTAGCATACCCCTACACTTATCCATTATCTTTGAGAGAATAAAAACATCCTAATTCCAAAATAGATATATCTTCCATCACAGAATAGATAAGGATTCCTAAAGCAACAAGTAATTATATATAGCATCAGTGTATAAGAAATACAATAAGACTGGTAAATCTCAAAATATATTGTTAATGGTATAAAAATATATAATGCATGTGCTACTTGGTTTATCTCCTGAGGAAGAAGAATTAGGAACTTTACAAGAAACTATTTACGCAAACCATCAAAGTCAACCAGATTATATTGCACACGATTGTATGGCTGAAATTTTTTTTTATACAATCTGGCTAGATTATGCCTGCCTTGTATAACCACATCGCAACACCAACAGTTGTGGCATAAATAATTCAAATTACCTGTACTCGATTAATATAACGATACAAATGTTCTTGTTCCACTTTTATTCGAGTATTTTGGTAATCAAACAGACCAGGATTAACTACTTAGTAGCTGGCTTCCTTCTCATGTTAGGAATATAATGTTATACATCAAATTTCATAAAAAAAGGTGTAAATGCCATTTTCATCAAATGACAAACTATATAAGATATTATGGCAAAGCCAGTTTTTTTGGTGAGCAAAAAAAAATCAACAATGATAGAATAAATTACAGCAGACTCAAAATTTATTTGCAGACACTCAGAGCTTCAGAAATGTTTCAATTAAGTGTTGTTATTATTTCTGGTTCATTTAATTCACTTACATTTTCAGTTAAATGAATCTGCTAGAAATTAAAACATGGTAAGGCTCACACTGGACATGTTGCATGCATATTCCATTTCCACTCATGAACTGACTTGATCAAACCGAGATTGCTCATTTCTTGGTGAAGCGTTTGGCACTAAGTCGCAAAGATAAGCCTCAATATAATCTTGCCGTGTCACATTTGCAGCCTCAATTAGACAAGTTATTGTTGGCAAAAATACCGGTCATCAATCGGTCAGCAGATGAGGCAGACACCTTGGGGGAATTGTTATGTTAAAACTTTGACAGATGTACTTAAGGCTATACAATAAGTGACAATAACAGTTGGCTACATACTGGAGAAGGTCCTACAGTACCCAGATTACACTGTCAATTCCAGGATAAGTTCTTTGTTACAATTTCTGTTGACATTTACCATGTCTCTATTTTAACAACATTTTCAACATATCATATAAACAGCTTATCCACCATCTCATATTTTATGCATTTTCGCAAAAAGTATGAAAGCATTGTGCTAATACACATATAAAATAAGCATTTCGTGCCAAACTGATGCGCACGAAGTCATTGTATAAAATTTCTCAATTGACCTATGTAGCATCAACACATAATTGTGTCAATAATGCAGTATACAAATTTTAATAAAGCTACTCGATATTTTGACAAAGATCTTGGAAAGACAATAGTGGCGGGTTAACTGACACTATTCAGTATATATTGGTGGCGTTCGGTTCTATTGGGTGGAGGAAGACCTCAGAATGAATATCGAGTCCACCGTCCTTCTGAAAGTAAGTGTGAACTTTCTGGCATGAAGTCTTATGAGTCAAGCTGCAACCTCAGCAGTGGACGATAAGTGACCTTAAGACAGCACCTTAGACGTCTAACTTTAGACACAGAGGACTCTGACGTTTGTCTCAAACAGACAGCACCTTAGACGTCTAACTTTAGACACAGAGGACTCTGACATTTGTCTCAAACAGACAGCACCTTAGACGTCTAACTTAAGACACAGAGGACTCTGACATTTGTTTCAAACAGACAGCACCTTAGACGTCTAACTTTAGACACATAGAACTCTGACGTTTGTCTCAAACAGACAGCACCTTAGACGTCTAACTTTAGACACAGAGGACTCTGACGTTTGTCTCAAACAGACAGCACCTTAAACATCTAACTTCAGACACATAGGACTCTGACGTTTGTCTCAAACAGACAGCACCTTAAACATCTAACTTTAGACAAAGAGGACTCTGACTTTTGTCTCAAACAGACAGCACCTTAGACGTCTAACTTAAGACACAGAGGACTCTGACGTTTGTCTCAAGAAAGCACCTTAGACATCTAACTTTAGACACAGAGGACTTTGACGTTTGTCTCAAACAGACAACACCTTAGACATCTAACTTTATTAGAAACAGAGGACTCTGACGTTTGTCTCAAACAGACAGCACCTAAGACGTCTAACTTTAGACACAGAGGACTCTGACGTTTGTCTCAAACAGACAGCACCTTAAACATCTAACTTCAGACACATAGGACTCTGACGTTTGTCTCAAACATACAGCACCTTAAACATCTAACTTTAGACAAAGAGGACTCTGACGTTTGTCTCAAACAGACAGCACCTTAGACGTCTAACTTAAGACACAGAGGACTTTGACGTTTGTCTCAAGAAAGCACCTTAGACATCTAACTTTAGACACAGAGGACTCTGGCATTTGTCTCAAACAGACAACACCTTAGACATCTAACTTTAGACACAGAGGACTCTGACATTTGTCTCAAACAGACAGCACCTTAGATGTCTAACTTTAGACACATAGGACTCTGACGTTTGTCTCAAACAGACAGCACCTTAGACATCTAACTTTAGACACAGAGGACTCTGATGTTTGTCACAAACAGACAGCACCTTAGACGTCTAACTTAAGACACAGAGGACTCTGACGTTTGTCTCAAGACAGCACCTTAGACATCTAACTTTAGACACAGAGGACTCTGACGTTTGTCTCAAACAGACAACACCTTAGACATCTAACTTTAGACACATTGGACTCTGACGTTTGTCTCAAACAGACAGCACCTTAGACGTCTAAATTTAGACAGAGAGGACTCTGACATTTGTCTAAAACAGACAGCACCTTAGACGTCTAACTTTAGACACATAGGACTCTGACGTTTGTCTCAAACAGACAGCACCTTAGACGTCTAACTTTAGACACAGAGAACTCTGACGTTTGTCTCAAACAGACAGCATCTTAGACATCTAACTTTAGACACAAACATATATATATATGTACTAATGTGCTTGTTTATTAGTACCATGGTGTTCTTTGAATAACATAATGTGCACATATGTAAAGCTAATTTTTTGTTTGTTCTCTACTAAAACTGCTTTAACTCAAATTTGTATATCTTCATCAAATTTCTAATGTGTAAACTTGAGTTTATCATTAATTATGTTTTAATATACACTCAGGAACTTTGAAAATGCACCACTTACATACAGGTAATTTTAATATAGAAAAATGTCATCCGATTTCAAAGAAAGTTTATATACGTTACGAATGCCATCTCTGTCTTCTACTGTCGAAATTTCATGACTGAGACTGGACTTTTTTTATGCATTTTTCCCCATTTTTCGAAGCTGCCCCCAAATATGAAAATTCAAAGGCATCAATAACGAGTGCATATATCCAGGCGAATGGTTCATACACTCGTAATTGATATCTGCAAATTTTGATGTTTGCCAATTTCTTGTGGAAGGATGGTCGGAAACAGTGAACCACTCAGATTCATTCAGGGGATTCCTTCACCAATAAAACTGAATAATGCTGTATACAGTAAAACCTGTGTAAGCAGTCACCTTTATTAAGCAGCCCTATTTGCTATTTCCCATTTCTATGCTGTTAGAAGCAAATTAAACTGTATTAAGCAACATGTCTTAAAAGGCCACTTTTGTTCCTTTCCTTGACTTGAAAAAATTCGAACTTTTCTACATTAATTCTATTTTCAGTAGTGATACAATACAATATTTATTTAAAGAAACTCACCACAACAAACAGTCACGAAACCGAAACTGTGTATCCAATACGGTGCATGTTATAAGCTTTCCACTACCAATTAAAATAAAGGATATGATGAAATATAAACTTGCTGAACAAGCTACAATATAAAACTTGCTCCCGGAGGTTGAGATTCTGACATTTGAAATTAATGACAAGTGTTGGTTCATGTAATATCAGAGTTATAAATAAATATTACTAGGGGTTCTATAATGTTGACATCATGATAGAATCTAATATCTTGGCCACCAACCACACACCACACACACAGTCAGTTGTTGTTCACCGAGTTGTTTAACAAGGTTCCTAGGAGATACTTGTTTATCTGCATTATCTGTCATGTCTTCCTACATGATGGTGGCCAGCATTTAAATCAAAGTTCTATACTTCCTACATACTGGCTGCCAGCATTTAAATCAAAGTTTTATACTTCCTACATTCTGGCTGCCAGCATTTAAATCAATGTTTTATACTTCCTACATTCTGGCTGCCAGCATTTAAATCAATGTTTTATACTTCCTACATTCTGGCTGCCAGCATTTAAATCAATGTTTTATACTTCCTACATTCTGGTTGCCAGCATTTAAATCAAAGTTCTATATTTCCTACATACTGGTTGCCTGCATTTAAATCAAAGTTTTATACTTCCTACATTCTGGCTGCCAGCATTTAAATCAATGTTTTATACTTCCTACATTCTGGCTGCCAGCATTTAAATCAATGTTTTATACTTCCTACATTCTGGCTGCCAGCATTTAAATCAATGTTTTATACTTCCTACATTCTGGCTGCCAGCATTTAAATCAATGTTTTATACTTCCTACATTCTGGCTGCCAGCATTTAAATCAAAGTTCTATACTTCCTACATACTGGCTGCCAGCATTTAAATCAAAGCCCTATACTTTCTACGTACTAGTTGCTAGCATTTAAATCAATGTTTTATACTTCCTACATTCTGGCTGCCAGCATTTAAATCAATGTTTTATACTTCCTACATTCTGGCTGCCAGCATTTAAATCAATGTTTTATACTTCCTACATTCTGGCTGCCAGCATTTAAATCAAAGTTCTATACTTCGTACATACTGGTTGCCAGCATTTAAATCAAAGTTCTATACTTCCTACATACTGGTTGCCAGCATTTAAATCAAAGTTTTATACTTCCTACATACTGGCTGCCAGCATTTAAATCAAAGCCCTATACTTTCTACGTACTAGTTGCTAGCATTTAAATCAAAGTTTTATACTTCCTACATACTGGCTGCCAGCATTTAAATCAAAGTTCTATACTTCCTACCAGCATTAAAACAAAGCTCTATACTTCTACATACTGGTTGCCAGCATTTAAATCAAAGTTCTATACTTCCTACATACTGGCTGCCAGCATTTAAATCAAAGTTTTATACTTCCTACATACTAGTTGCCAGCATTTAAATCAAAGCCCTATACTTTCTACGTACTAGTTGCTAGCATTAAAACAAAGCTCTATACTTCCTATATACTGGTTGCCAGCATTTAAATCAAAGTTCTATACTTCCTACATACTGGCTGCCAGCATTAAAACAAAGATCTATACTTCTACGTACTGGTTGCCATCATTTAAATCAAAGTTTTTAACTTCCTACATACTGACTGCCAGCATTTAAATCAAAGTTCTATACTTCCTACCAGCATTAAATCAAAGCCCTATACTGGTTGCCAGCATTTAAATCAAAGCTCTACTTCCTACATACTGGTTGCCAGCATTTAAAACAAAGTTTTATACCTTCTACATACTGGTTGCAGCATTAAAACAAAGCTCTCTACTTCCTACATAGTGGTTGCCAGCATTTAAATCAAAACCCTATACTGGTTGCCAGCATTTAAATCAAAGCTCTATACTTCCTACATACTGGTTGCCAGCATTTAAATCAAAGTTCTATACTTCCTACATACTGGTTGCCTGCATTTAAAACAAAGTTCTATATTTCCTACATACTGATTGGCAGCATTTAAATCAAAGTTTTATACTTCCTACATACTGGCTGCCAGCATTTAAATCAAAGTTTTATACTTCCTACATTCTGGTTGCCAGCATTTAAATCAAAGTTCTATACTTCCTACATACTGGCTGCCAGTATTTAAATCAAAGTTTTATACTTCCTACATACTGGTTGCCAGCATTTAAATCAAAGCCCTATACTTTCTACGTACTAGTTGCTAGCATTAAAACAAAGCTCTCTACTTCCTACATACTGGTTGCCAGCATTTAAATCAAAGCTCTATACTTCCTACATACTGGCTGCCAGCATTTAATCAAAGTTTTATACTTCCTACATTCTGGTTGCCAGCATTAAAATCAAATTTCTATACTTCGAGTTGTTTAACAAGGTTCCCAGGAGATACTTGTTTATCTGCATTATCTGTCATGTCTTCCTACATACTGGTGGCCAGCATTAAATACAAAGTTCTATATTTCCTACATACTGTTTGCCCACATTTAAAACAAAGTTTTATACTTCCTACATACTGGTTACCAGCATTTAAATAAAAGTTCTTTGGATGGATTGATTGAATAAATATTTAGCATCATTTTTATGCCATCGAGAGCTGACAGACAATCAGTTAATGTAACTCTCCCTTGGATCCTCAGGCAAGTTAATCGGTACTCGGGGCACATCCATCTCTGCAAGTAACAGAACTTACGTTCTTGAATATGCGGTGAGAGACAAATGCCAATGAGATTCAATGTTGTATATCTATCATCATGGAGGTTGTTGCCAACTCACGACCCTTAGATTGATTGTCAGACGTCACGTGCTACGGGCTGAAATCACCCGGATCAAGACATAAACAGTTTTTTGTATCATGTGAAAAGATATTAAAGGTAACGAGATCATGAGTAAAACAATATTTAAAAAGGAAAATTTGACTTTTCCTTGGAATTTTTCTATAGTCTGATTAAAATTGTTGTGTTTCTTATTTTGTCTTAAAATCTAAGCAAACTACATGATGCCTTTTAACAATCCCTCTTTCCAAATAAATTGCCATCAAATATTATTTATTATTATAATTTTTTTTAATGAAAATGAAGGGTCTGAGAGTCATAAAAACTGGGGGGAGAATCTAGCAATTAATTTATTATTGCCTTATAAGAAACAAAATTTACGATTGTCTGCATACCTACTGTATGCAGATATAAATTTTTAAGAGAATTATAGTGTTAAGTAAAAACTTAATATAATTGCCATTCATCCCTTCAGCCTAAGTTTGTACTCATTTATAAATGTTTGCCTCAATTTGATCGCAAAGTAAGCACAGAGCTTATTCAGGGCTCTCAAATCCACTTTCTGGGTACAACCAGTGCAGAGTGTTGTGTTTTGAGATGTCATTTGGTCAAGCTGGGGATATACGGAGCGTGTGGTTCAGTGGTAGAGCATCGAATCCAGGACCAGAGGGTCGTGGGTTCGATCCACCCTCACGGCTATGTGTGGTGTCCTTGAGCAAGACTTTTTCTGCATGTGCTTAGTACTGAGAAAACTTCGAGCATGATTTGTATAAGTTGTTTTACAATCAAAGTAAAATAAATAAGTATAACCTAAGCTGTGGATCTAACCTGGAACTGCTAGCGTGAGTGGCCAAACAATCCATCCACTTCACTACCATCCAACTTAATAATAACCTCCCTCCCAGATCCGTACGTTGAATTATTCCCACACAAAAAAACTAAACCATCTACACACGTGGGAAACACAATTCTCCACAATATTTAAAAATAAAACCATCTTCAATATCTTGTATTTGTTGTTGACAAGATCACATTTCCTACGTTAGTGGTGCGATTAATGGTAGTTATGTGCCAACACACTTTTATTTAGTCACGAAGATCAATGAATGTTTCAAGAAAAGCAATTTGTAGACTTAATTTGATTAGGAACATATACTTTTTATTGGCATTAAGGGTATTATTGTAAACTTTTACATTTTCAAAGACAATTTTTAATTGATATTATTGGAGTCATCAAGTTTGTCAACACAGATCACCTTTTGCTGCTCAAGTCATGGGTTAGAGCCCGGCTGGGTCTAAAATCTTTGTGTTGTAAAGGTTGCTAGTTATTTGCAAAAGGGCAACTGGCTCTGATCAGATTTATTCTTAGATCTTTATACACCACAATATATAACCTGAACTGTTTAATTTGGTATTCTAGTAAAAAAACAAAACATTTTACTTTTATAAGTAATCAGGCATGACCTGATGATGTGTTAACAAGATATATCATCATTAAAGACATCTTCAGCAGAACAACAACCAAGATAGAACAGCAACCAAGACATCAGCAGCACTGGATACAACAACCAAACCAACTGTGATGTATAGTGTTTGGCGTCACTTTCAACCCAGTTTTTCAGTCGTCATATCGTGACAGTGTCTACTTGCGGCAGTTTACTAAAAGCTGCCACACTGGAGAATCATGCCAGAGACACATGGTTCGATATCCCGCCCAGTCAGATTATTCCGACACCAGACCAACCAGACCTAGAACTATCCTGTAAATGCTGAGTGCCAAGTGAGGAAGCTTCTAGCACCGTTTTTCAAGCATTTAGTATGACCTGGCTGGGGATCAAACCCACTGCTTTCCACATGTGAGGCAGAGGCTCTACCACTAGACTACCTCTGTGGTTAAACAACAGTGTTAATACCTCTTTATAATTATTTCGACCATAAAACAATAAAATAAGTATTGTTGCAAAAAAGGCATAAAACTCCATGGAAACTAACAATTATTGTTTTAAGGCAACAAAGGGAGAAATTTGACCTGGGAAGTAATTAATTTAACAATCTTTACATAACGTTCAATCAATTAACTTTCCATAATTAGTTATTGCAATATGAATTCTTTAATGATCTAAACAAGATTTTAAAAATCAATTAAATCCAAAAATACTCCCATCCACCCCTTAAAAACACACACTTAATCAAATTCGTAAATTGAAAACCTAACGTTGTACATTTTAAAACAAGCTGGGTGTTGTGGAACTACCATCCAAGGACTCATCCAAATTACTTTAACGCTGATTTTCACATCTCTTATAAGTTATTTAACACCACTATTTTCATGATCACACGATAAAGATACAAATTTAGAGATCAATGACATCGTGAGGTAATTAATTCATTAATTCATGAACAAAGAGCATTGTAAAAATGGTCACAATTCTGAAGTACTTTTATTTTAAAAGTGAATTTAAACCATAAAAAGAATTGATATTTGTCTTTAATTAAATATACAGTTCAATGACATCAATTTACAACATGGAACAAAATTAAAATGTTCGTACAAATCTGCTCATATATATATATATACACTGCGGTCCCGTTATAACGCGGTCCGATATAACGCGAATTCCGTTATAACGCGGTTTTTGCTTGGCTCCCAATTTTTCGGCGGGGGGGAAAGGTCGTGATACAAAACTTGAAAATATGCGCGAATGACCAAATGACAACCAAACAATAGATCGTCGCCATGTTTTGATTTGATAATCGCTCATCTTCTACTCACCAATTAGCCTTGATTATAACAAACTGTTATAACCATTACCTCATGGTGGTTTAAAGGATTGTTTAAGGGATTGATTCATGCCAGCATTGACAATTAACAGTTTGTAATAACCCCGAGTGCTTCAATAAATGCTGACACGCGCAAAACACGGAAGCCATATGCAAACTTTGTTATTATCGAGTGATCACGTGATCAAGCAACGAGGTTGACAGGTATTAGTATATCGCGGGTATCTTATCGGATCGTAAACACAAACTTATTTTTATTATTTAATTGTTGTTAATACTTCAGATTTATATTTTTAATATTTTTATACTAACAGCGTTGAGTTTAAATTGAAGCGCGATTTTTTATGTAGACACCGTTTTTTCTCCTTCCGGGTTAAACGGAAATGGCTGCCAATTTTAGTATAATCAAAACACGAAAACGTTTTTCTTTCTTTTCTTTTTTTGTATTAATTTCATACATATCTAAGTGTATCTGTTGTAACTAAATACGCGTTTTATCATATTACAATGCAAACAATACCATTCACAGTAGGACAGCACGATAGGTGTGAAAAACCGACATCGATTTTTTTCGAGGTAATTATCGCTATAACGCGGTCCGCTTATAACGCGGTTTCGTTTTGTGGACCCCAAGATCCGCGTTATAACGGGACCCGAGTGTATTATATATATTTATTTTTATTTATTAAAAAAAACATCAAAAATTTTAAAAATGAAAATAAAAAATAAACCTCTAGCAATTCATTTATAATGGCCTAATTGGTTATATGTGGAAACTGAGTTTATCGTAGAAGACTGCAGTTCTCTATCAACATCACCTTTGTCTTTCCACAAGTAACTGCTTCACTTTTTCACTTGATATATTTGTACAGAGACGGGAACTCAAATATTGCTTAATCATGATTTGATTGTCCATACACATAACACGAAAAACATATTTTACAAAAAACAGCTTTTATAAATAGATAGTGCATATCAGACACCATTTTATTTATCAACTTGAATGTTCAACATGATAAAATGTTAATTTTTGGCTTCCCTCCATAAATTATTTTTGAAGTGTTTTCCTGGCAATCAGCATAATTCTGCTACCTAAAACAAACATCTGTGAGCTGATTGTTTATTCTATAGTCACTCTTAAAGGGTCAATGTCATTCCAGAAATGTAGATATTCACTCACCGCAAAAATAATAATGTTCAATTCAATGTTATAGAACCCGGTGCCTTTAAGCAGAACTGGCAATGTTAACCAGAACTAAAAACTCGCTAAATTTGACTTAGCTGACTTGCCCTGTTACTAAAAATAGCTGTGATTTTTTAGAAACACATTTGATAAATTATAAAAATTATGTCTCATTATAATTTATTGATTAAATATTTTTGTTATACAGTCAAACTTGTCTTAGGCAGCCATTCAAGGGAAAGAGCAAAAATGACCTTAGAAGACAGGTGGCTGTTTAATACAGGTTGATTAAAACAAAAATTATAAAACAGTAAACAGAAAAGTAGTTGCTTAATAGAGGTGACCACTAACACAGGTTTGACTACATTTCATGAACGTTCAGGGTTTTAACTGTTTGAATAAATGCAGACAAAAGTTGCTTATCTCCTTTAAATCAATGTTTTTTATGGGTTTAGACTGAGCCGGGTGCTGGCTAATCATTTATAGTGCAGACTGGGCTCCATCACAGATTCACGCTTTGATATCACTTCATTTAAACATCGGCTCACTTTGATATCACCAATTCTGCAGCAATAACTGTCTTTTGAAGTTTTGCCACTCGGTACTCAAACAGCATAAAACCCTCCCACATGGAATCGGCTCTGACTGGGCAACTTGTGGAAATGAAGTTAATGGAGAGATGGGATGTACATAATAATCAATACAGTTTGGTTATCGTGAAAATGAGCTATTCTGTTACATTTGTATGGCTAATAAGATAAACATTACAGAAATTGGATTATATCATTCAGACTCATGATGGCGTTTTAGGACACAACTGAGACAATCAATGTGGCAGATCCCACCCCCCCCCCAAAAATCTTTTAAATTTGAAAGGGGCATACTTGCTGGAAGAGTAACACAATCTGAATGCTAAAAAAACATAATTATGCATGTCCAATTTAAATGTTAAATCCCCAAGCGTCCAAATCCTTCCATGTTACTGTTATGAAGCAGACACAAAATCGAATGCTCTGTCTGACCTTGATCTGACTTTGACATCTGACCTTGACTGAGGAGTTCTCCATTATCGGCTCTATGTGTTGACATAATTTTTATACCTCAGATTTTATCAAAATCCTTCCATAATTTTTTATACCTCAGGTTTTATCAAAATCCTTCCATACATTGTATTTATGGATAAGAGATTTTCAACTTTTCAACACACAAGTTTGATTGCGACCTTCAGCACATCGTCTTAAAAAAATATGTAGTAAACATTAAAATGAAATTTGAACTTATTTACATTAAATTCTTCCATGCATGTAAGAGTTAGGAAGTGTACACAAAAATAAGATAGACAGACAGATGGATGGGGTTTAACGTCATTTTCAACACATTTCAGGTTATATATGGCATATATTGGTGGTGGAAGACCTCAGAATGAATCTGAGTAGAACACTGTCCTTCCGCAAGTAGCTGGCAATCTTTCTCATATAGTTTTTGAAGCTAGTGAGACTTATAATCCTATGACTGTAGCAGTGAGAGGAAAGTATCCTGAGACAGCGCCTTAGACCACTCGGCCACTGAGAATAGTCTACAGATGGACAGAGACTACTATCCATTACAAAGTACTAGAAGAACATGGCTGATGACCAATGACAAGCATTTGAGGAGAGCCTTTAAGTCTTACTGGATGCAAAACATAATTTTCCCTTTTTTAAGTACATGTACTTTAACAACAGCAACATGAAACTTGCTGCAAATTACTTCATTCTTGTTTCTTATCACAGAATGTGTATTAATTCTAAAAATAATATTTTGTCTATTTTTTGGTTAAATGTTTCTTTTGATTGATTGATTGAGTGTTTAGCGTCATTTTGATGCCATCGCGGGCTGACAGGCGATCAGTTAACCTAACCACTGTTTCCTGGGATCCTGAAAAGTTAACCGGTACTCGAGCAAACACGATATCCGCAAGTAACTGATAACTTTCTCACTTGAATCAGCTGTGAGACATGAATGATAATGAGATACAATGTCGTATATCAATCATCATGGAAACTGTTGCTTGGCAAGGATTGAAATCACGACCCCTGGATTGATAATCAGATGCACTACTGACGGAGCTGATCAGGCCCAGCTTGAATGTTTCTAATGTTTCGCTGTTTCTCATCTGTTTTCTAGTTGGTTCCAGTCTGTGAACCTTTGTTCAATATAAAGAAGTTCAGTATAAAAAGATCACGAAGCAAACAATATGCTCATCTCCAAGAGGTAGTCAAATATCGCTGAAATGCAACTGGAGAAGTTAAAAATAAACGTTAAGTCGGTGAAGTCTTTATTCAAGAGGTTCAATTTAAACCTAAATTATATTTATAAATAAATACTAGTAAACAACCATTGATGAATAAACTAGTTCTTACAACTTTTACAAATCTCGTTTTATAAATATATATTATATATTGCATGGTATTTAGTGTTGATTTCAACAATTTACCAGTCACGATGATATCGGTATTATAAGTACAATAAAACCTGTTTAAGTGGTCAATCTATTAAGCATGCAGTCACCTGTATTAAGCAGCCACATTTGATATTTTCCATTTCTATTGTTTCAGCCCAAATTAACCTGTACTAAAAATAACAACCTATCTTAAAAGACCACTTTTGCTCTTTCCCTCAACTGGCTGCTAAAGACAGGTTTCACTGTATTATGTCTCAGCGCTGCCACACTGGAATAAAGCTTCAAAGAAAAGGAGCTACATGCAAAAATCTAACAATTTGTAAGCTAAGAACTCCCCGTGCCCCCCTGATTTTCTCATGGTCACAAATTTTCACTGCTGAAGTTTGGGACAAAGGTCAAGGTCTGAAAATCTTAATGGAAAGTTAGCCAGATTCTTGTGAACATATGTCTGCATAGATTTATTCTGAAGCCTTCCAGGGACAATAAAAAGGATGCCATATTTTAACACCTGACATTGTATTGGAAATGGTATTAAATCCCATAAGAAATCAAGAAAAGTTTTGTAAGACAATAGTCTCAAGGAAGCCGGCTAACTAAGTTTACATCTCCCCATAGATTGCCTCACTGGCTATGTTTACCTCATTCTCTTATACAGCCATGTAATAAAGCCGTTTATTTGAGCAATCAAGTGATAAAATTACCCAAATGGTCTGGTAAGTAAAATAACTCCATTGATATGGTGTTCATTACTAGCAACCGAGAGTCCCATCTCTGACAGACAAGTTTATCTTGTCGTACAGTCAGATCATTTACCAAGTATAAAAAAAATATGTAGATTTGATTTAAATGTAAGCAAACGAAAATAAACTGAGATGCTAATTTTAGAACAAAGTGGAAAAAAAAACACCTTTAGATAAATATCAAAAAAATATCATCATTCTCACCGCACACTTGGATATAGATGTCTGAAAAGTAAGGTAAAACTTTTTTCTTATGAAGTACTTATTTAATGTTGTAAGTATTGCAATATTACACTGATGTTATTTATAAGCCCTGGGCCCAAATAGTTAAGTCAGTTACACGTCTGACTATCAATCCAGGGTTGTTGAGTTTGAATCCCCACCCGGCAACAGTCTCCGTGATGATTGATATATGACATTGTGTCTATCACTGCTGATTCAAGTTGGAAAGTAATCAGTTATTTGCGAAGATGGGGAGTGCTCAAGTACTGGTTAACCTTTCGGGATCCCAGGAAACAGTGGTTAGCTTAACTGATCGTATGTTAGCCCTCGATGACATAAAAATGACGCTAAATATTCAATAAAACAATCGTTTATAAGCAGGGCGGTAGTGTACGATCCATTTGGTCATAATTGTACTTAATTCCATTTTCATTATTGTAATTATCTCCATTTGAGCATTACTGTGCTTATCTCCATTTGGTCATTATTGTGCTTATATACACATAGGCATTATTGTGCTTATATACACATGGGCATTATTGTACTTATCTCCATTTGGTCATTATTGTGCTAACCTCCATTTAGTCATTATTGCACTTATCTCCATTTGGTCATTATTGTGCTTACCTCCTTTAAGTCTTTATCATGCTTATCTCCATTTGGACATTATTGTACTTATCTCCATTTAGTCATAATTGTGCTTATCTCCATTTGGTCATTATTGTGCTTACCTCCATTTAGTCATTATTGTGCTTATCTCCATTTGGTCATTATTATACTTATCTATCTCCATTTGGTCATTATTGTGCTTATCTCCATTTGGTCATTATTATGCTCATCTCCATTTGGACATTATTGTACTTATCTCCATTTGGTCATTATTGTGCTTATCTCCATTTTGACATTATTGTACTTATCTCCATTTGGTCATAATTGTGCTTATCTCCATTTGGACATAATTGTGCTTATCTCCATTTGGTCATTATTGTGCTTATCTCCATTTAGTTATTATTGTGCTTATCTCCATTTGGACATTATTGTACTTATCTCCATTTGGTCAAAATTGTGCTTATCTCCATTTGGTCATTATAGTTCTTATCTCCATTTGGTCATAATTGTGCTTATCTCCATTTGGTCATTATTGTGATTATCTCCATTTAGTCATTATTGTGCTTATCTCCATTTGGACATTACCATACTTATCTTCATTTGGTCATAATTGTGCTAATCTCCATTTGGTCATAATTGTGCTTATCTCCATTTGGTCATTATTGTGCTTATCTCCATTTGGTCATTATTGTGCTGATCTCCATTTAGGCATTATAATGAATATTTCAGTTTGAGCATTATGTAAATGTAATGGTTATCTCACTTCAGTCATTATAAGACTTGAAAAATGGTACTAAAGGCTTTATAAGCTTGGCGCTCAGCATTGGGAGGATAGTTCTAGGTTAGCCCGGTGTCGGTATAATGTTACTGGGTGGGATATCATACCATGTGTCTGGGGCATGATACTCCAGTGTGTCAGTATAATGTTACTGAGTGGGATATCATCCCGTGTGTCTGCGGCATCCAGGTACTCCAGTGTGTCAGTATACTGTTACTGGGTGGGATATCATACCGTGTCTGGGACATGATACTCCATTGTGGCAACGCTTAGAATACTGTGTTGTGATATAACTGAAAAATTGTTGAAAGCAATGCTAAATACCATACGACAACAACCAGGTCACACTTGTTAATTTCCAACCATGGCTGACCACTGTATTATACAATGTAACTAAAATATTGTTGGGCATTTGGTTACATTCAGTTCCTTTATTGTTGCTATAAGGCCATTATAAATTAATTGTTCAATGATCATCCCCACCAGCCCCTTAATTTTCAAGTTGCCCAAACCCTTTTCATTTTCAGAAAAGTTGGATGGTAATCTAGCAATAAATTTATAATGGCCTAATAAGAAAAACATTCAGTTTTTCATTACTGCCACTTTCATAGCTCTTTTCTTGTCTAGTTTTACAGACCAAAATTCAACAAGTTACAACTGAAATCACACAATGTCTAACAACAGAACATGGCACCAACAACATCTCTGATTAAACTCCCTTCATTTTGATCAATAGCAAACTTTCTGTAACATAACTGGTTTCTGTTATAACACAATTTAACCAATTTGTGTTTTTTTCTAATCTTTCTCTGCAGCATAATAATTCAATTCCAACTGAAAATAAAATCAGTTCAACGTAATCCATCACTGGATGCTTGCTAACTATGAAGCATCTAGCATTTGAAAAAACTTTTAACATTTCGAGAAAAAATTTATATATATGGTTCTTGTACATTATAATTGAAAAAAATCATACAACAGGGAGAAGGCATTTTGAATCTTAACAAACTTCTTATAATGATTTCTCCCCAAGGTGAACTTATTCCAATAATACAGGAGAGAAAATGCTTTATAATGCTTTCATAAATTGAATAAGTGAACTTACACGGTTATATAAATCATAATTACCCAAAATTAATCTTATTAGGAACTTTTTCAGCATTGATCAACATATATCTTTTTAAAACACACACGTGTGAAGCAGCTGATCCCAGTATATATCTGCACCTATCTTAGTATTAGTTTTAAATTATTTATTTTACTTCGATATTATTACTTAACTTATAAAAACCATGCTCAAAGTCTTCCTGGTTAGAACCAATACTAAGCATATCCAGAAAAAGTGTCTTGCTCAAGGACATGACCACATATAGCGGCAGGGGAGGATCAAACCTACAACACTCAGAGCATGGATTCAGTGCTCTACCACGGAACCATGCCCTCCACACAGTATACAGTGGCGTAGACAAATGTGACATTGGTGAGGCTAAATATTTGAGAAAGTTTGTAATTTGGTAGACTTTAAAAACGAGCAGTACAGTAGTGGCATTCCTACAGGAACGACAAGTGCCATCATCGTCTGGATTTAAGATAATTATAAAACAAGAAAAAAATGGGGAATTATTGGTGCAACATACAAAATAAATTAAGAAAGTTTGGAAATTAACTAAAAAATGTTAAAATGTTTGGGTGAATTTATTATTATACCTCAACAGATGATTAGAATACATAGTTGCGTGAAACCGCAGTGTTGGTCTATCTGGTAGAGCATTTGCCTCACATGTGGAAATTAATGGGTTCAATCACCAGCTGGACCATACTAAAGACTTGAAAAACGGTACTAGAAGCTTCCTTGCTTGGCGTTGAGCATTAAGAGGATAGTTCTCGGTCTAGTCAGCCCAGTGTCTGTATAATGTGACTGGGTGGGGTTTCATACCGTGTGTCTGCAGTTTGATCCGCCAGTGTGGCAGTGTGTCTCATTAAGTAGACAGCATCGCAATATGACTGAAAACTGTTGAAAGTGATTCTAATCACTATACAACAACGACAATGTAGTTTCATGTAGTCAATAATTATGTAAAACCATTATAAATTAATTGCTAGATTATCATTTCCACCCGCACCCCTAATTTTAATGGTGCCCCGACCCTTTAATTTTTAAAAAGCAGAAAAATCAACAAAAAAAAAAAACAATAAAAAAAAAAAATCCTCAACCCCTCCGCCTTTTTAAGAAAAATATGGATGATGACCTAGCAATTCAGTTATAATGGCCTAATGGCTGAAGATGCAATCAAGTGGAGTGATTGAAGCGGTTATGGAAGATCCACCTGGAGAGCTTCTCGACACTATATTGAATATTATGTGATACATGAAGCCATAAACCAACGATAGCTTACAAATGATACAAATTTCTCTTGACTTTTACTTGGCTTACCATATTTATTCTATAACACACCAAACTAAAGTAAGGATTTGTTTGGGAAGGGGGGAGTGGGAAGGGGGAAGAGGGAGGGAGGTAATGAAATTGAGAAAAAAAATTGGGGTTGATGAAGGTGCCCAAATACAAAGGGACAACTGGAAGAGGAATGTTCAAACAACAATACCAGGTATTTCCATTTAACAAATTACTATTGTACTATGTTCTATGCCAAAACATATATCCTATATTTGGATACATTTTACACAACAGTTCATATAAATACACAATAACAGTTTTTGGTGAATAAGATAACTGAACCCAAAAGTTGTAATGTTCTATATGATACACATTAACAAAAAAAAATAGAACAAACATTTGATTGAATATTAATATAAGACATAAGCAAATAAGAATGGTAACACAAAAGAGAAAGTAATGTATATAATACAACTTTAACAAAGCGTTCATTCAGATATTTAGCTTTGATCTTAAAAACCTAGCTATATGACCTTGACCTTCAAGTTAGGAGCCCAATATGTTATTTAATGCCTAAAAGTATAAGCATACACATTTATGCCAAGTTCCATGTATATAACTGCAAGCTATACACACCTACAAACAACTTGCATTTAAAACACAGAGTATGACCTTTTCACCCTGCAATATGACCTTGACCTTCAAGTTAGGAGCCTGATATGTAACACACTGCCTCAGAGTGAAAGCATGCACACTTATGTCAAGTTCAATGCATATAACTGCAAGCTATGCACACTAATGTCAGGTTCCATGCATATAACTGCAAGCTATGCACACTTTTGTCAAGTTCCATGCATATAACTGCAAGCTTTGCACACTTATGCCAAGTTCCATGCATATAACTGTAAGCTATGCACACTTATATCAGGTTCCATGCATATAACTGCAAGCTATGCACACTTATGTCAAGTTCCATGCATATATCTGCAAGCTATGCACACTTATGTCAAGTTCCATGCATATAACTGCAAGCTATGCACACTTATGTCAAGTTCCATGCATATAACTGCAAGCTATGCACACTTATGTCAAATTCCATGCATATAACTGCAAGCTATGCACACTTATGTCAAATTCCATGCATATAACTGCAAGCTATGCACACTTATGTCAAATTCCATGCATATAACTGCAAGCTATGCACACTTATAAACAACTTGCACCAAAACTTTTAACACAGGTGAGATGCATACGGGTGTCATATTATATTTTCACCCGCCTAAAAGTTCACCCGCGGGTGAAAATATAATATTAAGAATTTATAGAATCCATGCATATAACTGCAATCTATTATAGAATTTTGCTATAATATATTCACCCCCTTAAAACCCCCAATTTTTTTTTTTTTTCAAAATTGACCACCACTACTTATTAGGATAAAAAAGCATATCAAACTTCCATGTTAAAACACATTTTGAAGAAAAGAGAGGCGGGTGAAAATATTATAGAATTTGGCTATAATATTTTCACCCCACCTCCCTTGGGTCCCCTCTTAAAAATACTCTTTTATCCCAAGTTAATTATCTACACTATAATGACTATACTTGAACAAACAAAAGTAATCATATTGAGATAGAAGCGAAAGGTATTTTGAAAGAAATGAGGGGCGGACGAAAATATTATAGCCATTGATGCTGGGACTAGCACAAAAATGCCCCTAGTCATAGAACAATCAAGTTTATCAATAACTTAACAATAAACACATATAGAAGAACATGTTCACAAATGGATAGTTCAATCTGAACATGCTCACCACACTGTGTGACGTTGTCACACATAATAATAGTGACAATACAAACGATCACAATTCCAAGAAGTCTCTTGTGTATAGCATTTTTTAATTCTCCACGTAGTGAAGAAATACAATGCTTACAAGTTTCAAGTTTTTATTTGTTCCGTTTCTAAGACAATTTCTTGAAATGTCAGTTTGAAATCTACTTAAATGTCACTGCATTACGGGGCTGCATGGAAATTATGAGGCTGCATGGAACATTTTTATGGCTGGAAACAATTTGATAATCTACATTATGCTTTGTCAAGCTTTCACAATAGGTACGATTTGTATCTTTACGCTGCATTTGACCTTTTTGGAAAAAAAGGAAATAACAGCTTCATTTATCTCAGACACGGAGATGCAGATGTGAAGATACAAAGCAACTTGAATGACATATGATACAAGATTATTTCATAGGGATCAGGTTGGAATTTAAAACTAAAGTCAAACCTGTCTTAAGCAGCCAGCCAATGGAAGTAGCAAAAGTGGCCTTTTAAGACAGGTTGTTGCTTAATACAGGTTTATTTGCTATTAAAGCATATAAGCAGGAAATAGCAAATGTTGCTCCTTAAAACAAGTTGCTGCTTAATAGAGGTGGCCACTTACACAGGTTTGACTGTATTTTAGAGTTCTCTGTGGCCGAGTGGTCTAAGGCGCTATCTGAAGATCATTGGCCTTCCTCCACTAAACCCCATTCCAAAAAAGATAAAATTTTGTTATCAAAATTTGGTTATTGCATCAGATTGAGGTATGGAATTGATTTTATGGACTTAATAATTTCTAACTCAATGTGACATTATACAAAAAGGCCCAAACCACTCACATGATTTCACCTCTGACATATTTTTAAAATTTGAATGGAGTAAGCCTATGAAAAACTTGCAGATGTGAGAAAATTTTTAATGATAATTATCTCTTTTCAAATAGCAAATGTCCTTTTACCGGGTCCCATTACACCACAGTCCCTTTATTTGAACATAACTGAATCCCTATTTATGGGATTATTTAAATAAAACAGAAAAAAATTTGGCTATTACAATCAGACTAAATTAGTCCATATGAACTTTCACAATTTATCCCTTTTTGGGCCCCTGCTGACCACCTATTTATGACAAATATCCAGACAATCAAGTGTTATTACTAATCAATGCTCTAGATGTCAAGATGATTGAAATAATACTTAAAATAGATAATACCATATATTCCCTTATTAACGCCCCCGGAGGCATTACATTTTACAAAGTGGGGGCGTTTATTACAGATAAAAAAAAGCAAATTTAACATCAGTTAAAAATACAATAAAGCCCTGGAAAAACCTATAAATCCGGTTAAAATCCCCGAAAAAGTGGTTCAGAATTATTTGAGAGCAAATGAAATAATCGTCATAGGATGAAAAAAAAGCTTAAAATCTGTATGAAACTACTATTCCGTGTACTGGAATATCCGAATTTATGGACATTACACTCTTCACTTTAAATCACTTGGACGCTTGCTCTTATCAACGTAGAACAATGAGCTTTCAGTGTACACAGATTAACAACATTTTCTGACATTTTGTAATATTTTAATCGACAGATGACATTTTCACTAGTTTTAAACGGCAAATAATATTATGGGGAAGTGTATATTCAACCAAAAGTGGTTAAGTGACCCAAGATATAAACAATGGGTTAGAGAGTTCAAAGGTGATAAACACTCCACTTATTGTTGTCTGTGTAACAAAATAACCGATCTGGAAAGATGGGCGAATACGCACTCAACTCGCATATACGTTTTATTTTTTTAATTTTCCAGAAAAATAGGGGGGGGGGGAGGCGTTAATAAGGGAATATATGGTAACAAAGATTTCCTGTTTTCCTACAGTAATATTTGGTTTAAGTCCTCCCCAAATATGTAACATTATAGCCACTTGGTTTGAACATTAACTTAAAACTCCAACTTAATGGATCATTTAGTTTTTGTCATTTTTTCCCAATGTATAGAATTTTATGAAACTTACCAGTATTTAAGTTTAATGTATGTTAATGCAATATCAGAAATAAAACACATGTTATCGTACAGAATTTTTGTTATTACCTCCTCAAAAACATACCCGTTCCTGAAACTTTGCGAAAAAATGTAGAATTTACAAGCAATGCGAAAAAATTATTTAAAATTGTTTACATTCTAGTATTTAATTAAAACTAAAAAATACATGTAAGCATATAATAATAATAGTCATGGAAATAGTAATTATAAGCTTGAATTTAACTGTTTAGGGTTTTTAAAAACAAAATCATTTCGACAGTGTCAATTATTTTTTCAATTTTGCGATTAAAATAGCGTATGGATAAATTTTGCTTAAAACCTCACAAAATTCTCTCCGATACCTTTTGTAATGTCAATCAAAATAAAAAATACACTTTACTACGTAATTGGAGAAAAATTAGTGCTTAAAATTTTTTAGGCTATCATTAAATAAAATGCAGTTGCAAAATTAACGTTTTTATACTAAATGAGTATATAATGTTTTATGTATAAATATTAAGATTTCTATTATATTTCATATTCAGGTGAAATTGCTATAAACAATTATTTTATACCAGTATTTCACATATTGAACCCAATATAAGAGACCAATTTCAGGCGTATCCATAAATGAGGGTGCCATCCGAAATAGGGTCAGTTATAGTATAACAGTATGAAGTGACACAGGCTGGTCTCGACAGAATTGCTTCCCTTTGTGTGCGGAATTGATGCACACGAAAAACTTGTCTTTAACTCCCAAAAACAAAAGTCAGTACTCAGGTCCTGCTGAGGAAATGAACCCAAAAGGGATTCATAAAAGATATAAGCTCAGTGTTTTTTCCCACTATTTTGGGAAGATGACCCATACCCTTGGAATTAGGAATTTTACCAGCATTTGGAAACCTTTGCATTAAATATATTTGTTGAACTTCATGAAAACACTTGTATACACTCGCTTCTCTGGCCATTTAATAAAAGAATCAATGTCATACTCAATTCAATATGGGGAAAACTTTGTTAATTTTATTAAGGAATTATGGCAAGTTTTAACTAACAATTACTGAAGATGTCAATTGGGAATTTTTACCATTCAACTGGAAAAAAAGAGATACTATTTGCAATTGGGAATATGACCGAAAAATGGCTTTAAAACTGGCGGAAAGAAAAACACTGAAGCTTATATTTGCCATTGAAATTAAAAAAAACAACAAATTAGTTAAAAAAAAGCAGGTCTACAGAATCACCAATCAGCATTCGTTACTCTTTTACAATAATATTATCTGTGGTCTCTCTTAATGAAGTATGACACTGACTAATTGATAATATTCATAATTAATTAATGCTTTCTTTATCCCCCATGTTAATTACATAATTAAAGGCCTACAGCCACTACTTGGAGAAATCATTATGTAGCTCAGTAACTCTGAGCTGCAATCCCACTACAGTCCTGTAGGTGTCTGTCTGGTCAATCATTTTGCCTTGTCAGAAATTTACAACTGACGAAGGGACTTCAGGCCATTGTTATGAAGACAATTGTAAATTGATTTGTTAAACAAACAGAATTATTGAAGCAAGGGAGATTGATAAACACGACTAATAACTTCCAATGAATCCCCTCCATAACTCTGCCATCATGATGAATGACTGTGGGGAATTGTTTGTAAATATTGTCAGCTTTTCTATTATCTATTATCCACCACTTTTAAGCACAGATATTGGCATCTACAATTCTCAATGGAACATATGTCTCTTATATTAAATACTCAGTGCAGGCAAACACACACAAACATCCGTCAAGTCAATAATAAAGCTGGAGCACACAGCAGCCTGCTCTGTTCTGTTCCGCTATCTTCTACGTCTTTTCTCGCAAAGAACAAAACCTAAGCCGTTTGAACGTTTTAAAGGGAGTATGTCAGGAAACAAGAGGGCCAAGATGGCCCTATATCACTCACCTGAGTGACCTTGAGTAACACAACTGAAGTAGATTACACTGAAAGATCCAGATATATGAATTCAGAGTCAAAAAGATTTAAATTGAAGTTTTTTAAGATGTAAAAATAAACTGTAAGGGTCAGGACTCAATTTTAGGGTTGGTTGGATAACCATAAACACAGGTGTTTTTTTCTGGCTTAATTTATTTTTATCGGTACAATAAAACAAAAAATACAAAAAAAATTAAATTACATTTTTAAAAGTTTCTTTGCTTGTATTTTAAAAACTAGTGGCACACTGACAGTTTTATGGAAACTGTTAATATTTTCTCTTTAAGGTAAAATATCAGGAAAATACACTATAAATGTCTTAAAAAATGAATGATTTTTAAAATGGATCTCATTATCATTAATAAATAAAAGACAAATAGTTTGGTAATATAAAATCCACTAAAACGTGAAATCAATATTCAAATCAGAACGGTAAACTTGAAACGAAATTCCCATTCTAAAAGTAGACAACACTTAATTACTGCTTGACGACCTTCACATCATCATTTGGACTCTTCCTAAAATGAAACAATTTTTATCAGTAAACCTGTATAATGGATCAAATAAAAATAAAAATGAAATCGTGTATAATATGATTCGCGTGATCTTATTTTGATTTCAATTTTTTGAATGTTTGAAAATGATGAATGATTTCTCTAAGTGCAAATATTGTACTCGCAAGATGCATACGCCATTATTTCACCAATTGGCACCACTTGTACATATTGCTAAAAAATAAAATAAACAATATAAAATGTACATTTAAAGTGCTTCAAAGCACTCAGACTGGTTCTTGGTTAATATTGAAAATATTAGTCTAAAGGCAATTTGCCAGTTGCTTGCGGAAGGACGGTGGTTCAACTATTCTGAGTTCTTCATCCACCAATAAAACTGGATATGCCATATAAAACTGGAAATGTGTTGAAAATTTCGACATAAAAATAAAACAACAAAAAACAGTCTTAGAGGTTCTCGAGATCACTGACCTCTCGATGCTGAGAATTTTATATATATTTTTTGTAACATTTTTTTTAATGAAAATAAAAAGTGTCGGGGTGGTATGAATATTAGGGGGTGGGCGGGGATGATAATCTAGAGATTAATTCATTATGACCTAATGATCTAATCCAGGTTGGTGATATTTTTGACAACATTATTTTGTACAAACATGACAGAATCACACAAATCAAGGGATATTACTATATTTACAGCAATATTCAACGTCAACTGTTCATATTACAAGATACAAGATAGAAAATTTTATTATCGCCAGTGATAAGCAATGTTAGTCTTATATTGCTAGTGACTGACATGTAAGGTTATCTTGGTGATTAATTATTACCTCCTTTCAAATTTTGAAATATCATAATTTTGTTTTCTTTTGTGGAAAGGGGCATTACTCTGGTAAATATCATGCAGTCATCATTTTGCATGCACTCAATCATGTGTGACAAAAAGAGTCACAAATTTTTAATAATTTTTTAAAGAAATATCAACTTATACATTTTTAGAATTTATTACATATATTTTTCAACTATCCCAACTTAACCAGTTTCATTAAAAAAAGAAGAAAAACTTTCTTAATTAACCATGCATGTCTAATTTATAATCAATTTAGGGGTTGTGAATTTGAATACCCGACCCGCCACAATCTTCATGAAGATTGATATACAACATTGTGTCTCACTGGCATTCGTCTCTCACTGTTGATTCAAATGGGCAAGTTATCAGCTAATTGCGGAGATGGGCGTGCATGAATATTGGTTAACTTTTCAGGATCTTTGGATAAAGTGATTGCGTTAACTGAGCATCTGTTAGCCCTCGATGGCATAAAAACTTTCTTAAATATTGCATTCAGACAGGACCACACAAAGATAAATCTACATATGGTTATGTATTAATAGGTGTAATGATTGATTAGTTCAGTTTAAACTCATTTATTTTACTATGATTGGGAAACAAGTTCTTACAACTTAGACAAATCATGCTGGAAGTCCCACTGGGTAGAACAACTTCTAAGCATATGTAAAAAAAGTGTCTTGTTCAAGGACACTACACATAGCCCTGGTGGAGGACAAACCCACTACCCTCCAATCATGGGGCCTAGCTGTACCACTGGACCATGTGCTCCATTAGAAAAAGATGCATGCCTGCAATTAGGAATAAAATTTGATTTCAACCTGATGACTTATAATGTATGACTATTATTAAATATGACGGTAAAACAGTGAAATCCAATCTGAAAATTTGGTATTTGGTTACAACTATAATATGAAAACTGGCCGCCATTAAAAGCCTGCGTAAGACTCAAATTGTGGTGCAAGATTAATTCCAGTAAACTCCTGGTCACGTAAATAGAATTATTACAGTATTCCATTAAGAGACATAAGCATACAAACATTCCCATAGCACTCAACTGAAATTATTTGATGGCCAGGGAATGGAATACTAAATTGAATTATCATGCTGGAGTGTCCACTGCTCCATTAAGCCAACCCATTACCATGCGAAAACAGTAGGATCAAATCGATTATAAAATCACACAAGTGAACTGCCAAATCTAGAGGCCAACATAAAACAAAATGTTTTATTTTCATGCCCATAAAGCATAATAGAAACATGCCCATTTTTAGATATCCTATTCAAAAGTAAAACATCAAACTTTCAAAACTAAGTCAAATCAATCTACCTTTCACACTAAAAACTGCATGGCAAACTTTCTCAAATCAAGATGTCGGATGACTTGAGCTCAAAACCATGACCTAAGCAGCAAACGGTAAGTGATTTTTTAACAACACCTTACAGACCACCTGTGCTTGGAACCAAGACCTAAGTGGTGAGAGGTAAATGATCTTGTAACAGCACTTTACAGTCCACCTGAGCTCAGAACCAATACCTAAGTGGTGAGAAGTAAGTGATCTTGTAATAGCACCTTACAGACCACCTGCGCTTGGACCCAAGACCTAAGTGGCAAGAAATAAATGAACTTGTAACAGTGCTGTACAGACCATCTGAGCTTGGAACCAAGACCTAAGTGGTGAGAGGTAAGTGATCTTGTAATAGTACCTTACAGACCACCTGCGTTTGGACCCAAGACCTAAGTGGCAAGAAGTAAATGATCTTGTAACAGTGCCTTACAGACCACCTGAGCTTGGAACCAAGACCTAAGTGGTGAGAGGTAAATGATCTTGTAACAGTGCCTTAGAAACCACCTGAGCTTGGAACCAAGACCTAACTGGTGAGTGGTAAATGATCTTGTAACAGCACCTCACAAACCACCTGAGCTTGGAACCAACACCTAAGTGGTGATAGGTAAATGATCTTGTAACAGGACCTTACAAATCACCTGAGCTTGGAACCAAGACATAAGAGGAGATAAGTAAATTATCATGTAAAAGTTCCTTACAGACCACCTTAGCTTGGAACCAAGACCTAAGTTGTGAGAGGTAAATGATCTTGTAACAGCACTTTACAGACCACCTGAGCTTGGAACCAAGACCTAAGTGGTGTGAGGTAAATGATCTTGTACTAGTACCTTACAGACGACCTGACCTTGGAACCAAGACTTAAGTGGTGAGAGGTAAATGATCTTGTAACAGTGCCTTACAGACCTCCTGAGTTTGGAACCAAAACATAAGTGGTGAGAAGTAAATGATCTTGTACCAGTACCTTACAGACCACCTGAGCTTGGAACCAAAACCTAAGTGGTGAGAAGTAAATGATCTTGTAACAGCACTTTACAGACCACCTGAGCTTGGAACCAAGACCTAAGTGGTGAGAGTCAAATGATCTTTCAGACCACCTGAGTTTGGCACCAAGACCTAAGTGGTGAGAGGTAAATGATCTTGTAACAGCGCCTTACAGACCACCTGAGCTTGGAACCAAAACCTAACTGGTGAGAGGTAAGTGATCTTGTAACAGTGCCTTACAGACCACCTGAGCTTGGAACCAAAACCTATGTGGTGAGAGGTAAGTGATTATGTAACAGTGCCTTACAGACCACCTGAGCTTGGAACCAAAACCTAAGTGGTGAGAGTAAAACTTATGAATTACAAAATCACCTTAAATCACAAGCCCCAAGCAATGAACCAACACCATGGTTATTTCATAACAGCATTTAAGATTGCTTATCAAAGTAGAACTCCCTCTTACATTCTCTTGAAGAATCTATGTTTACTGGTACATGTAAAGAATATCCGCCTAACAAATTGCATTCATAAAAACTCAATTGAGCTCAACATAACAAATTACATATGTCAACAATTAATTTGAAATATTTCCTTTGTAGTTGATTGGGCTTAAGATTGGATGTATTCTGAATGTTTGAATGGCAGATTGTTTGATTCGTATTGTTCTCCCTCCTTCAGAACATCTCAAAAATGGCGTCCACATGTGAAACATTTTTATGGTTTTATCAAGTTCACGACATCTTGAACTCCCTTTCGGATGCTATTTGCCCCAAATTGATAAATCTCTATGATACATCATACTTACAACGTTAAACAATGGAACAATTAGTCATTTCTTGCCCGACCTGATAAATCTCTATAATACATCACACTTACAATGTTAAACAATGAAACAAGCAGTTATTTCTTGCTCCATTGCCCAATAAATCTCTATAATACATCATACTTACAATGTTAAACAATGGAACAAGTAGTCATTTCTTGCCCCGACCCGATAAATCTCTATAGTACATGACCTGATAAATCTCTATAATACATCATACTTACAATGTTAAACAATGAAACAAGTAGTCATTTCTTGCCCCGACCCGATAAATATCTATAGTACATGACCTGATAAATCTCTATAATACATCATACTTACAATGTTAAACAATGAAACAATTAGTCATTTCTTTCCCCAACCTGATAAATCTCTATAATACAACATACTTACAATGTTAAACAATAGAACAAGAAGTAATTTCTTGCCCCCTCTGATAAATCTTTATAGTACATGACCTGATAAATCTCTATTATACATCATACTTACAATTGGTAAACAATGAAACAAGTAGTCATTTCTTGCCCAACCTGATAAATCTCTATAATACATCATACTCACAATGTTTAACAATAAAACAAGTAGTAATTTCTTGCCCTGACCTAATAAATCTCTATAATACATCATACTCACAATGTTAAACAATGAAACAATTAGTAATTTCTTGCCCCGACCTGATAAATCTCTATAATACATCATACTTACAATGTTAAACAATGAATCAATTAGTCATTTCTTGCTCTGACCCGATAAATCTCTATAATACATCATGTTAAACAATGAAACAAGTTGTCACTTCATGCAACATCTGCTATGAGTAACATATTAATCTCGCAGTCATGCTTTAACCTGCAACAGGACTGGACTTGTGTAAAATGATAGAGTTAAAAAAAATGTGTTTCACCAAAAGGGGCATTGATAGAGTGTTACAGAAGGTCATTCTTGATGAGGTGATTGATTTTTTCTTTGTAATTTTTCTGATCCAATTACTTAATATGGCACAGGCTGGACAATTTGTAGATCTTTATTCAATTAAAGTACAAAAGTGCATTGAGCATCGACCATTGTTAATTATGTGTTCTAATATTTCGATTTTGACTGGGCTGAGGGATTCACCGTAGCCAACTTTGGTCTAAGGCGCCGTCTCAAGATCACTTACCTCACACTGCTAAGGTTGTAGGTTCAATTCCCATTTGCTTCAAAAAACTTCATGTGAGAAAGTTTCGAGTTACTTGCGGGAGAACGGTGGTTCTACTCAGTCTGACTCAGTCGAAGGTCTCCCTTCACCGGTAAAACTGGATATGAAATGTGTTGAAAATGGTGGTAAACCACATTTAAAAAAAATAATAATAAAATTGACCAGGCTGCTGACTGGACTAAAGGGCATTACAGTCAATAAAGATCGAAGGTGCTAGAGATCATGTCGTACAAAACAGTTGTGTCATGATTTACGGCAGCTGTGATACACTTATAATTATATAAGAATACCCTGCCAACCCATTTGTTGAAATTATTCCAATATCAAACTTCATTATAGGTAAGTGTATACAAATTTATTTTAGCTTGATTGAGAAGATTGATTGATTGATTGATTGAATATTTAGCGTTATTTTACGCCCAGGCTAACAGATGATCAGATCAGTTGAGATAACACTATTTCCTGGGGTCCTGAAACGTTAACCAATACTCTAGCACACCCCATCTGCCCAAGTAACTGATAACTTTCCCACTTGAATCAGCAGTGAAAGACGAATGATAATGAGATACAATGTTGTATATCAATCACTACAGAGACTGTTTCCGGGTGGGGATTCAAACTCAAGACCTATGGATTGATAGTCAGATGCATTACAGACTGAGCTAATCGGGCCCGGCTGAATGAGAAGAAAGCTTGTCTTTAATTGAACGGCTCACAAGTCACCTTCCTGAGTAGAACAAGTATTGAGTGTTGACTTTAGAGAGGCATCTGGTTGAGCTGCGGATCAACAAACCCCCAACCTTTTGCGTAAGCGGCCAATACACTATCCACAACACTATCTCCCTCACTACCCCCTCTTTAATTATAGGTTGAGATTTAGTGACGTTCTTCTGGTAACCTAAACAAGTACCAAATTTTTAAAAAGGTATGCCATGTCTGGTTAGCTCAGTCAGTAATGCAGCTAACTATAAATCAAGGGGGCATGAGTTCGAAACCCTGCTTGGTCAAAATCCTGTGACAGTTGATATATGCCATTGCGTCTCACTGTCATTCCTCTTTCACCGCTGATTTAAGTTGGGAAAATTATCAGTTGCTTGCTGGAGTACTGGTTAAAAAGGAAAGTGTGATTAGGTTAAATGATCGTCTGTTAACCTAATCATGGCATAAAATGATGTTAAATATTCAAACAAACTAACTCAATGCAGTCAATCATTGACTTGCAGATACACAAACAAACAAACTGAATTTGGATAATAACTTAGCGCGAGTCTCTCTGAACAGAGGTAGATACAGTGAAAGAATGCCATAGCTCCCCAGGTACTTGGATAGCAATCAATACAATGCAAATTTAATAAGGATAAAGGAATATCTGTCTTCCATTCAATTAAAGTAATTAGCAAACCATAATTTATCTCTCATTATCCATTATTTCTGTTGCATAAATGCATGGCAAAACAATATATTTCATTTCCAATGCGATAGAATAATGGGAAATGTTTCTTTGATGAACAGACAATCAAACATACAGAAGGTAAATGTCTCTTGTAATATCGTCCTTTATCAACTATGACAGAAAGCACTCACTGAACATGTGCTTTATAACACATAAATCACTTGTACATTGTTGGCAGCTACATTTTCTTTTTTAAAAATAGCTGAATAAAATTAACATGTCAATTCATTTCAACTAGAAGTTGTTTAGGGCTCAAATTAAATTAAAGCCGGGAACTGGGGCTATAACTCCTGTACATTTGATCGACATTGGCAAATATCAAACTTCACCCGTATTTTATAATTAAATTACATACACCAAATATTAATTAAGTACATAATAATATAAGTCTGATTCAAAAGTTAACAGAAACCAAACTGATGAATGTAAGCATAAATGGAGAGACAGGGATAATACTGAAATTAAAATAACAAAGTATGTTAATTTTGTCCCTTAATTTTGTATCTATATCGCAAAAAAAGGATGACTTTGATAAATGCTCAAAGATATAATTTTTCACCGATTTGTGGTCATTGGTGACAAAAAGGCCTTCATAAATCTTATAATTTTAATTATTTTTCTTATACGATGCTTATTTTGAATTTTTAAATATTTTTTATTCCTATTTCCAAAACCAGCCGAACTTCGCTAGTTTTATAATAACAACTTTATAATAATTTCTTAAATAGGAATGTTTAGACAGTATAATGTCTGAAGAGCAATTGCTTTATTACCATGAAAATGCATTCGTATTGTAAAAATTTTGCCGTGAACATGACTAAAATTTAATTTTCGATTTCTACATTACTGTGTGTCCTTTTAATCAGAGACAATTTTAATCTTTACAATTCACAAATTGATAAACTTGTATTAAATCATCAGTCAGTGTTTTCCTAGGATGACATGATGAAAAATTATTTCAGATGTGTGCACAGTGAATTGAAGAATTGGATGAAATTAATAATGCCCTACAAGTGCTTCCATATATCAGCGAATCTCTACCAGCTGTCGTCCATTATGAAATGATCGCTCTGCTGTGAAAATACAGAAAAATTCTCCAGGCTGAATATCCAGGGAGAAATATTGGAGGAGGAGAGAGAGAAGTGAAAACCGAGGAAGTCACTTCTGTCTTCAGGATCAATGAATCCTCTCGGGGAACTTGTATGGCAGGTTAGAATAATATGGTTACAGTGAAAGATGTACAGACTTTATAATAATAAGAGGAAGGAATATTAGAATAAGATTTTTTAAAAATCAACGCCTACAAAGAATTAAAGATAATGATTTGTAAAAGAAACTTGTGAAAATATGGTACATATTTAATGATACAGTTCCTGCATTATCAAGTCTGGATACTAATGGGAGTAAATCAGTTTGTCTCTGGCGAGCAAGCACAATTACATGACACAATCCGGACATGAATAAAAGGAGCCATTGGAGTGGGCCAGACAGATCTGTAAAGACATTCTTATGGTAAGATTGTTAAATTCTTATTTAAAAGTAAGCTGTATATAAGCTGACACATATATAAATTTGTTCATGTCATATATTTTGTATTTGAGATATGAGTTGTTTATTTTTTTTTTTTTTTGACATTTTTAAAGACAGTAATGAAACTCAATAATAAACTATTCTCATTAGGATCAATTATTAGATTTGACAATATTAACTCTCCACAGCATGTTATATTAATCAAGCTTGATGACTAATGTTTAATGCTTTTCACAATGTAGTAATCAGACGTGATAATTAACACTCCTCACAATGCGGTAATCAGACCTGATAACAATCTTTCCTCATAATGTAGTAATCAGACTTGATAACAGACTCCTCACCATGTTGTAATCAGATTTGATAACAAACTCTCTGCACAATGTAGTAATAAGACTTGTTAACAAACTCTCCTCACAATGTAGTTATCAGACTTGATCATTAACTCTCCTAATAATGAAGTAATCAGACTTGATAATTAACTCTCCTTACAATGCAGTTATCAGACTTGATAATTAACTCTCCTAATAATGTAGTAATCGGACTTGATAATTAACTCTCTTCACAATGTAGTAATCAGACTTGATAATTAACTCTCCTAAAAATGTAATTATCAGACTTGATAACAAACTCTCCTCACAATGTAGAAATCAGATTTGATAATTAACTCTCCTCACAATGTATGGTGTTTAGTGTCGCTTTCAACAATTTTTCAGTCATATCGCGACGGTGTCTACTTGAGACAGTATTCTAAGCGCTGTCACACTGGAGTATCATGCCGCAGACACATGGTATGATACCCCACCCAGTCACATTATACTGACACCGGGCCGACCAGACCTAGAACTCTCCTCTAAATGCTGAGCGTCAAGCGAGGAAGCTTCTAGTACCATTTTTAAAGTCTTTGGTATGACCCGGCTGGGGATTGAACCCACAACCTTCCGCATGCGAGGCGGATGCTCTACCACTAGACCACGCCCCGGTCCTCCTCACAATGTAGTTATCAGACTTGATAATTAACTCTCCTTTCAATGTAGTTATCAGATTTGATAATTAACTCTCCTCACAATGTAGTAATCTGACTTGACAATTAACTCTCCTCACAATGTAGTTAGCAGACTTGATTATTAATTATCCTCACAATGTAGTAATCCGACTTGACAATTAACTCTCCTCACAATGTAGTAATCAGACTTGATTATTAATTATCCTCATAATGTAGTAATCCGACTTGACAATTAACTCTCCTCACAACGTAGTAATCAGACTTGATAATTAACTCTCCTCATAATGTAGTAATCAGACTTGATAACAAACTCTCCTCACAATGTAGTTATCAGACTTGATAACAAACTATCCTCACAATGTAGTTATCAGACTTGATAATTAACTCTCCTCACAATGTAGTTATCAGATTTGACAACAAAATCTCCTCATAATACAGTAATCAGTCATGACAACAAAATCTCCTCATAATACAGTAATCAGACTTGATAACTCTCCTCACAATGAAGTTATCAGACTTGATAATTAACTCTCCTCATAATGTAGTAATCAGATTTGATAACAAACTCTCCTCACAATGTAGTTATCAGACTTGATAAATAACTCTCCTTACAATGTAGTAATCAGATTTGATAACAAAATCTCCTCATAATACAGTAATCAGACTTGATAACAAAATCTCCTCATAATACAGTAATCAGACTTGATAACTCTCCTAACAATGTAGTATTAAGACTTGATAACAAACTCTCCTCACAATATATTATTAAGACTTGATAATTAACTCTCCTCACAATGACTTGATAACAAACTCTCCTCACAATATAGTAATCAGACTTGATAACAAACCCTCCTCACAATGTAGTAATCAGACTTGATAACAAACTCTCCTCACATTATATAGTATTCAGGCTTGATAATAAACTCTCCTGATGACTTGATTATTAACTCTCCTCATAATGTAGTAATCACACTTAATAATTAACTCTCCTCATAATGTAGGAATTTTCAAAGTTTAAAATTGGCTAAAAACATTTTATTCCAATTTAGCATGCCAATATATACCCACTTGCCCCATTTTGCCAAAAATTTACTTATTCAAACATGCTTAACTAATATCTTGAAAAGGGATTTCCTAACTTGGGTTATACGTTTTGGTAAGACTAAAATAGATTTCCCGCTTAAAATTGCAACATATTTTAGGACATATTAAATGAGTCACATGATTTCAATTTGATCCATAATGCAGGTTTATATGTAGAAAACATCGATTTATCTTAGAAAGAGTGTGGATGATGATGCAAAGGTTGTCAAGCAGTATTTAAGTGCTGTCTATTTTTAAAATGGGGATTTCATTTCAAGTTTACCACTTTGATTTCAATATTAGTTTTGTCATATTTTGGTGGATGAGCCACACCACACTATTCAGTTTTTATCTATTAAGGATAAAGAGATTCTTTTTATCCATTTTAAAAATACATTTTTTTTTTGTACAACATTTAAAACAAAGCGTTTTTTCCTGATATACTACTCAGAATTTTAAAAAATTAAAAGAAAAACAACATTTTTTCCAACTACATATATTAGTGACGTCATTTAGAATGAACAGGTGTATCAAAAACGATCATAATTTTTTTTACCAGAAAAAGCAGAGAAATTTACCGCTAAAAATTGTGTATTTTTTATGTATTAAATGAGCCGTGAGATTTATTTTGCTTTAAATTTGACCTTTCATATTAGAATTTTGTTTCATCTAAAAGAAAGAGTCCGAATGACACTGTGAAGGTCATCAAGCAGTATTTGCGAGCTATCTATTTTAAGAATTGAATTTTTTTTTCAGTTTCACCTCTGATTAAAATGTCATTTAGTCACATTAAGGTGGATTTGTATTTTATTTATAAAAACTATTGAGATGCTTTTGTATCCATGTTAAAAATAATATTATTTCTGAAACATTTCCTTTTTTTGAATGATTATAATTATATGACATTACCAGTTTTATTGGTGGAGGAAGACCTAAAAATGAATCTTGAGTAGAACCACTGTCCTTCCGCAAGAAACTGGCAAAAGTTCCCAAATAAGATGTTGGAGCGTGCGAGACACAAACCTACAACCTTTGGGGTGAGAGACGGCACCTTAGACCACTCTACCACAGAAAACCCTTTTTAAAAAATGTATAGTTATCTTTCCTGATATAATATGTTAAGGACAAAGGAAGGAGGACAGACAGAGAACATTTATAGCTTGCCGGTGAGCCTGTGGCTCAGGTGAGCAAA
The DNA here is from genome assembly GCA_029582155.1 of Panopea generosa. Classification (NCBI taxonomy): domain Eukaryota; kingdom Metazoa; phylum Mollusca; class Bivalvia; order Adapedonta; family Hiatellidae; genus Panopea; species Panopea generosa. The sequence goes on along the minus strand of CM055896.1, from coordinate 2,697,500 downwards.
ATATAATTATAACATAGATAATAAAATAGAAACCTGTGCATTATTACAGGAAAATCAATACGAATAATTCACCACAGTGTTTTCTCTCAGAATTATCAATACAAAAACTTCTGTTTAGAAGAAAGTAATAAAGAACTAGCTATTTTGTCTGCATAATTATGCATTATTAAAATGTAAAAAATACACTGAGAGTTAATGGTAAAAAACAGATCTGGTGTACCATTAAAATGTAAAGAATACATGTTTTTTCTACTATTTCTGAGAAAATTGCGTACAACCAAGTATTTCGACTACGCGATAATATGCAACACTATAGCTTCTGATGGTAGCTATTTGTTATTAACTGGCAATGTTTTGTCTCCATTTTCAGCTTTCAGTAGGCGAATCCAGAGAAGAATAAAACTTTTCTAATATCGGTGGAGAACTTTGACTAGTCAACTCAGACATCATAAAGCAACTTTCAGACAGCCTGTGTGATATTGGACAACGCTATTGTGGGGGATTTGTGATGTTTTTAGGTGAGAACAAAATTTCCTTTACAAATACACTTAGAAGTATACTAGCTACATAAAACTGGGGAAAATCACGAAACAAGGGAGAATGAGTTATAAAGACAATGATAAACAAAATTACTGCGGGATTTTATAAGGGTTTATGTAGAAACACTACTGGAAGTGGTCTCTTTGATTCCTCTAAAAAAGTACACTGTATTTATACTATTATTTTTATTGTTATTATTGTTATTTTGTTATTCTTTTGTCAATAAAATTGTGTGAACTTAAGTATACAAGTATTATTTTTGTAAATTTAAGGACTAAATAAAAGAAAATATTCTGTTTGAGGACAGCTAGCAGAGCTCTGCTACTAAATAATACAGTAAGAGCTGTTTGAGGACAGCTAGCAGAGCTCTGTTACTAAATAATACAGATAGAACTGTTGGAGGGCAGCTACCAGTGCTCTGCTACTAAATAATACAGAAAGTGCTGTTGGAGGACAGCTAGCAGTGCTCTGTTACTAAATACAGATAGTGCTGTTGGAGGACAGCTAGCAGTGCTCTGCTACTTGATAATACAGAAAGTGCTGATAGAGGACAGCTATCAGAACTATGATACTAAATAATACAGTAAGAGCTTTTGGGGGAAAGCTAGCAGAGCTCTGATACTAAATAATACAGTAATAGCTATTGGGGGACAGCTAACAGAGCTCTGATACTAAATAATACAGTAAGAGCTATTGGGGGACAGCTAGCAGAGCTCTGATACTAAATAATACAGTCAAAGCTGTTAGAGGACAGTTAGCAATGCCCTGCAACTAAATAATACAGTAAGAGTGGTTGGATGACAGCTAGCAGTGCTCTGCTACTAAATAATACAGTAAAAGCTATTGGGGGACAGCTAACAGAGCTCTGATACTAAATAATACAGTAATAGCTGTTAAAGGACAGCTATTAGTGCTCTGCTACTAAATAATACAGAAAGTGCTGTTGGAGGACAGCTAGCAGTGCTCTGTTACTAAATACAGAAAGTGCTGTTGGAGGACAGCTAGCAGTGCTCTGCTACTAAATAATACAGAAAGTGCTGTTGGAGGACAGCTAGCAGTGCTCTGCTACTAAATAATACAGAAAGTGCTGATAGAGGACAGCTAGCAGAGCTCTGATACTAAATAATACAGTAAGAGCTACTGGGGGACAACTAACAGAGCTCTGATACTAAATTATACAGTAAAAGCTATTGGGGGACAGCTAGCAGAGCTCTGCTACTATATAATACAGTAAGAGCTATTGGGGGACAGCTAGCAGAGCTCTGATACTAAATAATAAAGTAAGAGCTGGCACAGGACAGCTAGCAGTGCTCTGCTTTTAAATAATACAGTAAAAAGCTATTGGGGGACAGCTAGCAGAGCTCTGATACTAAATAATACAGAAAGTGCTGTTAGAGTACAGCTAGTAGTGTTCTGCTACTAAATAATACAGTAAGAGCTATTGGGGGACAGCTAACAGAGCTCTGCTATTAAATAATACAGTAAGACCTGTTAAAGTACAGCTAGCAGAGCTCTGCTACTAAATGATACAGAAAGTGCTGTTAGAGAATAGCTAGCAGAGCTCTGCTATTAAATAATACAGTAAGAGCTGTTAGAGGACAGATAGCAGTGCTCTGATACTAATTAATACAGTAAGAGCTATTTGGGGACAGCTAGCAGAGCTCTGCTACTAAATAATACAGTAATAGCTATTAGAGGACAGCTATTAGTGCTCTGCTACTAAATAATACAGAAAGTGCTGTTGGAGGACAGCTAGCAGTGCTCTGTTACTAAATACAGAAAGTGCTGTTGGAGGACAGCTAGCAGTGCTCTGCTACTAAATAATACAGAAAGTGCTGATAGAGGACAGCTAGCAGAACTCTGATACTAATTAATACAGTAAGAGCTACTGGGGGACAACTTACAGAGCTCGGATACTAAATTATACAGTAAAAGCTATTGGGAGACAGCTAGCAGAGCTCTAATACTAATTAATACAGTAAGAGCTACTGGGGGACAACTTACAGAGCTCTGATACTAAATTATACAGTAAAAGCTATTGGGAGACAGCTAGCAGAGCTCTAATACTAAATAATACAGTAAGAGCTGTTGGAGGACAGCTAGCAGTGCTCTGCTACTAATAATTCAGTTTGAGCTGTTGGAGGACAGCTAGCAGAGCTCTGATACTAAATAGTACAGAAAGTGCTGTTAGAGAATAGCTAGCAGAGCTCTGCTACTAAATAATACAGTAAGAGCCTTGGAGGACAGCTAGCAGTGCTTTGATACTAAATAATACAAAAAGAGCTGTTGGGGGACAGCTAGCAGAGCTCTGCTACTAAATAATACAGAAAGTGCTGTTAGAGAATAGCTAGCAGAGCTCTTCTACTAAATAATACAGTAAGAGCTGTTGGAGGACAGCTAGCAGTGCTCTGATACTAAATAATACAAAAAGAGCTGTTGGAGGACAGCTAGCAGTGCTGTTGCTAAATAATACAATAAGAACTGTTTGAGGACAGCTATTAAATTTTATAGTTTACAGTTTAGTGAGTTTGTTATGCCCTTTTAATATAATTAAACAAAATCTAAACATGAGCAAAGAGAATCAGCAATGCTTATATATATATGAATTTTTTAAAACCTCTGCAGTCAGCTATCACTTCCCAGCACACTGATGACATTTAGATGATTCTAAATTGATATGAAAAATTCTACCCACATGGAATTTCTTAACAAGGCGTAATTAAATTCACAATGACTGGAAAGGCGATAATTGATATTAAATGAAACATAAAATAGTGGTAGTCTCATTTTTTGTCCACTGGCATTTATCATTACCGCTATTACTAATATTGGAGATGAACTTTTGTTGGATGACAAATAACTGTTGCAAGGTGTGACAGAGTTATTCTGTGCAAGCCGCGAATGTGTGAGGTGGAAGATATACTGTAAGAGGTGGAACTGTAGGAAACGGAACAGAGATATTCTGTAGGAGGTGGAGTAATGATATTGCGTGGAAGGTAGGTCAAAGGTATTCTGTGGGAGAGGAACCGAGATATTCTGTGGGAGATGGAACAGAGATATTCTGTGGGAGGTGCAGCAATGATATTGTGTGGGAGGTGGGTCAGAGATATTCTGTGGGAGGTGGGTCAGAGATATTCTGTGGGAGGTGGGTCAGAGGTATTCTGTTGGAGGTGGAACAGAGATATTATGTGGGAGGTGGAGCAATGATACTGTGTGGGAGGTGGGTCAGAGGTATTCTGTGGGAGGTGGAACAGAGATATTCTGTTGGAGGTGGAACAGAGATATTGTGTGGGTGGTGGATCAGAGATATTTTGTAGGAGGTGAAACAGAGATATTCTATGGGATTTGGAACAGAGATATTCTGTGGGAGGTGGGTCACAGATATACTGTGGGAGGTGGGACAGAGACATTCTGTGGGATAGGGTCAGAGGTATTCTGTGGGAAATGGGTCAGAGATATTCTGCGAGAGGTGGGTCAGAGATATTCTGTTGGAGAGGGGTCAGAGGTATTCTGTTGGAGGTGGATCAGAGATATTCTGTGCAGGTCGGTCAGAGATACTCTGTGGGAAGTGGGTTTGAGATATTCTATGGGAGGTGAAACAGAGATATTCTGTGGGAGGTGGGTCAAAGGTATTCTGTGGGAGGTGAAACAGAGATATTTTGTGGGAGGTAGGTCAGAGTTATTCCGTGGGAAGTGGGTCAGAGATATTCTGTGGGAGGTGTGTCAGAGATATTCTGTGGGAGGTGGGTAAAAGGTATTCCGTGGGAAGTGGGTCAGAAATATTCTGTGGAGGTGGGTCAGAGATATTCTGTGGGAGGTGTATTCTGTGGGAGGTGGGTCAGAGATATTCTGTGGGGTTGGGTCTGATGTATTCTGTGGGAGGTGGGTCAGAGATATTCTGTGGGGTTGGGTCTTATGTATTCTGTGGGAGGTGGGTCAGAGGTATTCTGTGGGAGGTGGAGCAGGGATATTCTGTGGGAGGTGGGTTAGAGATATTCTGTGGGAGGTGGGTCAGAGGTATTCTGTGGGAGGTAGGGTCAGAGATATTCTGTGGGAAGTGGAACAGAGATATTCTGTGGGAGGTGGGTTTGAGATATTCTGTGGGAGGTGGGTCAGAGGTATTCTGTGGGAGGTGGAGCAGAGGTATTCTGTGGGAGGTGGGTCAAAGGTATTCTTTGGAAAGTGGGTCAGAGATATTCTTTAGAAGGTGGAACAGAGATATTCTGTGGGAGTTGGGTCAGAGGTATTCTTTGGGAGGTGAAACAATGATTCTCTGGGAGGTAGGTCAGAGATATTCTGTGGGAGGTGGAACAGAAATATTGTGTGGGAGGTGTGTCAGAGATATTCTGTGGGAGGTGGGTAAAAGGTATTCCATGGGAAGTGGGTCAGAAATATTCTGTGGAGGTGGGTCAGAGATATTCTGTGGGAGGTGGAACAGAGATATTTTGTGGGAGGTAGAACAGAGATATTGTGTGGGAGGTGGGCCAGAGGTATTCTTTGGGAGGTGAAACAGAGATATTCTCTGGGAGGTGGGTCAGAGATATTCTGTGGGAGGTGGAACAGAAATATTGTGTGGGAGGTGGGTCAGAGATATTCTGTGGGAGGTGGGTCAGAGATATTCTGTGGGAGGTGGAACAGAAATATTGTGTGGGAGGTGGGTCAGAGATATTCTGTGGGAGGTGGGTCAGAGATATTCTGTGGGAGGTGGGTCAGAGATATTCTGTGGGAGGAACAACAGAGATATTGTGTGGGAGGTGGGTCAGAGATATTCTGTGGGAGGTGGGTCAGAGATATTCTGAGGGAGGTAGAACAGAGATATTGTATGGGAGGTGGAGCAGGGTGGTTTGTGGGAGGCGGAACAGCATAGTCTGTGGGAGGTGAGAAAGATAAATTATGTGGGAGGCAGAACTAAAAGAGCTATTGTATGAGAGACAGAAGAGAGATATTCTGTGGGAGATTAAATAAAAATATTCAGGTGGGGATTGCACAACAAAGGTCTAATTTCTTTGTTAAGAGTTGAGTGAAAAAGTAATACTGAAACTGAGAGATTCTGCAGGACGTAAGAAAGAATACAAGAGTTATGAAAACCTCTGAGAAATCAATGATCATACAGATTCTGTAAGAATTGTAATATATTTTTTTTTCCATTTTAGGCAGAACAGAAATAATAAGAGTCTTGCTGAAGTGAAAATAGAGACAAACTGTGCAGGAATAGAGATATTCAATAAGACATAAAACATTAACAGATATAAACTGCAGGAGGTAGAAGGAATATATTCAATGGGAGGTGGAACAGATTTATATTGCAAGAGGTAGAACTAATAAATACTGCAGGAGGCAGAAGGAATATATTCAATGAGAGGTGGAATAGATTTATATTGCAAGAGGTAGAACTAATAAATACTGCAGGAGGTAGAAGGAATATATTCCATCTGAGGTGGAATAGATTTACGGGTATATTACAAAAGCTAGAACTAACATATACTGTGGGAGGCACATTAACATATTAATTTTGTGTGAGATGGAACAGGATTAAAAACCAAGACTTTAATCATATGAAAGCTAAAACATTACAATTGTGATAAGAATAGCTTTACCACCTGAAAAAAAGATGTCATTAATTCCTAAACAGACATGTCAAGTGCAGGAGTGGACATTATAATATTGTATTACACTCCTTATAGCAGCAACAGATGTTGATTCATCTAATACCAGATAATGTTAATAAAATGACAGATAGCACACTACAAAGTATAATTTTCATTATAGATATATTATTTTAATACTATTTAAAGGGATATAATCTGGCAGATCTATCCATATACGGCTAATTAACTCAGTCACTCCAGGTGGTGCATCATTAATCATTATAGGAAATGTGATTAATACTGGGACTGTTAATATCAATATCAACAGCAAGCTTCTTGGAGACATGATGTGAAACATATTCATTACAAGCTTCTTTGAGACATGATGTGAAATATATTCATTATAACACGCTTCTTGGAGAACATGATGTGAAATATATTCCATTAAAACAAACTTCTTTGAGACATAATGTGAAATTGCAGACAAGAAGGGAGATATAAAACTATTTTTTAATACATAAATCAAAAAAGAAGGTAAGTATTTTATTTTTATTCTAATTATTACCTCAATCTATAATAATGATCTTATTTCGTAGTGTGTTTTTCTTTCAAACACACATGGCAATGTTGAAATCCAATTTAATTTGTACTGAATAAATCTTTAAAAAATTACCCTTTATTGAATCAGTATAGCAATATACAAATATTAATCTCCAAGAAAAACTACCTCAAACTTTATATTTAAAAAATATTAATTAATATTTTTTCCAAAGCTATTAGTGTCAAGCTCATTTTTGGTAATATTAGTAAAAAAAAATTGTTTTATCAGATTTTATTTATCATTCCAATAAAAATTGCTACAATAAAACTCATAATACTTCTCACTTTTAAAATTGCCACAAAAGATAAAAATATCTGCTAAAAAAGATTGCCATTTAACAGTTTACCACAGATAAGACTCTTTCTAAAATAAAAAACAAAACTAAGTGCCGGTCTGTCATATACAAACTGAGGTATTTTAATTTCATTTTTGCATCCTTTTTCAAATACAGTGCCCTTCAAATAATTAAAATGTCTTTATAAGAGTTGAAGCTTTGTTTCATTTTTAAAATTCTCAGATGTACATGTTTTAAATAATCTGGAAATCACATAAAATGGATATTTACTTGTTAGTACTGCCCACTATATAATCACATGTCTGTGTTCATAACTAGATCAGCTCAAAATTACATGGTTTACTAGCACTCAGTCAGAAATCAAAAACAAAAAAAAACTTTGTAAATAAAATGAAAATTATATTAATAAAACAAGAAATGTCACTGGTAAGTGTTGCATGCCCCCACCCCCACCCCCCAAAATGGTCATTGAAAAATAACAATATAATTATGTTATAATAGGTAGTGATGTATCCATGAATATAAAGAGTAATGGACTGATGTTTCAGACTAGACATACAATTTCATGTTTTTTACATTAAAGCCTGACCTTGTCCTTTGTGTAACCTTGACATCGACATCTGATGTAATGGTCTGGGTATTTCAACAGTTAAATGCTGCTGAAACATCATCATGACATGCTGATCACTTGTGTCAAGCTATTTTAAAATCCCTAAATGTAAGACAAAGTTACAGATCAAATGTTGATAAATTGAGCCAAGTGTTTTTGACATCCATCCATGTATGATAAAGTTAAAGGACGGACTTGAAATCTTAAACAGATTCAAAGTGTTGTCATACATACTAAAAGTGTGACCTTGACCTTTGAGGTATGGGTCTAGGTCTTACTTATGACACGTCGTCATGTCATCTTGATAAATTGAGCCAAATTAAAGGCAAAGTCACAGACCAGACACACAATATCAAACAAATTGAAAGTGTGACCTTGATCTTTGAGGAAAGGTTCTGGGTCTTACATGCGACACTTAATTATGTCATGTTGATCAACTGAGCCAAGTGTTTTTAAAATTTATCCATAGATGACAGACTGGACAAGAAATGTCAAAATGACTGAAAGTGTTGTCAAACAAAGTTAAATTGTGACCTTGACCTTTGAAGTGGGAGTTGGGTATTAAGTGCAACACGTCGTCATGTTATGTGATCATTTATATTAAGTATTTATAAAAATCTATCTATGCATGACAAAGTTGCAGGCCAGACACCAAATCTCACACAGACTCAAAGTGTTGTCAAACTCAAATTGTGACCTTGACCTTTGAGGTACGGGTGTGGGTCTTACTTGTGACATGTTATGTTGATCAATTGTAGCAAGTATTATTAAAATCCGTCTATGCATGACAAAGTTAAAGGCAGGACACAAAATCTCAGACTCAAAGTGTTGTTAAACAAACTCAAATTGTGACCTTGACCTTTGAAGTACAGGTGTGGGTCTTACTAGTCACACGTCGTCATGTTATTTGCAGCAAGTATTTATAAAATTCATCTATGCATGACAAAGTTACAGGCCGGACACGAAATCTCACACAAACTCATAGTGTATTCAAACAAACTCAAATTGTGACCTTGACCTTTGAGGTACGGTTGTGGGTCTTACTCTCGACATGTCATCATGTTATGTTGATCATTTGTACCAAGTATCAACAAAATCCATCTATGCATGACAAAGATACAGGCCGGAAACGAAATACCAAACAGAAGGACAGACGGACCGACGCTGCGATTACTATATTCCACCATAAAAAAATTTTTTGTGGGGGCATAAAAAAAAAAAGGGATAGAAGAAATACCTGTGATTATATATTAATTGACACAGTGTATTGAACAGGTGCACCGGATGATTTATGCAGCATGCATATAATTAACTGTCTGTTCAACATACAGTATCTGTTTGTGAATAGAATTTTTATACCAATTCTTGTTGTGCTTATATTGAATGTTCCTAATGATATTAGTTTTGTTATATTACAAATTATCTTGAATTATAAATATAGTATACAGTAAATGATATTCACCCCCTTGGAGCATCAAGATGTTATATGTATATGAAATTTGTAGGCACATAGCACCTTCATGCTCTGAGGGGGTTGAAGTTAAGAGGATCTGATAGACCATTCCACCATCACAGCTGCTACTAAAACAGTTGATGATTGATTGAATATTTAGCATCATTTTAAGCCATCGAGGACTAACAGACGATCAGTTAAATGAATCACTGTTTCCTGTTAATCAGTACTCGAGCACATCCAATCTATACAAGTAACTGACAACTTTCTCACTTGAATCAGCGGTGACCTTAAATGAACAGCCGGCACTTCATGGGCTCTTCACCATTCTTTGAATGGAGAGTGCATAATAAAAAGATAATTTGATAATTGAAACTAACGGTGCTTTTTCTGAAAAAGTAAAATAATGGAAAAAATTTTGCTTTGGTTAACAAATTATTTCTGTTTCATAAAAGTTCCAGTTATTTATTTAAATCGAAAAAACTGGCACCAACTTTATTACATTCTGTCATAGCTTTATTAAATTCTGTTCATTTTATTTAAAAAGCATTTTAATGCCATTTTCAACATAAATTATTATTGGATAAATATGGAAACAAGTTTTACTGGTTAATTAGAAGATATTCGAATGAATCAAGAGAAGAACCACTGTTCTTCTGCACTTCTGCAGGAAACTGGCAAATAACTATTGTTCAATTGTTGTTGTAAGGTGTTTAGCGTTGATTCAACAATTTTTCAGTCGTATCACGATGGCGTCTATTTCAGAATAGTATTCTGATCACTTCCACACTGGAATATCTTGCTTTAGACACATGCTATGATACCGCACCCAGTCACATTATATCGAAACTGGAGCTACCAATCCTAGAACTATCCTCTAAATGCTAAGCACCAAGCAAGTGATTGAACCCCTGACCTTCCACATGCAAGGCAAAATTTAATGCTCAACCCCCAGACCATCACTGTGGCTATAAATGTTTGTGAAAACTACCGTGATACATTTAACGATATGTTTTTATTGAAACTAGGCGCCAACCTAGGAAGTTTCTAGTACCATTTTTCAAGTCTTTGGTATGACCCAGCCGGTAATTGAACCCAGGAACTTAACTAACTTAAACCAATTAGCCACCTTCTGGAATGGATAACAGTATTAAACAAACTGACAAGGCTCACCACAACGGTGGTCTAGTGGTAAAGCATCCACTTTGCATGTGGGAGGTTGCGGATTCGATCCCGGGGCGGGTCGTTTTAGAGGATAGTTCCAGGTCTGGTCAGTCCAGTGTCGGTATAATGTGATCAGTTGGGGTATCATACCATGTGTCTGAGGCATGATATTCCAATGTGGCAGGACTCAGAATACTGTCTCATGTAGACACTGTAGCGATATGGCTGATAAATTGTTGAAAGTGACACTAAACACCATACAACAACAACAAACTAGCCTCCTTCTGAAACAGATAACAAAAGTGAACAAACCCGCTAACCTAGCTCTACTTAAATAACCAAACTGTTTTTATTTGTTCTGTGAAAACACAACAACAACAATAATTCCTGCTGAGAAATCTTACAAAAATCAAGATTATACTAGTGTTGATAAGGTGAACATTATCAACATGTTTTTGGTAAAGAAGAAATAACAAAGTGATATTTTACAATTAAAAAAAAACAACACACATCCAGTCAGTATAACCACTGGGGGAAACTTCACAGATTATAAACTGGAATTGCTGATCTTGATAAACAGGTTTATCCAAGTGCAAATAAGTGCTAAATAAAATATCTTGGTTACCATTTCAGATGACAGTCAACACTAATGTCATGCTGGGGTTGTTGTACTTTGTATTATTTACAAATTCTTGTGTTTTTACCTTGATCATTTTTGAATACTGTTTTAAATTAACTATAGTATGTAAATGATGAATCATCCTGTACCTATATCAAGATTAACTATAGTATATAAATGATGAATCATCCTGTACCTATATCAAAATTAACTATAGTATATAAATGATGAATCATCCTGTACCTATAAATGATGAATCATCCTGTACCTATATCAAGATTAACTATAGTATATAAATGATGAATCATCCTGTACCTATATCAAGATTAACTATAGTATATAAATGATGAATCATCCTGTACCTATAAATGATGAATCATCCTGTACCTATATCAAGATTAACTATAGTATATAAATGATGAATCATCCTGTACCTATAAATGATGAATCATCCTGTACCTATATCAAGATTAACTATAGTATATAAATGATGAATCATCCTGTACCTATATCAAGATTAACTATAGTATATAAATGATGAATCATCCTGTACCTATAAATGATGAATCATCCTGTACCTATATCAAGATTAACTATAGTATATAAATGATGAATCATCCTGTACCTATATATCAAGATTGGTTGAACTTGACAAAAACTATTCTGACCACTATGTTGACTATACTGACCACTTAACTGACTTTTATACCAAGACTATACTGACCACAAAACTGACCATTATACAGAGACTATATTGATACTATTCTGAGTCTTTAATGACCACTATATCATTACTATACTGGCCACTGTACTGATAACAACACTAACCACAATGCTGACCACTATACTGTTTATAATACCGACCATTATAATAACCACTATACTGACCACAACACTGACCACAATATTGACCATTATACTGAGACTATACTGACCACTATACCAAGACTATACTGACCACTAAACTGACCATTATACAGAGACTATACTGACCATTATACTGACAACAACACTGACCACAATACTGACCATTATACTGACCACTATAATGACCACTACACTGACAACACTGACCACAATACTGACCATTATAATGATCATTATACCATGACTATACTGACCACTAAACTGTCCACTATACGCAGACTATACCGACCACTATACTAACTATAATATTGACCATTATACTGACCTCTACACTGGCCAGTAAACTAAGATTAAACTGACAACACTGACCACAACATCGACTATACTGACCAGTGTCCAAATTGTTTGAGACTTGTTTTTAAAAGTAAAAGTATGCCAAGTCTGAAAAGTCATTTCTTACAACAACTGTTGGTCACAAATCCAAGATGGCCGCAAAATATTGAAATTCATGTTATAATTACTATATAATTTGATAAAAAAAACACAGCAAAAACTTTATATGGTATTTGTATGGTTTGTATTAGGGAATATAACATAATAGTTGATTCATGTACAATAAGTCGAAATAAGGCACAAAATGGCTGACAAAATAATATATATATATATATTTTTATGGTTTCTTTACATAAGTATGAAGACTCAAAATTTTCATCATACTTTCGCCTCCATATTTTGAAAAGATTTCATAAGTGATCAAAATCAGCATTGCTGTGTGTCCCTTTAAGATTCAGTTACCAAAAAGAAAGAATCAATCAAGACATCCCATTATTTTTCGAAATAAATCACTTTCAAGCGAAGTGTTTTCGACTGGTATTGAAAATTGTATCCATCATACAAGTATGTCCATTACTGCGATTGAAGTTTTCTGGAAACCAGTCAAGGAAAATTGGATTACACCTATAAACTTTTGCCATATCAATGTAATATTGATTTCTTAAGTTCTTGGTGCGACTTGAGAAGACCTAATACCTTTTAATAAAGCAATTTTCAGAGTTAAAATAATGGATAGTTTTAAGAAATTGATTTATCGTGAAGAGACAGGAATTGATTTTTAATTTCTTAATCAACTCTAGATTGATTTTATTTCAGCACGCATACCAAAATGGCATCACCAAACAATACAGATATCGCCTATACAGAGTCGGCAGACGGAATCAAGATGGAATTGTACTCCATTGTTTTATCTGTCACCATGCTGTTTTTGGCAATTCTTTTCGGCGGTGGTGGCTGCGTCACTGTCCTAATAGCTATTTGTGCCCACAACTTGATGCGAAAGTTGAGATACATTTTAATCTCCATTCTTCTGGTTGTCTGCTGCGTGTTTGATTTTATCTGGTGCCCAATTGAAATAACGCGGTTGGTACTTCATCATCAGAAGAACCTGAACGGCAATATAATCGCGGATGAAGTAATTCAGGATTTGAAACATCTTGGTAGCAGCCTTTACATCTTGTTGCTTAGTGCACTCGCAGCAGTAATCATTCTTATTTGTATTCAAAACTTACTGAAAATTATCAGGAAATATGACGGCATTCCAAAAATAAAATTCGGTATCATAATTATTCTTATCTGGCTGCTGTTCAGTGTCAGTTTGACAGTGGCGTATGTTGTTATATCGCGCGGTAAAGAGGACGAGCAAGTGTACCATAGCATTAACAGGACATCATTCCATTTTAAAATAGGCATTCAGACAATGTGGATAATTCTGCTATTGGCTCCAATTGGGCTCATGGTAGCTTTGCATGTACACACCCGCTTCTGGAAGAGTGATAATACCATGGTAACGGAAACGTCTGATTTACATTCCAATGACAACTTCACTGTTCCATCTTTGATAATAAAAAGTGTCGAGGAAATAAATGAGGAAGATGATGACGATGATGAAAATTCAGTTGCTCTACCGTCGCCAGACATTCAAAAAGATTCTGGGAGTGGCGGATCTCCTACGTCAAAATGTTCTAAGAGTGCACTGAAAAAGCGAAGCGGATCACCATCATCGCAGAAGGTTTTGTTTGCTGACATGCCTAGCCCAACAGGGCAAAATGGCAGCTCAAACTTTGGTGACAAACGATCTTCAAATCATCTAGGTGTAAATATGGCGGCAATTTTAGGCCGCAGACGGCACACAATTGCACAAATAACAGAACCACATTTGGACTTAATTCAAAAAGCAAAATCATACAATTATGTTCGTAAATTTTCTGTTGACATTTCAGCTTTGCAAGCACAACTAGAAAATCCCAAAATTCATGGTAGTTTTCCGTTCCATTCACAACAGGATATTAAGAGCTCGGCGAAAGGAAGTAACTCAGATAACAAGCTTGATGCCATCATTGCTCCACAAGCTCTTTATAAAAGAAGTCGGGAAGATATCATAAAAAGTCAGGATATTGCCGAAGAACCTGAACATGAGCATGATAATGAAACAAATGAGATAAATAAAGAAAAACAAAATACATTTAAAGATAACACTGATGAAACTCAGTCTATTCATTCTCAATGTCAAAGTGTACGATCTTTACGTTCAGCACGCGATTCCATGTGTCCAACCCCGCCCCTTATCAGTTTGACCCAGAGTGATGGAGAAGAGAAGCAACTAGAAATTAACAATATTGACAATAATATGGATGATTCCTATAATTCAGTGAGTGTCACGAAAAAACTGCACAAACCATGCAAGCTTTCCTGTTTGCTCGTTGCAACATTCATCAGCAGTATCTTGCCAATGTTTCTGACAGAGCTTCTGCGAGATGACTGTCTAACGCCCAATACATACATAAATATTGTAACTTGCATGACAGCCATTTCTATTGTGCAGACAATGATTTATCCCCAGATGATCTTCTGTGTCGACAGCCGCATTAATAAAGCGGTTCATCGCTCATTCGTGAAGACACGGCGATGGATCATGCATTTTTTTCATAATCAGCAGGAAGTTGCCACCAGCGAAGACATCTCTGACACAGAAGTGTGACTGTTCCTGGTTGTTCTCCACAGTTAAATGAATTAGTTGTACTGCATATTTTACAAGAACTTGACAATTTGTGGAACAAACAAAACTGAGGCCAATTTCCAGAGAAATTGGGATACATATTTCTATGCTACCTTTAGATTTTATTCTCATGGGAATTGTCATAAAGCAGATAAGACACTTATGGGAGTAGCTGTGAATGAAATAAGTCATAGGGCAAATTCAATCTTATAGGCATATAGTGCGTTATGGAACAAACTCATAAGGCAGATATTTTGCTTATTGGATTAGGTATACGGCAGATATTATGCTTATGGAATTAGGTATGAGGCAGATATTATGCTCATGGAATCAGGTATGAGGCATATATTATGCTTATTGGATTTGGTATGAGGCAGATATTATACTTATGGGATTTGGTATGAGGCAGATATTATGCTTATGGGATTAGGTAAGAGGCAGATATTATACTTATGGGATTAGGCATGAGGCAGATATTATGCTTATGGGATAAGGTATGAGGCAGATATTATACTTATGGGATTAGGCATGAGGCAGATATTATGCTTATGGGATAAGGTAATGAGGCAGATATTATACTTACGGGATTAGGTATGAGGCAGATATTATACTTATTGGATTAGGTATGAGACAGATATTATGCTTATGGGATTAGGCATGAGGCAGATATTATACTTATGGGATTAGGAATGAGGCAGATATTATACTAATTGGATTAGGCATGAGGCAGATATTCTACTTATGGGATTAGGCATGAGGCAGATATTATACTTATTGGATTAGACATGAGGCAGATATTATACTTATTGGATTAGACATGAGGCAGATATTATGCTTATGGGATTAGGTATGAGGCAGATATTATGCTTAATATTTTAAGTATGAGGCAGAAATTATGCTTACTGGATTAGATATGAGGCAGATATTATGCTTATGGGATTAGGTATGAGGCAGACACATACTAATAGGGTAAGTCATAAGTACATGCTTATGAGATAAGTCATAAGGCAGATGCATGTATATGCTTATGGGACAAGTCAAAAGGCAGATACATATGGGAATGGATTATTCACGAGACAAGAGCATACTTATGGGATTACCCATTGACAGATGCGTGCTTATTGGATACATAATATTGCAAATATATAATTATTGAATAGTTATGAAACAGATAGTTACATACTTATGAGTTTTTTCCTGAGAAAGATATAAGCTTATAAGATCTGTCTAGAGGCTGCAACCTGCTTAAGATAGTATTCATGGGACAGACGCATGCTTACTGGATAAGCAATGAGATTAGGTATATGTTTGTGGGATTACTCATGTGGCAAACATGCTTATCAGATGTGTGACACAACAGATACATGCTTATGCTACAAGTCATACAGCAGCTACAAGCTCACAGGATTATTCATGAGACAAGAAGATAAATGCTTACTGGATAACCAAAATGGCAGATGCATACTTGCTGGATATACAATATGGCAGATGCATGTTTCTGTGATTAGTTATTATCAAATTAAGCTGATGGGATTATGCATGGGGTAGAAACATGCTAATGGGATCAGTAATGGGCAGTGAGTTAAATGCTTATAGGATCAGTAATGAGGCAGTTACGTGCTTATGGGATCAGTTATGAGGCAGTTTCATGCTTATGGGATCAGTAATGAGCAGTGAGTAACCTGCTTATTGGATCAGTACTGGGCAGTGAGTTACCTGCTTATTGGATCAGTAATGGGCAGTGAGTTACCTGCTCATTCGATCAGATATGAGACAGTTACAATCTTATGGGATAAGTAAGGCAGTTACATGCTTACAGGATTAGTAATGAGGCAGTTACATGCTAATGGGATAAGTAATGATGCAGTTACATGCTTATGGGAAAAGTAATAATGCAGTTAAATGCTTATGGGATCAGTATTGGGCAGTGAGTTACATGCTTATGGGATCACTAATGAGCAGTGAGTTACATGCTTATGGGATCAGTTATGAGGCAGTTATACATATTTGCTTACTCATGAGGCAGTCACATGCGTATGGCAAAGTAATAAGGCAGATACATGCTTATGGGATATGAACTGAAGCAGATTTATGCTTAT
This sequence comes from Panopea generosa, assembly GCA_029582155.1. Taxonomy (NCBI): domain Eukaryota; kingdom Metazoa; phylum Mollusca; class Bivalvia; order Adapedonta; family Hiatellidae; genus Panopea; species Panopea generosa. Next base: position 2,680,612 of record CM055896.1, on the reverse strand, counting down.
GGAATTTCCCTTAGAGATACATACTTATAGCATCAGTCATGAGAGATGTATGCTTAAGGAATCAGTGAAGGGGCATATTTATGCTTTTGGGATTCTTCATGATGCAAATATTCTCTTATAAGATTTGAAATGTAATTGATGTAATTTTTATGACTTTATGGTCATGAATAGCATTAATTTTTCCTGCGGTAGATCATTATATACATGTACTACTGCCACAGTCAGCTGACATCCGATCAATACTAGCATTAGCAGTCAAAGGGGCTTATACATGTGGATCTTTATTTGATAAGCCATGTGGCACATAAACAAATGTATGAAAAGTCCAAAACCTTTTGTATAAAAGATATACCGTATTTCCCCATATAAACTTCCCCCTCCCAACTTTGTCAATATATAGGACCCAAAGAGCATATTAGCCCCCCATTTTTGAAAATTGCATCGTGTTTATTAGGGCGGATATGGTATATGAACTTTATGACTTTATTGTAAACATATCTAAAGAGAAAAACTCTAAAATCATTTTTTAATCTTTAAAAATAAAAAAAATAACAAAAAGAGTTTAAATTATTAACTTATTTACTGATTGTGTAAATAAAGCTAAGGTCATGCTGGCCTTAAATCTAGATAATATAAGATTATCATATAATATGGTATATGCTAGATCCTGTTACCAGATAATATAACTGGTAAATGCCAGATAAAAATACACAGTATATAATTATATATAGGATAATATTATAAACAATGCTATATACTATAACCAGTAAATGCTATATGACATTACATAAACTAATAACTTCTATCCAATTTCATATAGTAGATACTACTAGGAATCATTACATTCATTAAACTTTACATTGTACAGACTACCAGGCCTGTAATTTACATTCATTAAACTTGTAGAGACTACCAGGCCTGTAAGTTACATTCATTAAACTTGTAGAGACTACCAGGCCTATAAATTACATTCATTAAACTTGTAGAGACTACCAGGCCTATAACTTACATTCATTAAACTTTATGTTGCAGAGACTACACATTACATTCATCAAACTTGTAGAGACTACCAGGCCTATAACTTACATTCATTAAACTTGTAGCGACTACCAGGCCTGTAAATTACATTCATTAAACTTGTAGAGACTACCAGGCCTGTAATTTACATTCATTAAACTTGTAGAGACTACCAGGCCTGTAAGTTACATTCATTAAACTTGTAGAGACTACCAGGCCTATAAATTACATTCATTAAACTTGTAGAGACTACCAGGCCTGTAACTTACATTCATTAAACTTTATGTTGCAGAGACTACAAGACCACACATTACATTCATCAAACTTGTAGAGACTACCAGGCCTATAACTAACATTCATTAAACTTGACATTGTAGAGACTACAAGACCACACATTCCATTCATCAAACTTGTAGAGATTACCAGGCCTACAACTAACATTCATTAAAATTTACATTGTTGAGACTACAAGACCACACATTACATTCATTAAACTTGTAGAGATTACGAGGCCTATAACTTACATTCATTAAACTTTACACTGTAGAGACTACAAGACCACACATTCCATTCATCAAACTTGTAGAGATTACCAGGCCTACAACTAACATTCATTAAAATTTACAGTGTAAAGACTACAAGACCAAACATTACATTCATCAAACTTGTAGAGACTACAAAGCCTATAACTTACATTCATTAAACATTACATTCATTAAACTTTACATTGTAGAGACTACCAGGCCTATAAATTACATTCATTAAGTTGTACAGACTACCAGGCCTATAAATTACATTCATCAAGCTTGTAGAGACTACCAGGCCTATAAATAACATTCATTAAACTTTACATTGTAGAGACTACAAGACAACACATTACATTCATCAAACTTGTACAGACTACCACGCCTAACTAACATTCTTAATATTAAACTTATGTTGTAGAGTCTACAAGACCACACATTACATTCATCAAACTTGTAGAGACTACTAGGCCTATAACTAACATTCATTAAACTTTACATTGTAGAGACTACAAGACCACACATTACATTCATCAAATTTGTAGAGACTACTAGGCCTATAACTTACATTCATTAAACTTTACATTGTAGAGACTACAAGACCACACATTGCATTCATCAAACTTGTAGAGACTACTAGGCCTAACTTACATTCATTAAACTTTACGTTGTAAAGACTACAAGACCACACATAACATTCATTAAACTTGTAGAGACTACGAGGCATATAACTTACATTCATTAAACTTTACACTGTAGAGACTACCAGGCCTATAAATTACATTCATTAAACTTGTAGAGACTACCAGGCCTTTAAATTACATTCATTAAACTTGTAGAGAATACCATGCCTATAAATTACATTATTAAACTTTATGTTGTAGAGTCTACAAGACTATAAATTACATTCATCAAACTTGTAGAGACTACTAGGCCTATAACTTACATTCATTAAACTTTACATTGAAAAGACTACAAGACTACACATTACATTCATCAAACTTGTAGAGATTACCAGGCCTATAACCTACATTCATTAAACTTTATGTTGTAGAGACTACAAGACCACACATTACATTCATTAAACTTGTAGAGAATACTAGGCCTATAACTTACATTAATTAAACTTTACATTGTTGAGACTACAAGACCACACATTACATTCATTAAACTTGTAGAGACTACGAGGCATATAACTTACATTCATTAAACTTTACACTGTAGAGACTACCAGGCCTATAAATTACATTCATTAAACTTGTAGAGACTACCAGGCCTTTAAATTACATTCATTAAACTTGTAGAGAATACTAGGCCTATAACTTACATTAATTAAACTTTACATTGTTGAGACTACAAGACCACACATTACATTCATTAAACTTGTAGAGACTACCAGGCCTATAACTTACATTAATTAAACTTTACATTGTTGAGACTACAAGACCACACATTACATTCATTAAACTTGTAGAGATTACGAGGCCTATAACTTACATTCATTAAACTTTACACTGTAGAGACTACAAGACCACACATTTCATTCATCAAACTTGTAGAGACTACCAGGCCTACAACTTACATTCATTAAAATTTACGTTGTAAAGACTACAAGACCAAACATTACATTCATCAAACTTGTAGAGTCTACAAGGCCTATAACTTACATTCATTAAATGTTACATTCATTAAACTTTACATTGTAGAGACTACCAGGCCTATAAATTACATTCATTAACTTGTAGAGACTACCAGGCCTATAACTTACATTCATTAAACTTTACATTGTAGAGACTACAAGACCACACATTACATTCATTAAACTTTATGTTGTAGAGACTATAAGACCACACATGACATTCATTAAACTTGTAAAGACTTCCAGGCCTATAAATTACTATCATTAAACTTTATGTTGTCTGTAAAAGTTAATGCAGTGGTTCAAATAAGCAAAAGTTTAAGTTTGAGCTGGACTTTGATTAAGTTATAATGTAAAAGCCCTAGTTTGAGCTGGACTTTTATTAAGTTATAATGTGAAAGCCCTAGTTTGAGCTGGACTTTTATAAACTTATAATGTAAAAGCCCTAGTTTGAGCTGGACTTTTGTTAAATTATAATGTAAAAGCCCTATTAATGACACCATTCTTAATAAACGTAAATTCAAATTTACCAATCTTATGGTAGATTTATTATCATTTTTATTATTATATTTTATTTAATATCATGCTTTTTGTTTTACTCAATTTTTAAAAAGAAGTAAAAAGATAACTTTTTGGAGGGGGTCTCTAAGAATGGCCCCACTTTGTCGAAAATGTAAGGTAACAAAGAGTGTTCTTTAGGGATTTTCAGTACTTACAATATTGTTGATTTAGACACTGGAATCAATTATTGTCATTATCATGTTTGTTAATTATTATTTCATAATGTTTACATTTACTTCATGTTTATTATATAAGTCTTGTATCTAATAATAGTTAATAAATGATTTATTTATTGATAAACTTGACTCTCAATACAGGAATTATATATCAGTCGTTTTTTTTTTGTTCTAAGTCCATATCACCTTGTTAGTTTTGATTACATTGATTATTTATCTATATTATGAGATTTCATAGTATTAAAGGGACACATGACAATATTGATAAAATTTACACTTAACACTAAATTTCTTTATTTATAATATAACATAATTATGTTCATGATACTGACATGAAATTAATACATCCCAGTGTGTGTGCAGGACCTTAATTTCATCCCTTTTTTTATTGGCAGGCCTGATTTGCTCAGTAGGTTACGCATCTGACTATCAATTTAGGGGTCGTGAGTTTGAATCCCCGCCTGGCAACAGGCTTCGTGATGATTGATACACGACACTCCTCTCATCATCATTCATCTCTCACTGCTGTTTTCACTAGTTTTTTTTCGAAAATAATAATTTGATGCTAATATCACCATATCATTGGTTATTTGATTTTGATGATTGTGTGGACATAAGCAAAATCAATTTCAATGTCAATGTGTCCCTTTAAAAAAGCATCACATATAACTTTCTTTTCAGTAATGATGGAAAGTTTATTGAATCGCAAAGGGGAAGGTCTTATATGATGATAACGGATAATTCCGTACTTGCTGTTTATATCATTTATGAGAAATTCTTTAACATTTAGGTCTCAATTTTCCGTTTTATTCGGCAATGTTTTAGCATAACCCCGATACTGGCCAATGAGTGACTTTATCGCTGGCTGCAATTTAGTAATTAGTCAACAAAATTAAAAAAAGTTTACACTACAGAAAGAAATTTGTTGTATGGTGTTTAGCGTCGCTTTCAACAATTTTTCAGTCATATCGCGACGGTGTCTACTTGAGACAGTATTCTAAGCGCTGTCACACTGGAGTATCATGCTGCAGACACATGGTATGATACCCCGACCAGTCACATTATACTGACACCAGGCCGAGCAGACCTATAACTCTACACTACATGCTGAGCGCCAAGCGAGGAAGCTTCTAGTACCATTTTTAAAGTCTTTGGTATGACCCGGCCGGGGATTGAACCCACAACCTTCCGCATGCGAGGCAGACGCTCTACCACTAGACCACGCCACGGTCTTTACAGAAAGAAATATGAGTTATTGAACAGAATATCCACCTATGATGTTTTATATAAAAGGTGCAGTTTTACTGCTAAGCTCAAAATAAATATCGGCGATAAAGGTAAGGCCTCTTTAACTTAATGGACACCTTCCTTTACGCATGAATATTACTTAGGATAGAAATACTAAGGTATGAACAGCCAATAATGGGCAACACTTGGCGGCTACACATTAATTTTCCAACACTGGGATGTAAAATTGCTCAGACATGCCCCTCTGAGATAAAGAGGAGTGTAATGCATGAAAACATAAGGTTACAGGTCGAAGAGGGCAATATGAAACTCTACTGAAACAAAAGTGTCACTGTTACCAAGGTGATTTTTTTCAAACAAGGTAGGGTCTAATTTAACCCTGCATACTAATAGCATAGACTTGGTAAAGTACTGTCAATTGATGTTACAGGCCAAGTATGATTTTGAGAGCTCTTTAATATTGTGAGAACCAAGGCAATCTGGCAGAATAGTGCATAGTTTCGAGTCATTTACTGGACTATGACCAAGTCTGGTGACACTGCATCAAGGAACTTTAAAGAACGAGCTTAACAAGTCACAAAACTCAGTTTGTACAATTTCTGGTCTTAACTTGATGACAAAAACATTAACTCATCATTGTTTATTTGGTATCGCATTTCAGCTCAGCTCTTCAAGTACATCTCAATATATTTTGATGCATGGTTTCTGTACAACCTTTCGTGCCATGTTCGGAATTAATAACAGCTTCTGCATAAATCGTGTATTTATCTCAGAAGTGTTTACTTAACGAGGCAAAATGACAGGTTTATAGAGAAATCATATTGCCTTCCATTCTCCAATCAATAACTCGCCATCTTTGTCAAAATAGCATCTTATACATTGGCGTCTCCTATTTCTCATAAAACCGTTCATCTTTATGAAAATGCATTTACATAGAAGGCTTCAAAGAATGGACTGCACGAATAATCATGCAAAATATGAACAGACAGACATTTCAGCATATGAATTCCTGCAATCATCTGGCTAAACATTATGATATTCAAGGCACAGACACATTGATGTCCATGTAGGTGTTGAAAAATTTAGTTTGGTTGAAGGATTTTTAAATATAAATACAGTCAAACCTGTCTTAAGCAGCCCTAAAGGGAAAGAGCAAAATGACCCCTTAAGGCAGGTGGATGCTTGATACAGGTTTATTACAACTTCAAATTTAAAAGTGGTAATTAGAATATGTGGCTGTTTAGGACAAGTGGTTACTTAATAGAAGTGATCACTAACACAGGTTTGACTGTATTATGACATGGTTCTACTCAGATTCAAACTGAAGTCTAGCTTCCTTCACCATTAAAAATGGATGTCATAATAATCTGTCAATCAAATAAGTTGAAAAAAGGTGTTTGACCTCATTAAAAAGAGCACAATTTTCAATAACATGGTTTCTAAAAGTCCCAAGGCCACATCCTTAAAAATGTTTATTTGCCAATTCTGTCTGGTCACCCATACCATTTAGTGGGGTGGGGGTGTAGATAGGTAAAACACTTTTTTTTTCAATTAATTTTTCTCTTGTCATCAATCAGGATATCTTTATCTTTATCAGCACACAAAATGACTGAAAATATTTCATATACAGTAGAACTTCGATCGCTCGAACTCGACGGGACTGGACAAAATAGTTTGAGTCAGCGGTAGTTCGAGTCAAGCCTGGTACAACAATCATCGTACGTGTACATGGTGTACAAGTACGTTAATGAGCGTGTTATTGAATCCCATGTGTACGCTTTGAACGGGTGCAATAGATGAATCCAATGTAAATGATGTCTTTTTCTTGTTTATGTGGAAAATACAATATACCAGAAAAGATAATTTCCAAATATAATTAATTGTATTACACTATAATTACTTAATTTACCTTTTATCATCATTATCTTATATATTCATGTATAAATAGTCATACTTAGCTTTCGGTGTGCGTGAGAATGTAAATGACATGATAATCACACTCCGGTTTTACCGAGTCCTTCACCAAGTTGCTCGGCTGACTTAATTATCCCCCGGTTACTGGGTTCATCACTAAGTTGCTCTGCCGTTTCTTCTTCAGGTATATGTGTTGTTAAATGCGACATTGTGCAATGAGACTGAACTTCCCATGTCTAAGATGTATAGGGTAAAATTGTATGTGACACACTTTACTTTTCAATGTTTGCAATATAAATTGGTTTTATTTTGATTTTAAATTACCAGTAAACATCAAATTAGGAATTAAGTTAACTTAATGCAACAAAAGGTATACAATTAAAGCAAATGTGTAACCAATTATAAACACACTCGTCAAATTATCATAACAAACTTCTAGCTCTTTAAGACAGTGGGAATATTATGATGTGTAGAAATTACTTCACACCTTTGAATTCGTGAACAAACATGGCAAACTTCTCCGATTTTCTTTATCTTTGATCAGCTGTTTGACCGAAAGGTGCGAAAAACACAGGTAAGTGTGTTGGTGGGACCTAATTCTAGTTCGACTGTTCCACCTATCAGTGTTCTAGCCACCGGTGGTAGAACAATAGAAATTAAATAGAAATTTGGCAGGGACCAAGTTAGTTGTTCGAGCGATCGGTGGTGTTCCAGCCAACCGAGTTCGAGCTATCGAAGCTCTACTGTATATATAAAATAAAGTAAAAAAAACAACACTTTTTTTAGGGGGGGGGGGGGGGGGGAGGGTCCCACCCAAATTTTTTTCCCAAATGGCAAGATTGTTGTAGATGGGTTGGAAACAAACATTTTTTTTAGTTGGAGCCCAATGAGGCCCAAGGGAAGGCTTTATTTGTTTCTGTTATACTTCCTTCGATGATCCCTAAAATAAGAACAATGTTAACCAGATAATATTTTAAATGTTAACAATGTTTTTTATGTTTTATTCTGAATGAGGTTTGATCCCATTTTTAACACATTACAGGATATAAGGAAACCAATTTAATCACTGGAAGAAGGCCTTACAATGAATCTGAGTAGAACCACTATCCTTCCCTCCACAAGAAACTTTCTTACAGAATGTACAAAGCTGGGCTGGAAGTAAGCCCCAAGCTGTGGGAGACAGTTGATTTTGAGATGGAACCTTAAACCATTTGGTCATGAACAACCCTAAAAACAAAATATGGCATCTGAAATCATATACAGGGCCTAGTTATGCTGCTGTATGGATATCTGTTACTAAAAGGACATTTGTAACTGTAAGGATGAACATTTGTACTATAAGGACATTTATTACTGTAACGGCATTGTTACTCTATGGACATTTGTTACTGTAAGGCCATTTGTTACTGTATGGACATTAGTTACTGTATGGCCATTTGTTACTGTATGGCCATTTGTTACTGTATGGACATTTGTTACTGTATGGCCTTTTGTTACTGTAAGGCCATTTGTTACTGTATGGCCATTTGTTACTGTATGGACATTTGTTACTGTATGGACATTAGTTACTGTAAGGACATTTGTTACTGTAAGGACATTTGTTACTGTATGGACATTTGTTACTGTAAGACCATTTGTTACTGTGAGGACATTTGTTACTGTAAGGCCATTTGTTACTGTGAGGACATTTGTTACTGTTTGGACATTTGTTAATGTATGGCCATTTGTTACTGTAACGGCATTGTTACTGTATGGACATTTGTTACTGTATGGACATTAGTTACTGTATGGCCATTAGTTACTGTATGGCCATTTGTTACTGTATGGACATTTGTTACTGTATGGACATTAGTTACTGTAACGGCATTGTTACTGTATGGACATTTGTTACTGTATGGCCATTTGTTACTGTAAGGCCATTTGTTACTGTATGGCCATTTGTTACTGTATGGACATTTGTTACTGTATGGCCATTTGTTACTGTAAGGACATTTGTTACTGTATGGACATTTGTTACTGTAAGGCCATTTGTTACTGTGAGGACATTTGTTACTGTAAGGCCATTTGTTACTGTGAGGACATTTGTTACTGTTTGGACATTTGTTAATGTATGGCCATTTGTTACTGTAACGGCATTGTTACTGTATGGACATTTGTTACTGTATGGACATTTGTTACTGTATGGACATCAGTTACTGTATGGCCATTTGTTACTGTATGGCCATTTGTTACTGTATGGACATTTGTTACTGTATGGACATTAGTTACTGTATGGCCATTAGTTATTGTATGGCCATTTGTTACTGTATGGACATTTGTTACTGTATGGACATTTGTTACTGTTTGGCCATTTGTTACTGTATGGACATTTGTTACTGTATGGACATTAGTTACTGTATGGCCATTTGTTACTGTATGGACCTTTGTTACTGTATGGACATTTGTTACTGTATGGACATTTGTTACTGTTTGGACATTTGTTACTGTATGGACATTTGTTACTGTATGGACATTAGTTACTGTATGGCCATTAGTTACTGTATGGCCATTTGTTACTGTATGGACATTTGTTACTGTAAGGACATGTGTTACTGACAGGATGTGTTATCTTATTGACAGTACAGCATTATTTTTTGTTATATTATGAATATTTCTCACTGTAAGGAGATGTGTTATTATATGGATATAACTGTGTTAATAATGTTTTTATATGAACAATGCCACCGTATTGATATAATTACATTATGTACATTTGTTGGAGTATATACATTTATTGCAGTATATACATGTGCTGCAGTATGTACATTTTATGAAGAATGTACATATGTACGGGTATGTACATTTGTTGAATTATGAACAATTGCTGCAGTATGTACATTTGTTGCATGATGTACATCTGTTGAAGTATGTATATTTGCTGCAGTAAGTACATATTTTGCAGTATGTACATTTTCTGCAGGATATCCATTTGTTGCAGTATGTACATTTGCTGCATGATGTACATCTGTTAAAGTATGTACATTTGCTGCAGTATTTACATTATGTTGCAGTATGTACATTTGCTGCATGATATACATTTGCTGCAGTATGTACATTTGTTGGAGTATGTACATTTGTTGGAGTAAGAACACTGCAGGATGTACATTTGTTGGTGTGTGTACATATGTGTGAGTATGTACATTTGCTGCATGATGTACATTTACTGCATGATGTACATTTGTTGGAGTATGTACATTTGTTGGAGTAAGAACACTGCAGGATGTACATTTGTTGGTGTGTGTACATATGTGTGAGTATGTACATTTGCTGCAGTATGTACATTTGTCCATATAGCAGTTCAGCAGAAGGACATTTACTGTGTAATGAACATTGTGTACCATTGTGTTAGCTAGACTGATGTGTCTAATAATGTATAGTAATTTGTATCAAGAACAAAGAAAAACATAAAAAATATCTAAATACACTCCTCAGACATGGTAATAGGGTTAAAAAAGCTTGCATTAGTTTCCAAAGTAGATGTTCTGTCTCCATTACTAAAATCATTATTTCTCTCATCTAACCTGATAAGGGTATCTTTCATTTTACCAATGGAAGATATTTTTACTCTCCTTGAGGTTGAGATAAATTCACATGCTAGTACAACATATCTCTCAACTTAAGGCTGAGATAAAATCACATGCTAGTACAACATATTTATCTCTCAACTTAAGGTTGAGATAAAATCACATGCTAGTGCAACATATTTATCTCTCAACTTAAGGTTGAGATAAATTCACATGCTAGTACAACATTTTTCTCTCTCACCTTAAGGTTGAGATAAAATTCACATTTTATAAAATATACAATCATGATAACACAACATATTTCACTCTCACCTTAGGGAAGAGGTAAAATTGACATGCTCATAAATTACACTTGCTAGTTTAACATATCACTCTCTCACCTTAGGGTAAGATAAAATACACATGCTAGTATGACAAACTTCTCTTTCACTTTAGGGAGAGATAAAACTCACATGCTCACAAAATACACATGCTAGTATGACATAATTCTCTCTCTCATTTAAGGGGTGAGATAAAATTCTAATGCTCACAAAATACACATGCTAGTATCACATAATTCTCTCCCTCATTTAAGGGGTGAGATAAAATTCACATGTTCATAAAATATACATCACATTATTCTCAGAAATCTGTCCATCAATGTATTTGTTATATAACGGTGTATGAGATAGTTTACAAGTGTATGATAAAATATATAAATGTATGAGATAATATATAAATATATGAGATAATATATAGATGAAAATCAGATAATATATAACTGAATATGAGATAATATATAAATGTTTATGAGATAATATAACTGAATATGAAATAATATATAAATGTGTATGAGATAATATACAAATATATGAGATAATATATATATAAATGAAAATGAGATAATATATAAATGTAGATGAGATAATATATAAATATAAATTATGAGACAACATATATACATATATATATATATATATATATATATATATATATATATATACATATATATATATATATATATAACTATATGATATAATATGAGATAATATAAATGTAAATGAGATACTGATATTCCTGTCCTTGGTATCACGTAACAGTTCTCATAAAAAACTTCACAGACCCTCGATTTCAATAAAAAATAATCAAACCCCAGATCAAAATATTCTAATGATCTCAACTTAAAATCCATGACAGATCCTTACACATACTTTAATGGTTTCATGAAATATATTCAAAGTCTTGTAAAAAAAATAGTAACACAGAGAAAAGAATTCTTTACAAATGGAACATTTCATAGTATAACTTCTATCTTATTTCCAACCAAGCAGCAGACGTAAACATTCACCCAGAATCGATAACATGCATCCTGCATCAGGGTCTAAGGAGTCGTTAACTCTGTCAAAACAACAACAACAATTAGCCAATCTCTCAAATGACTCTTAAAAGCCACTAGAGTTTCGTATTACGAAGACAAACAATGATAATTATAATGTTGATCACATGATGCAATATTTTATGATACAAAATATGCATTTAATAAGGACTCAGCAGACAAATGAAATCTAAGCATATCGCGACCACGTAAGAAATCATCCGGCTAAGACAATTTCAATTTCACAGAACTAGTCTAATGACTATATAAAAAGAGAACATGAATTACAATCAAGGAGAGACATCTTTTGTTATTTCTAACACATTTAAATTTGATATTATGAATTTTGAATGGATTTTTTCTCCATAATAAGTCCTGCAGTATATCTGATGTACAAAGCTATGCAAGTGTCTAAGAACACTTGGATAACAACCAAGTACAGACATAGTTTCTTCAAAGAAAAAACATGACTGAAATATTTTATAGCAAGTCTTCAATATATTGAATATATCATAGATTATACTTTGCAAGATATTTCAGAGAAAGTAAACTTTTGGCCAGCAGTGTGAATATTAATACTAATATAAAGACCATTAGCAAAAATTAATGCAGTTGTTCACCATTTTGAACAAATAATGCATTTTACACTATCAGTACAGGAAGTCCTCAAAATGAAACCGTCCTCCCGCAAGTAACTGGCAAACACTCTCACAGTAAGTCCTTGGACTTTGATGGACTCTTGAACCCATGACCTCAACAATGAAGAGATAAGTTATTGAGACAGACTGCCCTTAATTACACCATAATTTAATTAAGAAGTAGACTTGTTTTTTTAAATGAGTTAACACCATTTTTAACACATGATATAATAAATTATATGGCATACCCACTTTAGACCTCAGAATGAATCAGAGTAAACCACCATCCTATCTGCAAGAACAGGTAAATTTCCTCACATGTTTGACAGAGCTGTGCTTGTATCCCCCCCCACTTCCCCCCACCCCCAACCAGACAGCAGTAAGATATAACTGGCCATTAAACCACACAGCCTCAAAGGACCCCAGTTATAATAACAGAAGCCATTGAATAGAAAATACAATATCAACTTCTAACAGCCGATATCTGACCGATTCTCTTAAACAACGTTCCAACACGTCTGCAATAACAGATAGAATATCATCTCTAATCTTCACAAGATACGCAGATAATTCATGTTATATATAGATCAATCAAAGTGTCAAAAACAGGACAGATAAATATAGATTCTATTTAATATACAGATATTTGTATCAAAATATGCTGTCTTTACCATCAGACAAAGCTCCGATCTCCAAGGTATTGTATTTCATGGTGTTCTTAAGGATTAAGGAGACAGTAATCTTGCCTATAACTTTTGTATTAACATAATGGCACAGAGACAGTAGCCTTGCTCATAACTTTTGTATTTACATAATGGCACAGAGACAGTAGTCTTATAACTTTTGTATTTACATAATGGCACAAGGCAGTAGTCTTGCTTATAACTTTTGTATTTACATAATGGCACAGAGACAATAGCCTTGCTCATATGTTTTGCATTTACATAATGGCACAGAGACAGTAGCCTTATAACTTTTGTATTTACATTATGGCACAGAGACAGTAGCCTTATAACTTTTGTATTTACATAATGGCACAGAGACAGTAGCCTTATAACTTTTGTATTTACATTATGGCACAGAGACAGTAGCCTTATAACTTTTGTATTTACATAATGGCACAGAGACAGTAGCCTTATAACTTTTGTATTTACATTATGGCACAGAGACAGTAGCCTTATAACTTTTGTATTTACATAATGGCACAGAGACAGTAGCCTTATAACTTTTGTATTTACATTATGGCACAGAGACAGTAGCCTTATAACTTTTGTATTTACATAATGGCACAGAGACAGTAGCCTTATAACTTTTGTATTTACATAATGGCACAGAGACAGTAGCCTTATAACTTTTGTATTTACATAATGGCACAGAGACAGTAGCCTTATAACTTTTGTATTTACATAATGGCACAAGGCAGTAGTCTTGCTTATAACTTTTGTATTTACATAATGGCACAGAGACAGTAGCCTTATAACATTTGTATTTACATTATGGCACAGAGACAGTAGCCTTATAACTTTTGTATTTACATAATGGCACAGAGACAGTAGCCTTATAACTTTTGTATTTACATAATGGCACAGAGACAGTAGCCTTATAACTTTTGTATTTACATAATGGCACAGAGACAGTAGCCTTATAACTTTTGTATTTACATAATGGCACAAGGCAGTAGTCTTGCTTATAACTTTTGTATTTACATAATGGCACAGAGACAGTAGCCTTATAACTTTTGTATTTACATTATGGCACAGAGACAGTAGCCTTATAACTTTTGTATTTACATAATGGCACAGAGACAGTAGCCTTATAACATTTGTATTTACATTATGGCACAGAGACAGTAGCCTTATAACTTTTGTATTTACATAATGGCACAGAGACAGTAGCCTTATAACATTTGTATTTACATTATGGCACAGAGACAGTAGCCTTATAACTTTTGTATTTACATAATGGCACAGAGACAGTAGCCTTATAACTTTTGTATTTACATAATGGCACAGAGACAGTAGCCTTATAACATTTGTATTTACATAATGGCACAGAGACAGTAGCCTTATAACTTTTGTATTTACATAATGGCACAGAGACAGTAGCCTTATAACTTTTGTATTTACATTATGGCACAGAGACAGTAGCCTTACTTATAACATTTGTATTTACATAATGGCACAGAGACAGTAGCCTTACTTATAACATTTGTATTTACATAATGGCACAGAGACAGTAGCCTTATAACATTTGTATTTACATTATGGCACAGAGACAGTAGCCTTATAACTTTTGCATTTACATAATGGCACAGAGACAGTAGCCTTATAACTTTTGTATTTACATAATGGCACAGAGACAGTAGCCTTATAACATTTGTATTTACATTATGGCACAGAGACAGTAGCCTTATAACATTTGTATTTACATTATGGCACAGAGACAGTAGCCTTATAACTTTTGTATTTACATAATGGCACAGAGACAGTAGCCTTATAACTTTTGTATTTACATAATGGCACAGAGACAGTAGCCTAACTTATAACATTTGTATTTACATAATGGCACAGAGACAGTAGCCTTATAACTTTTGTATTTACAAAATGGCACAGAGACAGTAGCCTTACTTATAACATTTGTATTTACATAATGGCACAGAGACAGTAGCCTTATAACTTTTGTATTTACAAAATGGCACAGAGACAGTAGCCTTACTTATAACATTTGTATTTACATAATGGCACAGAGACAGTAGCCTTATAACTTTTGTATTTACAAAATGGCACAGAGACAGTAGCCTTACTTATAACATTTGTATTTACATAATGGCACAGAGACAGTAGCTTTGCTCATAACTTTTGCATTTACATAATGGCACAGAGACAGTAGCCTTACTTATAACTTTTGTATTTACATAATTGCACAGAGATGGTAGCAATGCTTATAACTTTTGTACTGACATAATGGCACAGAGACAGTAGCATTGCTTATAACTTTTGTACTTACACAATGACACAAGAGAGAGTAACCTTGCTTATAACTTTTGTATTTACATAATGGCACAGAGACAGTAGCCTTGCTTGTAACTTTTGTATTTACATAATGGCACAGAGACAGTAGCCTTGCTTGTAACTTTTGTATTCCCATAATGGCACAGAGACAGTAGCTTTGTGTGCAACTTTTGTACTTACATAATGACAAAGAGATAGTTAACCTTGCTTATAACTTGTACTTACATAATGACACAGGGAGAGTAGCCTTGCTTGAAACTTATCTTAAACTTATCTATATACAAAATGAGACAGTAACCTTGCTTGTAAACTTAGAAAAATAAGGAAATACATAAGAAAAGCTAGTTATGTTTTAATTTTTTAAATGATTAATAAAATTATTAGTATTATGAATTAATGAAGGATTCTTTGATTAAGTTTGTATAAAATAAACAAACTTTCTCCCCTTTTGAAAACAGTGTGTTTTACAACAGACTGTAAAAGGAGATTTATAATTAAAATTGTCTATTAGGCAAACAATGAAAGGATTAACGACAAGGACTCCTTCATATCACCTTGGCAACACCCAATTGACACCCGTCCTGTGAGATATTGATATAACGGTGTCTTAATGAGGTTGTTATAACACCTTTCAAAACCAAATTTCATGACAGAATATTAAATATTTGCATATTTGTTGACATCCTTACTTTTTATATAATGAGACAATGCTCCTAACTAATCTCACAAAAAAACAAGAGGGCCACAATGGCCCTAAATCCTCACCTGGCAGAGCCAATGCCAAAGATGGCAAGTTTTGTAGGTGTAGAATGCACACATGGTCAAACAGCATATACTCAATGTTTCAAGGGTCATAACTCTGACAATAATAGTCTGATTTGGCCAGTTCAAGACTAAAAGTGTTGTCAAACAAACTCAAATTGTGTCCTTGACTTTTGAGGTATGGGTGTTGGTCTTACTCACCACACGTCGTCATATTATGTTGATCATTTCTAGCAAGCATTATTAAAATTCATCTAATTCATGACAAAATTACAGGCCGGACACGAAATCTCACACAGACTCAAAGTATTGTCAAACAAACTCAAATTGTGACCTTGACCTTTGAAGTATGTGTGTGGGTCTTACTCACGACATGTCGTCATGTTATGTTGATCATTTGTGGCAAGTATCAACAAAATCCATCTATGCATGACAAAAATACAGGCCAAACACGAAAAACCTGACGGAAGGACGGATGGACTGATAGAATGAAAGGAAGGACGGACAGACACTGCGATTACTATATGCCACCCCAAACAGTTTTTGGGGGGCATAAAATCTAGCTATCTAGAAATAAGACACAGTAGCGCATGCTTGGAACATTTCAAACAGTTGATTTGAAGATTGCATGATTGTAGCATATGATGATAAATAAAGGATTAGAACAACATAATTGATGGACTCCATGTATTATAAACATTCCCGTATAATGGAGAGCGTGGGCATGGATTACGTCACACTGTCATGATTTAAAAGTCTGAGGTAATTTTTTTGTTAAGAGTTGAAGTGCACAAAATCTTTAATGGGAAAATGTAAGTAAACAATCTTGTTGTTGTATCGTGTTTAGCGTTGCTTTCAACAATTTTTCAGTCATATCGCGACGGTGTCTACTTGAGACAGTATTCTAAGCGCTGTCACACTGGAGTATCATGCCGCAGACACATGGTATGATACCCCACCCAGTCACATTATACTGACACCAGGCCAACCAGACCTAGAACTAAATGCAGAGCGTCAAACGAGGAAGCTTCCAGTATCATTTTTAAAGTCTAACCATAAATATGTAAGTTATAACCCCAAAACAAAACAAAAACTATCTTTGACGAACAGACCCAAATCCGCAGGACACATTTTCTTGGGCTGGTTAGCATTTGTGCCAATTTATTTAAAAATTCAATCACAACTAAAGAAGATACTGTCCGGACAGCAGTGGACGGACGGAGCTGTGACCTTGACCTTTGAAGAACAGACCCAAGTCATTCACATGACACATCATCTTGTCCTAGTAAACATTTGTGCCGACTTATTTAAATTCCTATAACATCTAATGAAGATAAAGTCCGGACAGCAGTGGAAGGACAGATGGAGCTGTGACCTTGACCTGCGATGAACAGACCCAAGTCAGTCGCATGACACATCGTCTTGTCCTAGTGATCGTTTGTGCCAAGTTATTTAAAATTCTAATCACAACTAAAAGAGATAAGGTATGGACAGCAGCAGAAGGATGGACAGACCTGTGACCTTGACCTCTGACAAACTGACCCAAGTCAGTCCCATGGCACATCATCTTTTTCTAGTGAACATTTGTGCCAAGTTATTGAAAAATGCAATCACAACTAAAGAAGATACGGTCCGGACAGGACCAAACAGTGTACACATTGGATTTTCAAACACTTGACCTTGAGCTATGACCTTGACCTTTGACAAACCAACCAAAGTCATTCATATGACACATCAGGTCTTGTCCTTGTGAACTTTTGTGCCAAGTTATTTAAAATTCCAATTACAACTAAAGAAGATACGGTCTGGACAAGAGGAAACACAGTATATACATTGGATTTCCATACACTTGACCTTGAGCTATGACCTAGACCTTTGACAAACAGAACCAAGTCATTTGCATGACACATCGTCTTGTCCTAGTGAACATTTGTGCCAA
Organism: Panopea generosa; assembly: GCA_029582155.1. Classification (NCBI taxonomy): domain Eukaryota; kingdom Metazoa; phylum Mollusca; class Bivalvia; order Adapedonta; family Hiatellidae; genus Panopea; species Panopea generosa. The sequence goes on along the minus strand of CM055896.1, from coordinate 2,662,266 downwards.
GTTATTTAAAATTCCAATCACAACTGAAGGAGATACAGGGCAGGGAACGCACGCACGGACACAGCCCATTTCTATATCCCCCAGCTCCACTCTACGAGTGGTTGCGAGGGATAAAAAGGGGGCATAAGTCAGAAAAAAAAGGTGGAATAGTTTTGCGCTTTGTAATTAGAGATGTTGATGATTGTGTTGAAACAATTATTTTTGAAGCAAGTTCCTTGTGTATTTCTTTAAGTTTGATTAATATTTGTAGTGCATAAAAACTATCACCTGAAAATCTACGTAAAAAGGGGGCATAATCCCAAGATGGTTATGTCAGCAATGAGTGTATCATGTGAGAAACAATTGTTTAGTTTATACTAATTCATTTTAGCTGAATTGCGAAGAAAGGTCAACGCTTATATAAGGCAGGCAGGGATGATAATCTAGCTATTAAATTATTATGACCTAATGGTCTATTGCACGAAACCTGTCACTTGAAAATCTAAGTAGACAGGGGCAGGACAGAGATTTATGGGCCTTGTCAATAATGATGTGGGTGATGTTTAAAGTTTGAAGCAATAATGCATTTGGTAATTCTATTGGATAATAATCTTAAACAACAGTGATGCTGTCGCATATAGTATAGCTCTCTCCATTATTCAAAAAAGTGGAGATAAAAAAACTTGCTTATAAACTCAATTTATACTTCCCGGGTAGAACCAGTACATGTATTTAGTTTAAGCAGATAAAATGTCTTGGTCAAGGGCATTGCCCTTCCATGTGAGACTGTGTCCTTTGAGACTGTCAGAGTTCATGTCATGTGAGACTGTGTCCTTGGAGACTGTCAAAGAGTTCATGTCTAAGTTGTGACATATTTGCAACAGCAACCCCTTATTTCTTAGAAATAGTTTTACATTTTTGCATCTACTTTGTATAGAAATTCTTTTTTTTTATTTGTACGCCAGGTCCTCCGTGGCTGAGTGGTGTAAGGCGCCATCTCAAGATCATTTATCTCTCACCGCTAAGGTCGTAGGTTTGAGTCCCGCTTGCTCCAAAAGCTTTATGTTTCCAGTTACTTGCGGGAAGTCAATGGTTCTACTCAGTCTGATTCAGTCTTAGGTCTTCCACCACCAGTAAACTGGATATGCCAAATATAACCTGAAATATGTTGAAAATGGGTTAAACCCCATTAAAAAAATTTGTATGCATGATCAATGAAAGAAAGTAACCAGCACCTGTTGTCCTGATGCTCAATATTGAGTGTGTACTGTGAGGAGAGACAGACAGATAGGCCAGGGGGGACCATAATTGATTCATTTATATCTTCTATCACCAGCCCACACACTGAATATAACTCATGATATTTGCACATTTTATATACCTGGCCTACATCACTCAACAGCAGCAAGTTTATAAACCCGACATCATTTTAACTATAACAAGCACAATGTGTGCTAGACATTTCAACAAACTATCTGGCAGAAAGTATTGCAATATCCAGCATGATAAAAATCAAGGTTCAATCTTAAAGAAAAGGTCAGAGATTTATAATGCCACCTGATGATTTCAAAGGTTGTATAAAATTATAATAGACAAATGAAAAGGTATGTATTGTAGAAGTAGACAAAACCATAACAGTGTGAAATTTATGTATTTTCAACTTTTATAATCAGAAATTAGTTGGGAATCTTGTCTTGGAATTCATTTGGGAATCGGGAATCTTGTCTTGGAATTCATTTGAGAATCTGGAATCCATTTCTCTTATCATCTCAATTTGGGTACTATACTCGACCGTCTGGTCAATTGAGGTTCTTCATTTATTTTTCATTTCAATATTCTCGGCCATATATAACAGTTGTGTCTGCTGGAGACAGTTTTCTAAGTGCTACCACACTACAGTATACCACACATCTTGTGATACCCCACCTGGACTTTCATGGGTTTTCGGTGTGGATGGAAAATTTCATCCTGAGAGATAACTGTTTTGCCGGTAAGAAGATTGCAAACACAGTTATCCCAACGGACGGAATTTTCCTAACTGTGTGATTTTTATTACAGTTTATTTTATATAATAAGTAGCGCAAGAATACTGCAATATTTATGAATGAATACTTCACAGGGCAAAGAATTTGTCGCAGTGCAAGGATTTTAGGCCATCTTTAAAAAGATATTTGTTTGCTGTGCTCAATATTTTTCATGTGGGTAGGTACTAAATTTTTTTTTTGGGCCAAATTTTGAATTTGCACAGTAATTTTAAAGTCAAATGGACAGAAATCATAAAAAATAAATTAAACGCTTTGAAAGTCAATAAAAAAAGTTTGGATATCTGCAATTTTGAGTGAGTAGGTAGGAACACAACAAACAATTTATTTTTTAAGTACGCCTTATGAATATCGTGGGAGCGGGAGGAGGGCTTGCAGGGGATGTAGTATGAAAAATCCATACAGAGTAAAAATTAAGCTGATTATGATTCTTGTATGCAAGAAACATTATACTGACCCTCGGCTAACCACACATACAAGGGTTACTATCCTCTGACAGTAGACCACCAAGCCACGAAGCTTTAAGTTCCATTTTTCAAGTCTTTGCTATGTATGACCAGGCTGATGATCAAACTCACCACCTTCCACATGCATGGCAGACACTCTACCACTGCGATTGACCAGTATCAAATTTGAGTAGGCAAATTTGTCAAATGCAATTAGTAAAACAAATTTTAAGGAATGTAATGCATGTATATATTTGTAAAATCTCACATTTGACGTCATGATGTTAAATGGTCTAAGGTATTCAACTGTCAAACCTTTGAGTCTACAGGGTTTACTCAGAATCAAATTTAAGGAAGATTTATAGAGCTTCTTGGGTACTTATTTATTATTGAATTTATTAAACGAGTTGGAAAAAATATATAATTTTCCCCAACGAGTTTTATAAATCAAAATGACTATAAAAACTACAAATCTAGCAAAGAAAAAAAAAGATACAGTCGAATTTCATGGGACCGTGAAATTAATTCGAATTTTCTGGAATTCAATTTATCAGGAGTCTATTTTTGTGCAACATTTTACTGTTACCCCACCCACTTCATAAATCAATGAAAATCTATGTGTACATGTAAATACCTCTATTTGTTGTTTTTTACTCAATATAACATGTTGTTGTTATATTTTCTTATGATGTAAACTTTGTTCATATTGATGTGTACTGTGGATTTACTTTAAATCATGGTAAATTCTACTGTTTACATGCGTCAATTTCTTCAACACAAACGTATATTGTGCTTTATTTTCCTTGTGTAGGCTAGATGTCTTTTTGCCCTCTGCGTGACCATTGTATTTTTTTAAGTGTGATATAATAGATAAACAAAATGTGTTTTAAATGTCTATACTTTTTATTAACATGACTATCAAATATATAGAATATGCAACAGAAATATAAACGTTATATACAAGCAATGGTTACAACAACTTTACAAATAAAAAATAAGACGAACAAAAAGCACACATGTCTTATAACACGTTGGCATTGTTTGTCTAATTAGTGTGTATCTCACTTGTGTTTGTATCATAACAATTTGATAACACAATTAACTGACCTGCCAGTACAGACACAAGAAGTGATAAATTACAGGTATGGGATCAACAATTATCACCTTGGGTGGTTTGTCTTTCATCTTCACGCGGTGATAAAAGTTCTAAATAACGAGGGAGAAATCAATAGATTTTAGGATGGAAGGACAGAAGAGTGACAGATTTGAAATAGTGAATAATTCACATTACTGGAATTTGATATATCAGCAGGTAATTAATATCTAAATAGAAGGGGAAAAAACGGGACCGAACTTCTAATTTGAGCTAACAGGTATTTCGAAATATAAGAGTTCGAGTCGGTGAGTATCAACTGTACCTATCTACCCACATAAACAGACTTGGTCAGGGTGCAGAGCAAACAATATTTTACTGATAGGCCTGTCAGAGGACCGAATTACCTACTTAAAAATATATATATATAGAAATCTATTTTGATGCTTAGTCTGTTCATTTCACCATCATTACAATTATACAGCCCTGTAATTGCAAATTAAACAAGAAATTTTAACCTAATACCTTTTACTGTTTTCTCTGTCATTTTAATTGAAGCAAATCCATCAGAATTAGGAAATCGTACAGATCATGCTGGGAACCAATTTCCTATAACTGCGAGCAACTTATCGGGCGCTGACGGCTTGATAAGTTTATTTACTAAATGTCAGTGGAAATAAGATAGAAAATATTCACAATTTGTGTTAGCTGATGGGCGCCGACATGAAAATTTGCATAGTAATGAGGCTGATGTCTCAAAAGCCATCAGTTACGGAATCAGATCTCTCAAGACTTTTTCTTTTACCCGTCCAAAGTACATGTAATGTAAACTCAATTCAACTCATATTCATACAAAATTTAAAATACATCTTTGCACTTGTTTATGTTGTTGTTGTTGTATGGAGTTTATCAGCACTTTCAACAATTTTTCAGTCAAACTGCGATGGTGTCTACTTGAGATTGTATTCTAAGAGCCGCAGATACATGGTATGATACCCCACCCAGTCACATTATACAACAACGGGCCTACCAGACCTAGAACTATCCTCAATTAATGCTGAGTGCCAAGCGGTTATCACCCGGCTTGGGATCAAACCAATGACCTTCTGCATGTGAGGAAACAGTTTAAAGAGAAAATATATCAATATTGCCATGTGTCCCAAGGACTAAAAGCAGTGCAAAAAGATGTCAAATGTATATGAAATAAGATGGCCACTTTTGCATCAATTTGGATTATATTGCCAGTCTCAGACAGACACTATTGAATTATGTGTAAATATACTGATTTTATTTAACAAGTTTACTAGACACTGATTATGTAACATGGCATCCACTCTTTAGTGGCACTATTTAGACAGCAAAGTGATAATCAACACCACATTAGCAAAATTTAATGCCAGGTAGCAGCAATAAATTTTTCATCCAATAGCAATATGAATCCCTGACCAATAACAAATCTCCAATCCCAGATCTAGTCTGTTACTCATCCAAAAGCAAAATGTAAGGCTCTTAACATTAGCAGCATTACCATCTCACTACAGTAGCAATGCTATCCCAAAACAGTAGTAGCAATGACATCTCACTACAGCAGCAGTAATGATATCTCACTACAGTAGCAGCAACGACATCTCACTACAGTAGCAGCAATGACATTCCACTACAGTAGCAGTAATGATATCTCACTACAGTAACAGCAATGATAACTCATTACAGTAGCAGCAATGAATACCTCACTACAGAAGCAGCAATGACATCTCACTACAGTAGCAGCAATGATATCTCACTACAGTAGCAGTAATGACATTGCACTACAGTAGCAGCAATGATACCTGACTACAGTAGCAGCAATAACTTCTCACTACAGTAGCAGCAATGACATTCCACTACAGTAGCAGTAATGATATCTCACTACAGTAGCAGCCACAACATCTCACTACAGTAGCAGCAATGACATTCCATGACAGTAGCAGTAATGATATCTCACTACAGTAGCAATAATGATATCTCACTACAGTAGCAGCCACAACATCTCACTACAGTAGCAGCAATGACATTCCACGACAGTAGCAGTAATGATATCTTACTACAGTAGCAGCCACAACATCTCACTACAGTAGCAGCAATGACATTCCACGACAGTAGCAGTAATGATATCTCACTACAGTAGCAGCAATGATACCTCATTACAGTAGCAGCAATGATACCTCACTACAGAAGGAGCAATGACATCTCACTACAGTAGCAGCAATGATATCTCACTACAGTAGCAGTAATGACATTGCACTACTGTAGCAGCAATGATACCTCACTACAGTAGCAGCAATGATATCTCAATACAGTCGCAGCAATGACCACACTACAGTAGCAGCAATGACATCTCACAACAGTAGCAGCAATGATATCTCACTACAGTAGCAGCAATGATATCTCACAACAGTAACAGCAATGATATCTCACTACAGTAGCAGCAATGACATCTCACACCAGTAGCAGCAATGATATCTCACTACAGTAGCAGCAATGATACCTCACTACAGTAGCAGCAATGACATCTCACAACAGTAGCAGCAATGATATCTCACTACAGTAGCAGCAATGATATCTCACTACAGTAGCAGCAATGATACCTCACTACAGTAGCAGCAATGACATCTCACAACAGTAGCAGCAATGATATCTCATTACTGTAGCAGCATATCAGTCATAGTAGACACAATGGGCTTAAAATTAGCACGTTTTGGAAATCATAGATCTATAATTTACAAGGAAAATCTTTTCAAATTTTACAAGACTTCCATTTGAAACTCGTGTCGAGAAATATCAACAAGAATATTCTTTTTTTCCACAAGAACTTGACATGTCCCTCATTTCTCTGGGGAAATCTATCTAAGAAGATGGCTCCTATTGATTTATTTTCTGTGCTGGTTAGCTTCACTTTTTTGTTCGTTTTGTTTTGAAATATTGTTTTAAACTGTTTCTGTTAATGACTCTGCTACTACTAAAAACTAAATAATTGTTGTGGTTCTTGCTGCAAATGCAATAATTCACAAATCTTTACATATTACTTGTAACATTTTATTTTGTAAATGAGTGAAAATAAGCACAGTGGCAGTACAGTGGATAGAGTGTTGACCACTCACTCCAGTGATTGCAGGTTCGACCCCAACTTGGGATCTGATGCTCTCAAAAAAAAAAAACACTCAGTACTGGTTCTACCCAGGAAATAGACTCGAGAGTAATTCATGTACTGGTAAGCTCTTAGGTTTCTTTGCAATAAAGCTAAAATGAATGCATAAACTAAACTAGTGAAAACAACAACAATTATGGTTTACTCAATGGCCTTGTTTACAATCAATGTTAAAACAAATAAGTAAAATACCTTTAATATCAATGATATACAAATACACGTAAATGCACAATCGAAGTCAAATACAAATTACGTCAAATTCATTTTTACATTTATATAAATTACATGTTTGGCAGTCCATATAAAATACAGAATTTTTGAAAAAAAATTTTTGTACAATCAATGAAAAATGAGAATACTCAATCAATATATCCAATATAATTAAGCAGAAATGTAACATGTTTTCCATAATTGATGTAAAGTAGATATGTTGAATGTTAAATTGTGTCACAATTGATACATTAAAGTAGATCAATTCAATATTAAATACTACATTTTTTGTAAATCATTTTAATCACTAGGGTTAAGCGCATCTTTCTGAAGCAAGAGAAAGAGAGCTAAAAACTGTATTTGACGAAATCCCATGTGTTCCCACTTCCTTCTTCTACCATATTATTAAACACAACTGACCAGTTCCAACCTTTTTTTCTTAAAATCTAAAAACAGTTGCATTTATTTAGGCATATGTTATTTAATAGTAAACTAGTATTAACTAGTACATAGTTAAAAGAGGCGGTAGTATAATGGAAAGGATGTTGGCTGATCAAACATGAGGTTGCGGGTTTGATCCCCAATTCAAGCTGATGCCTCACAAAAAGCATCACTCAGTATTGATTCTACCCTGAGAAAGCCGACTAATAGTAAAAGTTATAAAAATGGTAAAAGGAAAATGTGGCTGTTTAGGTAAAGTTGTTGCTTAATAGACGTGACCAGGGTTGACTGTACTGTGGAATTTTCATGGAGACTCACAATAAATTGACCTTCAGGTAAGTTTCAGTGAATTTCAACAATTACTGACCATTCAAGAAAAGAAATGCATATAAGATTCTTCAGTCCAAGAAAAGGGCCATAACTCAGCCAAAATTAATAGAACTGGTATGCATAAGGAATATGTAAACACAATCAGATATTAAACTGATTATTCCTGGCAAATTTCATTGAAATGCGATTAACGATTCAAGAGAAAAAAAGAAGCATGGACAAGATTTCTAATTCCGAAAATGCAAAGGGCTGTGACTATACGACGCATGGATCCTTCTCAGAAAGCTTCGGCTATATCAGGAATCAAATTAATTGTGGAAGGTGGGGGTCAGAAGTTTACATTTTTTGAAGTGGAACTTGCCTTACCGATAATCAAGCTAATGATGCTGGTAAATGAAGTAGGAAGTTACCATCACTCACAAAAAAAAGAAGATGTCACTCCGGAGATGAGGTAATCAATTATGTATCACCACGCGACAAATTAAGCCTCCATATAAAAATGTCTGTACTAATTTAGGCACCATTAAACGTCACTGTAATAGCAATCCTTAACTTTATTTATGACTACACAATCCCCGAAAGGATTGAATCACCAAAGCAACATCCAATATCTTCTCAAATGCTGTACAATTTGAACCTAATTTCTGTCAATAAAACATATATCATAAATCTTGCATACATACCAAGAGACTTAAACCATTTTTTTTAACAACAAAATAATGTTCTTACAACAACCAACAAAGTTTTTGTATTAACTTCAGCTGAAATCTTTACACTGAAAATAATAGGAAATCTTTATTTTGTAATTTTAGTAGTGCTGCTTCTCTCTATAATTCATCAAAAAGCATGAATCAGTAAAATTACTATTTATAATTTCACTCTATCAAACAGTGCAATTATCAAAAATAATCCATCTCTATAATTCATCAAAGAACATGAAACAATACTGAAGAACCTTTTCCAAATCTTCCACATCATATTCCAAATTTAATTGAAACACCAATACCAACAATTTTTAGCTTCAATGAAATGAATGAAAACATGTAAAAAATTACCATTTCACTGTATCAAACAGTGCAACTATAAAAAATAATTAATCTCTAAAATTCATCAAAAAGTAGAAACAATACTGAAGGACATTTTTCCACACCTTTTTCCAAATTTAACTAAAACACCAATACCAACAATTTTTAGTTTTACTCTATTACTGAAAACAGAAAAAATACCATTTATAATTTCACTGTATCTGGATCCTCCATAGCCAAGTGATCTAAGGCTCAAGATTACTTAATTCTCACCGCTAAAGTTGTAGGTTCGAGACCAGCTCGCTCCAAAAAAAGAAAACTTTAAGTAAGAAAGTTTCCAGTTACATGCTGAAGGACGGTGGTTCCACTCAGTCTGAGGTCTTCCTCCATCAGTAAAACTGGATATGCTATATATAACCTGAAATGTGTTGACAATGGTGTTAAACTCCATTCCCTCTCTCAAACAGTGCAATTATCAAAAATAATTCATCTCCGTGATACTATTTTCATCCAAAAGCAAGAAATGCTGAAGAACCTTTTCCAAACCTTCGTCAACATTTCCTCCAACAAGCGCTACCATTCTTAATTGACATTTTGTGGTAGTTAAGTACAGCTACTGGGTTTTCTTTTATACAATTAAGCATGACTTTGGCATGCCTGAAGCAATATTCGTACATCTATGTTATCTCACCAATGTTGACTGTCAATGTGATTATGTTAAATTTGCCTTCGATTGGTGTCCCAGGGGATTTCATATACTATTATTTGTTCTGTGAGGTGAGGACTTCGATGCTTCAATTTTCATTGCTTTTTTGGGCTTTTCTTAAACTTTACGAAATATCTGTATCTGTGTAAAGTTGATTGGTTGATTGAATATTTAGCGTCATTTTTATGCCATCGAGGGCTTACAGATGATCAGTTAACATAACCACTGTTCCTGGATCCTGAAAGGTTAAGCAATACTCTAGCCCACCCCATTTCCATGAGTAATTGATAATTTTCCCAACTGTTGCCAGGCAGGAATTTGAACTCACGACCCCTGGATTGATAATCAGATGCGTTATCGACTACGCTAATCAGACCCAGCTCTGTGTAGAGTAAAATAGATGTCTGTGCCAGATAACCATATTAACGAAAATGTATCTAGTTTGTTTTTCAATATTTATTCATTTTGCAATGACAGGTAAAGTGTATTAATGTAAAATAGATCCATTTGTTCAATGGGATATGACACCATTTTCAACATATTTCAGGTTATATAATTTTGGCATATCAAGTTTCATTGGTGGAAGAGACCTCAGAAAGAATCTGAGTGAAATCATCATCCTTCTGCAAGTAACTGGTAAACTTTCTCACATAAAGTAAATACAGTACTTTACTAAGTGCAAGGGCAATAACTATGTATGGACTTATGTCAGCATCACCATATGGAAGTTACATAAGTTCACTCCGCAAGAATTGGCATTTGGCAATTTTGCTAAGTGCCAGGGCAATAAGTCTGCATTGAAATTAAGTTTGCGTCACCATATTTGCAGTGGACCAGTAAGTTCACTCTACACAAATTACAATTTTACTAAGTGCAAGAGTAATAACAAAGAATTCAGTCAGCTTTGGAGAAGTCATTCAAAGAAAAATGGCGAACGATGGACAACAGATAATGACATTATGACAACAGACCACTTGATACAGGAATAGCTCAGCTGAGATTTATTCAGATTAGCTAAAAAAAAAAAATTCAAGAAGTGAAATATCAATGAAATTCTACATTATATTTTGGGACGTAAATTTCAGTCTGTTGTTAAAGTTCAATAGATACAGTTTAACCTTCAGATCAGTCATTTCTTACAGTATCCTACATAACCTACGGTCAGTAACATTGGAGTATACCAACTGCGTGAAGTACAAAACATCAGATCTGCAGCTATCATAAGAAGCACCCTTTCTCGATGATAAAAATCGTCTATAAAAAAGAACAAAATAACCTGCCATAGATAAAAATCAGCACAAAATGAACTAACAATACCAAGTATTAATACTGAATCCCATTTGCCAAAATATCCAGACTTGTAGTCTGACCAGAATCTTAAAGGTTTGGCTCTTTAAGTCAGTGAATTCTGATTAAATGACTACCAATCACATCTAATACGATTCCCTCATCAAAATAATAGAATACATAGGTAATGCTGCAGAATCATGACTCATCCTGCCCGTGCTCAAAACTGAACATAGTTAGACAGGCAACCCCTTATTAACTTCAACACTGATCTATATCAGAACCATTCCACATTTCTTAATTAGCGTTTAATTTGAGCTGATTAGCTGAAGCATGCTTACAAGAAAGTCTAATACACATAATTCAAGCAATGCTCATTACCGGTTTGCATCAAATGCTGAATGATTGTTGGTCACGTGACAAGCTGCGCAGCAGTGAAGGATTAGGTATTTATTTTAAAGATTTGTTTGAATATATACCATCATTATTTTATGCCACGGAGGGCTAAGCTGTAATAAATTATTTACGAGATTATAATCCCTATCTGCCCCCTAATTTTCATGCCGCCCAACCATTTTTTTTTTCTACATAAAAAAAAAAATTAAATAAATAAATACATAAAAAATAAAATCCCCCCACGACTCCCCCTTTTTAACCCTTTACCCCATAGAATACGTGTTTTCCCACACCAATATCAGAAAGCCTTTGAAAACAGTGCAGGAAGAGTTCAGATTGCTCGTAATGAGCAATCTGAACACTTCCTGCACTGTTTTCCACTCAGTCAGTAAATATAAACATAATTCACCCAATAATTCAAAAGCCTTCTATATAAGGTGTCCAAAGGCATCTATATGAAGTAAAGGATAAAGAAAGATTGAATGATGATAATCTAGCAATAAGTTTATAATGGCCTTTACAAAAGTAATAATTATAAAATGAGAAAATAAACAAATTTTAATTTTAAAGGAAATATATCAGGATTTTTCAAAATTTAAAAAAAAATCATTCCCCCCCCCCCCCCCCCCCCACAATATTTCATGCTTATTTAATATGCTCACTGATCTCCTATTGCCATAAGGATATCCATTCAAACATATTGAAAAGAGATTCTTTAACATAGCCATGTTAGACTTAAATGAATTCCTCGCTTATATTGCAGCATATTTGGTGACATATCAAATGAGTCGGGTGATTTCATTTTGATCTTTACATAAACTGAACAATTGATTGATTGACTGATTGATTGAATGATTGAATATTTAGCATAATTTTTATGCCATCGAGGGCTAACAGACGATCAGTTAACCTAACCACTGTTTCCTGGGATTAACCAGTACTCGAGCACACCCCATCTCTGCAAATAACTGATAACTTTCCCACTTGAATCAGTGGTGAGGGACGAATGATAATGAGACACAATGTCGTGTTATCAATCATCATGGAGACTGTTGCCTGGCTGGGGGATTCAAACTCACGACCCCTGGATCGATAGTCAGACGCGTAACCGACTACGCTAATCGGGCCCGGAAAACTGAACGAACAGTTAATTTTATGTACCTGACGTTTCATGTATTTTCTCAAAAAGTATCAAAGCAATTTCCTTGAAATTTGGACTTGAATAAAAAAGAACATTCAGAATATGTAAAAATATATAATCGTTGTCATTGGCATAAATTATACAACATTTAGTAGCTCTACTCAATATTTTGATAAAGATATTGGATATACAATAATGGCAAGTTAGCTGTTCCGTTCAGTATATTAAAGAATTTATTTCAACTAAAAAAAAAAGAATCTGAATTACAAGGTGAAGGTAGTCAAACAGTATTTGCATGCTATCTATTTAAGAATGGAAATTTTTTTTCAATTTGCTTGACCCAATTAGCTCAGTCAGTAACATGTCTGACTACCAATTCAGGGGTCGTGAGTTAGAATCTATTCCCGGCAAAAGTCTCCGTGATGATTGATATACTACATTATGTCTAAAAAACATTCGTATCTCACCACTGATTCAAGTGGGAAAGTTATCAGGTACTTGTGGACATGAGGTGTGCTCGAGTACTGGTTAACCTTTCAGGATCCCAGGAAACAGTGGTTAGGTTAACTGATCATCTGTTAGCCCTCAATGGCATGAAAATGACGCTAAATATTCATTCAATCAATCATTTCAATATGACCAATAACATAATAAATATCATTTTTGTACTTGAAATGCCAAATCATTCTTATTTTATTTATTTGAGATTATATAAAGATGCTTTGTATTAAATTAAAAACATTTATTTTTACATTTACAGTCAAACCTGTCTTAAGCAGCCAATCGAGGAAAGAAGCAAAAGTGACCTTTTAAGACAGGTTGTTGCTTAATACAGTTTAATTCTCTCTGAAAGCATAAAAATGGGAAATAGCAAATGTGGCTGTTTAAGACAAGTGGCTGCTTAATAGAGGTGACTGCTTACACAGGTTTGACTGTATACCAAGTTTTCCTGATAGAGTGCTTTTAATAATTATATAAAGATACTGTACCTGGTTGCGAAGAAACATATAAAAATAAACAATAAGTCATAAAATCTTATTTTTTTTAAAACAGAAAATTACAAGAAACTAAATCATACTGCAAAAAGAGATGAAAACATAATATCTTAATATGACACTAAAGAGAAAAACTTTAATGGGAAACTTAAGAGAAAAAAAATGCTCATAAAACTTTAATGGGAACTTAAAAGAAAAACAATGCTCATACAGTCTTAATCAGAAATTAGATAAAAAGACATGATTTTGACTTCATAACACTTTTTTCATGGTCAACTCAAATTCATACTAAAACACACTTTTCAAGATTTTAAAATTTATATTCATTATTATTATTAAACACAAATTAAATCCCAAACTCTTGACTCAGAACTTGGATTGACAGTAAAAAGTTTTGATTTGTAGTATAAAGTTACAGGTATTTTATTTTGAGCTGAACATGAAATCTTGGGTTGAGCACGGAACAAAGTTTGATAGTCTCGGAACTGATGAATTCATACTGAGAAAATCTCTCTGATAAAATAATTGGAAAATCAAAAAGTTTACTGAGAAGAGAGAAAAACAAGTACTGTAAATCAAAAAGTTTACTGAGGACAGAGAAAAACAAGTACTGTTAATCAAAAAGTTTACTGAGGACAGGAAAAAAAGTACGGTAAATCAAAAAGTTTTCTGAGGAGAGAGAAACAAGTACTGTAAATCAAAAAGTTTACTGAATAAAGGGAGAGAGAAATAAGTACTGTAAATCAAAATGTTTACTGAGGAGAGAGAAACAAGTACTGTAAATCAAAAAGTTTACTGAAGAGAGAGAGAGAAACAAGTACTTTAAATCAAAAATGGTTACTGAGGAGAGAGAAAAACAAGTACTGTAAATCAAAAAGTTTACTGAGGAGAGAGAAACAAGTACTGTAAATCAAAACGTTTACTGAGGAGAAAGAAAAACAAGTACTGTAAATCAAAAAGTTTACTGAGGACAGAGAAACAAGTACTGTTAATCAAAAAGTTTACTGAGGACAGGAAAAAAAGTACGGTAAATCAAAAAGTTTTCTGAGGAGAGAGAAACAAGTACTGTAAATCAAAAAGTTTACTGAATAAAGGGAGAGAGAAATAAGTACTGTAAATCAAAATGTTTACTGAGGAGAGAGAAACAAGTACTGTAAATCAAAATGTTTACTGAGGAGAGAGAAACAAGTACTGTAAATCAAAAAGTTTACTGAAGAGAGAGAAACAAGTACTGTAAATCAAAAAGTTTTCTGAGGAGAGAGAAACAAGTACTGTAAATCAAAAAGTTTACTGAGGAGATATAGAAAAACAAGTACTGTAAATCAAAATGTTTACTGAGGAGAGAGAAACAAGTACTGTAAATCAAAAAGTTTACTGAAGAGAGAGAGAAACAAGTAACTTGCTCAGTGACTTTTAAATTTGTTGATTCTTTTATGGGTTTAACGCCATTTTCAACAAATTTCAGGTTATAAATGACATATCCAGTTCTTTGAGTGGAGTAAGACCTCAGAATGAATCTGAGTAGAACTACCATCCTTCTGCAAGTTACTGGCAAACTTTCTCACCTAAATTTTTGGAGTGTCAGCAGTATCCAACCTAAAACCGTAGCAGTGAAAGGTAAACGATCTTGAGAAGATACCTTAGATCACTCAGCCACAGAGGACCCTGTGTAGACGAGAAACTCAACTTGTACTAGTTAGATCACAAAGACAAGAAAGCCAACAACTAGTAATTACTAATTAAGAAGAGATACAATAAAAATAACTCATAAAATCTTTCTCAATAGACAAAAAACTCATAATTATATTTTGAACTAATTAAGAAAAACGATGCAATATAATTAACTCACGAATCATTAAATCTTACTAAGAAAAAGAGAAACTACAAAAAAATAATTATTTTTTTCAGAACCTTAGGAGTCTATATACCCAGGGTTGAACCAGTACTGGATGTTGTTTTTGAGCGGCCATTTGAAGACAGCATCACACATAAACATTTAAATCATTACAATATTTAAAAGACATTGAGAACATTTCAGACAAAGTTGGTTTCTGACATTTAAATCAGACAAATGACTTTTAAGCCAACATTATTTGTAGTTGTTTAAATGCCATTTACCATAACCCAGACACAATGGCGTTGACAACAGTTTAACACAGATTGAAAAAAAAAACCCAACAACAATCAATTTATAATGATTACTATCTTAACTTTTTTACCATGCCTATATATACTCACTGACCCCATAATGCCAAAAAGATATTTATTTTAACACGCCAAAATAATGTATTGAAAAAGGCTTTCCTAACTTGGGCATCTTGCCAGTAGATCACACTAAAATAGATCTCCCGTTTAAAATAGCGACATATTTTATGACGTATTAAATGAGTCAAGTGATTTCATTTTTTATTTCAATTTGATCAATTAAACAGGTTTACGTGTAGTAAAAACTGTTTCATCTTTGGAAGAGTCAAAAGTATGATGCGAAGGTCATCAAACAGTGTTTAAGTGTTACACGTCTATTTTCAGAATGGGGATTTCGGTTCAAGTTTACATATCGCTTTTTGTTACGTTTTGGTGAATTTAACATATAAACTATTCGGTTTGATATTTATTACTGATTTATCCATTTTGATAATTATTTTATTTTTTTAAGACATTTAAAGCATTTTATCCTGGTACACCTCCTATTGCTGCGATGCCATCCGCCAAGTTTTGGTTTAATAAAATGCCATTTGTAACTCAGAGATCAAAATCCCACGAGGATTGCCATGAACTAAAGATATAATTTATTGATTTAAAATCTGTAAAAGGAAGTTTAAAATTATAAATGCTGCCTTTGTGAACCACAATATCTTGACCTTCAATGATTTTTAAAATAAATAAAACTGGTAAATAAGAAGTGCAAATAAGTTTACATTCACCTGCAACGACCCAGAAGCATTATAGATTATGATTGTATATGAAATAAACAGCTTTCCAGTTTCTATTTTTAGTAAGTGACCACCTTGACCCAATTAACCTCAAAGTCAATCTTAGCTTTTGTTTTATGTTAGCATTATCTATACACAACTCATTGAACGATTTTAAAGTTATGGAGCACTCGGAAATTATTTTAACTCGATTGATGTTAAAATTATAAATAATTCATTAAATATGCAAAGTTTCAAACACTAATACTTACACGTTAATATCTTCATACCGTAAGGTAATCAAAGGTTTAAAGAATAAATTGATACACAAACATGTGTAAAAATTGATTTCAACTTTGTGTCACAGTCCATTACAATCATGCGCTAAAGTTAATGAGCTTTAAAAACATTTTTCTATTTTAAGTAACAGTGACCTTGACTGTCATGATCCCATTAACTTCACCACACATCCCAAGCTATCTTTTCATGCTAGGTCCATCATATACGCAAAATGTCATTAAAATATCTGTAAAAAAAAATTGAGCGGAAACCATTTCTTGCTGCCACTCATTGCCCCAAAATGTGAAAATATAATATGTCCTGTTTTTTTCAAGCAGGCATATACCGTATGAAAGACTGACTATTTGAACAACACTAAAATAATTTACATATGAATAACTGACAGTAATAATCTTATGGAGACACGGTTCTGAAGATGCAAAATGAATCACACATGTGCAGCAGTAGAAGAAACCCATAATATTTTCTATTAAGCTTCTTGAAATGAATACCATTTTCTATTACTCCATCCTGAAATTATAATAATCTGATTTTACTAGAAGAATATCGTACTACAATAACAGGTCAATGTATTACGGTACTGAATTCTATGCTGCAATGTTTCGAGCGAAACAATTTGCAACAGTGGCGGTATGAGAGTTTATAAATAGAACAGGAGAATGAATAAATGGTGTTTTAAGGCACGTCGACACATAAATAGGTCATTTTGTGCGCCCAATAGAACAGGAGAGAGACGTATCACTCTTATGAACATGAAAGAGACGTATCACACTTATGATTAGTTGGAATGCCATTATGACCTTTGACAATTATATGAACACTGACCTACATATCAATGGGGATTGATGTCAAAGCAACAGAACAGTTAACAGTCATGTAAGTACTTGATGAATAATTAAAGAGATCTAGGTCATGGTGACCCTGACCTTGGGTATTGTCTCCTAAAAGTTATATTTTTAATATTTTTTTTATTAATTTTCAGTATTGTGGAGCAAGCGTTTTTAATTAACAAATTGTAGAACATTTATTTTGCAATTTGGTCATAATGACCTTGACATTAACTTTGACCCTAAAATAATTTAAGTTTTAAATAAAATATAAAAAACTACAATTTAAGTTTGAGGAAAATCGACTGAAAACTGCAGGTGCTAGAGTGCACATTAAGAATGCAAATAACATGATTTTTATGATTCAAAGACCATAATTATCTCCTACATCCATAACCCAATTTGGTCAGTTCAAAAGTTGGCCCAAGATAAAATGGTTACACAACTACTATGCAATTTTGGTGAAGATCAAATGAAAACTGTGGCAGTTTAAGTACTTGCCCAAGTTGCTCTGGATATATAACTGCGTAAATTTGGTCACATGGTGTCGACGAAATGAAAACTAAAATGAAAACTAAGAGTTTTAAATTGCACACAATGTGATTCAAGGGACATAACTCTAACAGTAATTATCTGATTAGGACAGTTCAAAGGTGTGTCCATATTGTGACTAATATGTAAGTTTGGAGAATATCAAATAAAAAAATCAGAATATCAGAACCAATTTTTCGACAATTCAATGGCCATCATTTAAATATCCAACCTTAATTACTGGATGGGGCCAGTGTAAGAACTTAAGTGCAAGACATCATGGAGAGCTTAAAATGAGAATCTGGCAAATAAAACACATCTAAAAAATGGACAGCAATTTATATACGCAAGAGAGAGGAAACTAGATAGGAAATCAATATAAACGTGATTGTGCATTCAGATCGCCCGTCATCCTGTTTCCTGTGACAAGCTAAAGACAATATTTCATCATTTGGAATTCCATATAAGCTCATCAAGATTGTATGTGTAATCGCCGTTGACTTTTTCCGTCGCAACTTTCCCCGTCTGATGCATAACCATCGGATCTGTTGCTTTTATGCATACACACACTTGTCGTAATTGTCCTGTCAAGAATTTATGGTAATATCTTCCGCAAATATTTCCAATCAATGAAAACTTCAAATTATGAAAAAGCTGCATTGCTTCTTGCTGATTCTTTAACAGTTTGTCAAGAATTCTTATGTAAAACTAATCAAATATATCTGCAGACAAAATTAGCATATTGTACGTAAAAGATGCTCCATGCAAGTGTTTGTATCACATGCTTCTTCAACAGTTGACTTGTTTAATTCCAAATTCATGTTTAATAAGTCAATAACCTTCCACTTCAGCGTTTTAAGGCACATAAACCAGTCTTGTGATATTGGGAGGTCAGTTGTGGATCTTTTGAGCAGGTTAAATAATCATAAGGAACCAAAATTATGTTGGTCAGTATTTATAAACAACCAAGTGTAGGTCAATAATTATAAGAAACCAAGTGTAGGTCAATAATCACAAGAAACCAACTGTAGGTCAATAATCATAAGAAACCAAGTGTAGGTCAATAATCACAAGAAACCAATTGTAGGTCAATAATCATAAGAAACCAAGTGTAGGTTAAAATAATAAGAAACCAAGTGTAAATCAATAATTATAAGAAACTAAATGAAGGCCAATATTTATAAGAAATCAAGACTTTGTGTAGGTAAATAATCATAAGAAATCAAATTATGTCAATAATTTTAAGAAACCAAAGAGTATGTCAATAATAGTAAGAAACTAAGCTGTAGGTCAATAATTATAAGAAACCAAATAATGATAAGAAACCAATTGTAAGTCAATAATTATAAGACTATTATATTTTAAATTGGTCATTGGAAATACTGTTAGTTCTTAAATACAAAGTTTAACAACAAAATATGTGAAAGATTGATAGTTCAGTTTTTCAACAAACCTAACTTTAAGTGACTATTGATTGCATCCATGGATTTGATGCTTGAACGACAGACACAGATGATGTATGAATCGAATTCTGAAAATTTCTACTTGAAAATTAATTGGATGCATGGAAAACATTTGCATCATTTCATGACAAATGGCAATTTAATCACACATTCTATTTTGAATTGAGGAATAATTCCCGCACAAAAATCTTGACTCAAAAAATAAATAATTTAAAAGAATTAATAGGAAAACAAATTTTTCTAATTGCACAAAATGAAGGCTATCTTTTATCCTTTTACTGGGAATTGTCATAGAATTTTTTTTTAAGCAAACAATGCAAAACTTTCTTCTCAAATTTTAAAGGCGAGTTTTAGGGACTCCAAAAGACAGGAAAGTTAATCTATAGGATTGATCAGGCCACCAATCCTAAACAAACTGCATGTTTGTTGTGCACTGACAGATTTTCTGTTTTCTGTGGGTTGTAGAGTAGCATTTTCTGGGCCAGATTTTGCTTTTTCTAAGTTGTTTTGAACAGAAGCATGGCGGTAGTGCAGTAGTTGATGCCAGAAGTTACTTGTGGAGATTGGGTGTGCTAACAATTTCGTTAACAACCGTACTGTCATCACCTACCCTTCTTTCTATTTGTTTGACTTTTACTATTATTTACCACTAGTGACTACGGTTAGTATGTATAAACTACCACTACCCTACTAGTAACTACTGCTGACATGTATAAATTACCATTACCATACTAGTGACTACTGCTAGTATGTACAAATTACCACTACCCATCTAGTAACTACTGCTAACATGTATAAACTACCACTACCCTACTAGTAACTACTGCTGACATGTATAAATTACCACTACCCTACTAGTGACTACTGCTAGTATGTACAAATTACCACTACCCATCTAGTAACTACTGCTAACATGTATAAACTACCACTACCCTACTAGTAACTACTGCTGACATGTATAAATTACCACTACCCTACTAGTGAATACTTCTATATGTATAAATTACCACTACCCTACTAGTGAATACTGCTAACATGTATAAATTACCACTACCCTACTAGTGACTACGGCTAGTATGTATACATTACCACTACCCTACTAGTAACTACTGCTAACATGTATAAATTACCACTATCCTACTAGTGACTACGGCTAGTATGTATACATTACCACTACCCTACTAGTAACTACTGCTAACATGTATAAACTACCACTACCCTACTAGTGACTACGGCTAGTATGTATAAATTACCACTACCCATCTAGTAACTACTGAACTGTAACTACTGCTACCATGTATAAATACCACTACCCTACTAGTGACTACGGCTGGTATGTATACATTACCACTACCCTACTAGTAACTACTGCTAACATGTATAAACTACCACTACCCTACTAGTGACTACGGCTAGTATGTATAAATTACCACTACCCTACTAGTAACTACTGCTAACATATATAAACTACCACTACCCTACTAGTGACTACTGCTAGTATGTATAAACTACCACTACCCTACTAGTAACTACTGCTTGTATGTATAAATTACCACTACCCTACTAGTAACTACTGCTAGTATGTATAAACTACCACTACCCTACTAGTAACTACTGCTTACATGTATAAATTACCACTACCCTACTAGTGACTACTGCTAGTATGTATACATTACCACTACCCTACTAGTAACTACTGCTAACATGTATAAATTACCACTACCATACTAGTGACTACTGCTAACATGTATAAATTACCACTACCATACTAGTGACTACTGCTTAACATGTATAAATTACCACTACCATACTAGTGACTACTGCTAACATGTATAAATTACCACTACCATACAAGTGACTACTGCTAACATGTATAAATTACCACTACCCTACTAAGTGACTTCTGCTAACATGTATAAATTACCACTACCCTACTAGTGACTACTGCTGACATGTATAAATTACCACTACCCTACTAGTGACTACTACTATATGTATAAATTACCACTACCCTACTAGTGACTACTGCTAGTATGTATAAATTACCACTACCCTACTACTGACTTCTGCTAACATGTATAAATTACCACTACCCTACTAGTGACTTCTGCTAACATGTATAAATTACCACTACCCTACTAGTGACTTCTGCTAGTATGTATAAATTACCACTACCCTACTAGTGACTTCTGCTAACATGTATAAATTACCACTACCCTACTAGTGACTACTGCTGACATGTATAAATTACCACTACCCTACTAGTGACTACTGCTATATGTATAAATTACCACTACCCTACTAGTGACTACTACTCTATGTATAAACTACCACTACCCTACTAGTGACTACTGCTAATATGCTAATTGTATTATTGCAAGTATTCCATGGCAACAGGAATAAAACAATTTTGCATATCCCATTATGTCACGTGATTAAACACAACCAAACATCTTGCTGAGGTGTTTAATACGTTAGCAAACATTTAAAGTGAACATGTCAGTTCAAGTTCACTTCTGTTATCAAATATTTGCAAACAAATTAACATTTAAGCGAAATGAAAGCAGCCCTGGTTTAAACTCCATTTTCAACACATTCATTGAAAATGCTGCTGATTTGAGACCTTGATATTGGTTTGACTATCTGTTTAACTAATATATATTTTGTGGTATCTATAGCTTCTTGGAAATTCTCATTTTTTGTTTTACTGTGAATCTTAAAATAATGTTACCCATTACTTATTAAATTTATCAAACTTATTGGCAAAAATGATATAATATTTAGTGTTTAACCTTATTTGACAACCAATGGAATCGCTTCAATGTTTAAAATTTTGTTACTCTTATTTGTTAAAACAGCCTACAATATAATTTAATTATTAAGTTTGTTCTTAATTATTAAGAAGTTTGTCATCAATTTGCATGTGTGAATGACATTGCACAGTCTCTGCCCTTGACTCAGTTCTCAACTAGTCATGTACAGACTACAAAACCAGAGTGAGCTATGCTAAGGAACAGTCTTAACAACGGATGGCTTTCAAACATCAATCATCTCAGCTTTTATCGTAGCTCTGCTCAGAGTTAAATAAACTGTCAGTCAAATGGCGTTTAACAGTCTCTGCGGTCACTCTCTTTGGTTTTCTTAATTGTTAAATGTTTGCTTAATGAACACTAACTATTACTTAAAAGAGCCGTTTAATAAATTCAATGATTTCAGTGTGGTATAAAGAGTGTAGTAAAATTTGAAAGTTGCCTGTTCACTTCAGTGGTGGTGGGCTCAATTCCTCAGGATCGACCTGTTGTGGTTCTCAAAAACATTACTCAGTAATGGTTCTAAAATTTACCGTAACACTGTGAGGAAACTAATTCACGAGCGATTTAAATATGTACTGAGGTAATCCGTAATCAAGCTAAAATAAATTTGTATAAACTAAATACAATATTGAAGGAGCTTGAATGTGAGGCTCTCTGTTCATGTTACACTTACTTAACCAAATACATTCCAGAAAACAATTTCTAAACAATGCACAACTCAAGTTTGACTCTCTTATTCCATTCCTGTCTGTAAATTCAAAGCTATTTCATCACATTTCATCATCTTGAAATCAATCAAGAACCAATTAAATACAATTTAAAACAAAGTAAGAAGATACCAAAGACAAAATGAATGTTGGAGGGAAATCAATTAATTCCGCTCTCAGTCTGGCTTGGCTGCCATTATAATCAGATACAATCTGATTTATACAGCATCTTTAATTGCAATAGGTCATAACGGTGGATTTTTATAACACAAGAAAGCACTATTGTTACTGCTTTAGAGCACTGACTTCAATATTCTCCGTAGTAAAAGAAGGCATTTATTCAGATTTTCTCCTAAATCATCAATGGAATAGCTACTTGTTTTATTGCTTATCAATGCATTAAAGTTATTCCGTGTCACCCCAGTGATTTGGGAATGAAATATATTGGTTGGATAATTCTACAAAATAAAAATAAATGCTTAAAAAAAATAAAAAGTTGTCTTTAGTAGATGTTTTTCTTCATGCAATTTGTAAGACTGCGTCAGTGCATTAAAGCACAATGTCTGCTATTGAATGTTTAAAAGAAATAAAAACGAAGTCAAAAATTAACCCACTGAACTTGATATACAGATGTATGAACAAGCAATATTTCAACCTATTTAATTTTACCTTTAATATTAGTATTGTTCTACGAAAACGTGACTTTGCCAGTCCTGTAATCTGTAATATTAAGTACGAAACGACAATAAAAAACAGATGGTTTAAAAATACTGATTCATATATTTGTTTTTGTCTCCCGGATTCACTCAGGTAATTAGGTAATCTAAATATTAAGGTGTTTTTGTCTACATCTGATCAATATATTTACACAGTTTGCACTAAATCCTACACCTTGCATATCAAGTTAGAGTTTCTAATGATCACTGAGTTTCTTAACGATTGTCATCAAACAAACACAGCAATTTAACACTTTTGAACATATTAACCATGTTGTTTTGACAGCTCAGCTGAAAAGGGGAGTGGCTTATCTACATATTCAGCCAATTGCATATCAGAATACATACAAGTCTGGATGGAGATTTGTGACGTGGTTGAACCGTTCGCATACTTTTTTTCTTGTCACCAGCAAAGAACAGTGGAAAATTCCAAAGTCTGCAAATGTACACTAAACAATGATTGCGCTAATATATTAAAAACATCTAATTTCGAAGACAACACTAATTGACCATGCTAATGAATTTACGTTTACATTAAATAATAATTATGACATTCAGTTTTATTGGTGGAATAGAGAGACCCCAGATCAATGTACATGAATCTGGGAAGAACCACACCGCTTAAATTCCTGCAAATAAAGTTTCTCACTAAAGTGTTTGGACAGAGCTGGACTCAAATCAATAACCTCAGCGGAGAGAGGTCAAAAGTTAACTTGAGAAGGCACTTAGACAACTTGACCATAGTAATCTCATGGATCAGGGATAATCTTCACTGGCATCTGAGTTACACAGAAATCACTAGATACAGTCAAACCTTTCTTAAGCAGCCAGTCAAACAATGGAGCAAAATTGGCCTTTTAAGACAGGTTATTGCTTAATACAGGATAATTTGCTCTATAAGCATAGAAATGGGAAATAGAAAATATGGCTGTTTAAGACAAGTGGCTGCTTAATAGAGGTGGTCGCTTTCACAGGTTTGACTGTACTTCAGATTAAATGCACTGGGCATGGCTCTCCCTGCACACAAGACCGACTGCTTTACATCCCATCTGAAGGGCGGCATACTTTAAAAGCACCTTGCATGCAATAGGGCATTGTGGGAGTGCATTTGGAAAACTCAAAATTGGACCCCATAGGAAAGAAGACTTCTAGGTCTTGGGAGCTGCAGGTATTTTAACCACCACACACTGTCTTTCCGATTACCAAGTCAGCAGTATAAATAGCCTATTTATAACAGGAAGAGTTGTTAATTGTTATAATTATGTAGACAAGAATTCTACAAGATTATGTAAGAAATTAATTAGTTATAATTAGTTATATTCATGATTGACAGAAACAAAGCAGGAGTGTTGGTTTTCATTCAATACCATTGCCATGGTAATTTTGTTCTGTACTATATTTTAATACAATTCAGGAATATTATTATGCTGCGCCTCTAATAAATATCCACTAGCGTATCTATTGGATCTATGGCAGGAGCAAAACATAAATGTTACCATGGGCAGACAACAAAATAATGAGAGACAGCATCCATAAAAGTTCACCTTGAACCTTTGTCATAAACGAATGAGACTTTGACACTGACCCAGAAACAGTAAAATGGTATTTAAAAAATATAACAGTTTCTGCACTGTGAGGAAAAATAATAAAAATTTAGATCAGATTAGGCTAGAACCCAAGACCTCAACAGTGAGAGGAAAATGCGCTCGAGGCAGCACCTTAGATCAATATAAATATTACCATGGACAGACGACAAAATAATGAGAGACAGTCTCCACAAAAGTTCACCTTGACCCTTTGTCTTGAACGAAGAGACTGACATTGACCTAAAACAGTAAAATGGTACTTCAAAAATGTAACTGAACTGCAAAGAAGGAATTATTTTGATTGAAATCTCTCAACCAATACTTCCTATTATCTAAGTTTCCAATTTAATTACAGTCTTGGAAACAGTAGTAACACCATTAAAGAAAATGAAATTAAAATGTCTCCGCACTCAACATGCTTCCACGCCATTACAAACGAGCTGTATTTCCAATCGCGGATCAATAACACAATTTTGTATTTCATAAACATCAGACAAACACCTTACATCACATCTGACATGGTTTTAAATTAAAACTGGATTGCATCTGAGGGCCATTCATCACAAATTTTCCACATTCTGAAATCAAATTATTATCAGTAGATAATGAAATGAGACGAAACTAGACGCAAGGGACATTTAAACAAATGGTAATATATTGCTGTTTAAACCATAATGAACTAATTGCTAGATTATCATCCCCGCCCGCTCCCTAATTTTCATGACGCCCCAAAAATTTTTAATTTCATAATTTTTTTTTTATTATTATTATGTTTAAAATAAAAGAACAAACATTTTTAAAAATATAATAAAATCCTACCCCAACCCCATTTTAAGAATGTTTTGATAATAATCTAGCAATTAATTTATAATGGCTTTTGGTAGGAACGTAGTATCTGTTTGAAACTAGACTCCTTATCAACAAAATTACCAGTACAAAAGCATAACAGATAAAATGGCATTAAGTTTATAATATTTAGTGAGAAAATCTGAATTGAACCACTGTTCTGCAAGTAACATAAATGTTTTGGACAGAGCTGGGCTCGAACCCATAACTTCAGCAGTCACATTATTCTGATAATGGTCCAACCAGACCTGGAACTATCCTTTAAATGCTAAGCATCAAGTGAGGAGATGCAAGTACCATTTTTCAAGTCTTTAGCATGACCTGGCCAAGGATTGAATTTAGCCCACAACCTTTTGCTTGTGAGCCAGACACTCTACCACTGGACCACCGCTGTGGTAAACCGCTAATATAAGTATCATATAAAAGTTTAGTTTCACAATCAATATTGCACCTAAAGTAAACTCCCCATTTAAACGCCATGCAATATTAGACGACAATGAAATAGAAGACTCCCGTTAAATACACTACTGCACACTTAATGCTCTTTCAACAATCAACGCTAATTGTATCCAGAAAGCACCCAGTGATCACCTGAATCATCCCTAATTACCTTTAATAAAGTCTAAAATCAATTCCTCTCATTGTTTCCTACATTCAAGTCAATTAAGCGTAATAAGCCATGAAAGAAACACCATTTTAAGTGAGGAAACTAACAACGTATTAACTAGGACAAATCAATCCATGTGTAGCGCGTGTAGAGGGAAGGACGTTAAATATATAGCGTCTATATAGCGAGTATTTAGCGTAATTTATATAAATATGCCATAGAGGGATAAACAGACAATCAGTTTTCCTAACCACTCTTTCGTGGGATCCTGGAAGGTAAACCACAGCACTCGAGCACACCTATGTTTAATACGAATTAATGTATAAGATAACAGATATCGCCAGGGTTTTTTTCCCCTTGCAAACATTTCTATAAATGCAATGCGCATGTTGTTTGCGTTTACTGGTGGTAAAGTTATGTACTTATGTATTATCTTAACACCATCAAACATGTTAGTTTTAGATCGCCGATCAACAGCAATGTGTGGAGACTGACATAATTCTCCCCCCTCCCCCATCTGCCCAAAAATAGAAATAGTTCTTAACTCATGCTGTTCAAGCAGACGTACAATATGACATAATAATTTCTGATCAGTATAAAAGAGAACAGCTATTTAAAAGATCAAATTCTATCAGATACTGTATGTACTTACTGAACACAATGTCTAATTATTGACAATTCCGTTACATTCAATCAATCAAGAAAAGTTATTTGGTGCATTTTTTAACTCCCAAGTCTGTCATATATACACGCTTGTGCATAATCCATAGATAGTTTACAATTGTGTCCTCATGCTCAGCACAATTAATCTAATACCCAAATGTAATTGTTTCGATATAAAAAGTCAGGTCTGATAAGCTCAGTCAGTAGCGCATCTGACTATCAATTCAGGGGTCGTGAGTTTGAATCCCCATCAGTCTCTGTAATGTTTTATATACGACATTGCATTTCATTATCATTTGTCTCTCACCGCTAATTCAAGTGGGAAAGGTATCAGTTACCTGCGGAGATGGCGTGTGCTCGAGTACTGGTTAACCTCCCAGGATTCCAAGAAACGATGGTTAGGTTAACTAATTGTCTGTTAGCTCTGGATGGCATAAAATAACACTTAAATATTAATTCAATCAATCATTCAATATAAAATCTTAATTCAAAAAGAGGATTATTGAATTTTGTAGCAAATATAATTTAATACTGCCATTTTTCAATGGACTGCAGTGGGGATGAATAATTGTGTTTCACACCCCCCCCTCCCCCCCAATTTTCAATTGTTAAGCGGGTCACAGAAAATTTTCAGCTGAGGTAGCCAGGACTGGCAAACAGATCGCCCAACAGCTGATGAGAGAGTATCCTAATTTTCAAATGTTAACTGAAATGAATTAGACTGGCAGATGAAATGTCATGAGTCTTGAGATATGATGATGCGACGCATACATGCAGGCAGTTAGTTAAATAATATTGCTTTAAGCGGAGCCTAAGTGTAGTAGATAGAGTGTTGGTCACTCCGCCAGAGGTTTGAGGTACGAGCCCTTGCTTGATATGATGCCTCTCAAAAAACAACACTCAATACTGGTTCTACCCAGAAAGCAGACTCGAGAGCGGTTCAAATAAGTTTTAAGCATTCTTCGTCATCAAACTAAAGCATATTTGTATAAACTAATTAATATTGCTTTAAAAGTGTGTTTCATTTGTTAAAATTGTTTATATAGTGAGCTAACCAATAAATTCAATCAATGCTACTCAGTGAGCACCTTTTAGCTTCGTTTTATTTGAATTCCACTAGAATTCCATCAGCTTTAGTATAATTATGCAGAACCATTTAAATAGTTGTAAACGGGGTTAAAAGCGTTAATTGCGAGACAATTAGTCAAAGTTGGCAGGTAGAATAGATGCCGGATACAAGGTCAATTAATGAACAAAGTATGATACAGCTTGCATCTATCATTGATTTTATCATTCAGATATAAAACAAGACAAGCGAATTCAAATGCTAATCAGTCGATAAACACGTTCATATACAATCAATTTTGTCTTCTGGCATTACAAAAACATTAAGAAGGAGATTTCTAAATGTAATTTCATGAATAACAATAAGATGCAGCTGTCCATGAATATTATAACAGTCTTACAAAATCAAGCTAAGTGATGCAGACGTCAGATAAACTCAGCCACATGGATGCGAGGCTAGAGGTGTCAGTGGTTGAGTACTCATTTCTCGCCGATAAAACAATGATAACAATCTCCAAATTAGACTGAGAGCAAGAGCAGTGGACATGCTATCAAATATGTTGATTTTCCCAGAACTTTCCAGTTTCCTCCAACTTTCTAGACTATGTTTATGTCTTCATCTGACCGCAGCGTGGTTTAGTGGTAGAGCATCCGCCTAGCATGCGGAAGGTCTAGGTTAGATCCCCGACTGGGTCATACCAAAGAAATTTAAAAATGGTATTAGAAACTTCTTCGCTTGACCCACAGCATTTAGAGGAGTATTCTAGGTTTGGTCGGCCGGATGTCAGTATAATGTGACTTGGTGGGTATCATACCATGTGTCTACAGCATGATACACCAGTGTGGCAGCGCTCAGAATAATGTCTCAAGTAGACACTGTCGTGATATGACTGAAAAATTGTTGAAAGTGAAGCTAAACACCATACAACAATATCAACATGTCTACATCTTTGTCAAGAGTGATTTATTGTTTGTTTTGTTTTTTGTGTGATTTTATTTCAGCTTGATTTTGAAGTAAGTTCATAATTGCTCTCGAATGGTTCAACACCAACAATTATCAGCACCTCAACGTCAACAACTTAAAAACACACCGCGAAATCACATGACAATATGGTTAACACCATAGTGCACTATGAATTTTGGGATGTAGTACAGAAATAAAATTTCCTTATTTTAGACTATAACAGATCTGCACAGGAGGTGTCAAGATATAAGGATAGATTATGGACATGTTAGCAATTATTTCATACTACAAGCTTAATGCCATCTCTACACATTCAGCATATGAGATTGTCTTCAGTCTTGAACCTTTAGATTAGTTTAGTTCAAACAATTTATTGCAAAGCAAATCACTCTCAAAGTTGGGTAGAACCAGTACTCAACATATGCAGATAAACTGTAAACATCTGGCAATTTCCAGGCATTATCGATTAAATCTGTAGATCTCTTAGATTTGTACTGCTGATCTTGTTATATTCCTACAAAGTGTATTGGTTTCTATAAAACACTTAAAAATCATGTGATTTTTATTTTGCAAATTTGCTTTGATTTGTCCCATTTTATTTTTCCGCGAAACGTTGAATTTGCGACATCTAAAAGGTGAAACTGCAGGAAGCGCATTTTTTATTTTGATATTGTAAACATTCTAACAATTAATGTGATTGTATATTTTAGCGAAATCTTTGAATTTGCGAGGGTTGTAACTAACGAATAATAGTGAAAGTAAAGTTCTCGCTTGTTTTACAGTATATATGCAGATTGTCACTCAGGCGATCCGAATTAAAATCATATAACAATAATTATTATTATTTGTGTTCATTTTCCTTATTTTTTTCCTACATAATGCTCTATCACCAATAAAAATTGGTTCCAACAAAAATTTGTCCACATAATGCTTTTATATTTTGCACATATCTAGCAGCAGATCTAATACCAAAGGATGACGGAACTGCCCGAGTACATACGATTGAATCGGAAATTTTACAATAATTTCCAACAGCAGAGCAGCTAATTTGTGTATTAGAATTACTGATCAGTAAATAAATATTTAAAACATGATTTATTCACGTGTAAGAGAGGTTTTGGTTGTTTAAAATCCACGAAAGGTAATGAAAGTCCACGAAAGGCGATGAAAGTCCACGAAAGGCAATGAAAATTCATGAAAGTATTTATAGCATCTGAATTTACAGGTTATGTTGCTTTAATAAATAATTTTGGACAAATCTGCAATCATTTTGAAGGTTTTTAAACGTGTAAAATGACTAAGTGCCAAACAATGATAACCCTAGACTGCCAATTATTCCAATTTTGTTTCATTCTCTACATTATATATTCACCAGATCCAATCTCAACACCTCAAGTGGCATATTTTACCTGTAATATAAAATTCACTGGAAAACGAAAGACATAAGTATTCCGAGATAATTTATATAGAAACGTCTTAAACGCCAGGATTTCAGTAGGAGTTTTCTGCCTTATTACAGTGATTTCTAAAAAACTAAACAATACCTTTCATATGAAATTATGTATCCGTCTATGGCAATAATTCTTACAAAAACATGTTCTGGTGAAAACGTAATATATACTCTGGAACATTCCAAGTGCCAAGAGTGTACACATTTAATTTGCCTAGTTGACTGCAGATTAAACACATGTGAATTAACCATCTTCCCAGTACCATGATCATGCCCATTAACAAATGTTCAAGCTCTGGGTTGGTATTTACCAACCCATTCTTAAAAATGTTCAAGACTTAAGAACAAATTTAAAAAAAACACACTTAGAGACCATAATTGTTTTTAGACCAAAATTTGCAATCTGGTGGGGACGCCTAACATATAGTCAAATAAACTCTGAGACTCGCAATAATTCTATCTGTCATGGTTAACCAGATAGGTTGAAGTTTAGGACTTTCAAACGTAAGTCTCAGAATATTCTCAAGAATTGTTGGTGACATACAATAATCCCTTACTTTTTCAAAGAATCCATTAGTGAGGATGACTTCTGAATGAAATCTTGATG
This sequence comes from Panopea generosa, assembly GCA_029582155.1. NCBI lineage: Eukaryota > Metazoa > Mollusca > Bivalvia > Adapedonta > Hiatellidae > Panopea > Panopea generosa. Next base: position 2,630,931 of record CM055896.1, on the reverse strand, counting down.
AACCTCATGATTTCCATAGAGCAATGTGCTTTATATCCAAATGTCTGCGAGTCTAGACATACCGAAAACACGCAAATAGCACAAAAAATTACAAATGTTCATTACAAAAGCAATAAGGCCATTATAAATAAATTGCTAGATTATCATTTTTAATAAAAAAAAAAAATTAAAATAAGGGTCAGGACAGCATGAAAATTAGGGGACGGGCGGGCATGATAATCTATCAATTAGTTTATTTAAGTCATAAGATTTGAATTCTATATTACAGTATACTACAATATTTTTTTATAATATTATCCATATCTTGTATACTCATAATAAGCAAACAAAGAATAGTTGAATCCAAATGTTTTGGTTAGGTGGGGTCCACCGATTAAGTGTGAGGAGCTTAGAAGACCAACCGTCTCCCTCGCTGGATCGGCCAGTACAAAATCTGCTCATATGTTTTACCTAAAAGGCACAAAACCTTGCAATAGCACAACAGCAAAAACTTAGTAGACCACTATGGTTACTTGCCAAACCTAGCAAGTGCACAACAGCCAAACTTAAAAGACCACTATGGTTACTAGCCAAACCTAGCAAATGCACAACAGCCAAACTTGGAAGACCACTATGGTTACTAGCCAAACTCAGCAAGTGCACAACAGCCAAACTTAGTAGGCCAATATGGTTACTAGCCAAACCTAGCAAGTGCACAACAGCCAAACTTAGTAGACCACTATGGTTACTAGCCAAACCTAGCAAGTGCACAACAGCCAAACTTAGTAGACCACTGTGGTTACTTACCAAACCTAGCAAGTGAACATAAGCCAAACTTAGTTTACCACTATGGCTACTTGCCAAACCTAGCAAGTGCACAACAGCCAAACTAAGTAGACCACTATGGTTACTAGTCAAACTTAGCAAGTGCACAACAGCCAAAATTAGTAGACCACTATGGTTACTAGCCAAACCTAGCAAGTGCACAACAGCCAAACTTAGTAGGCCACTATGGTTACTAGCCAAAACTAGCAAGTGCTCAACAGCCAAACTTTGTAGGCCACTATGGTTACTAGCCAAAACTAGCAAGTGCACAACAGCCAAACTTAGTAGGCCACTATGGTTACTAGCCAAACCTAGCAAGAGCACAACAGCCAAACTTAATAGGCTAATACTGGTAACAGCCAAACATAGCAAGTGTGTAACAGCCAAACATAGCGAGTGTACAAGATTACAAACTAGAAGGTTCATAACTAACAAACCTAGAGACTTCACAGACAACCAGACCTTGTAGCTATAAAGGCCAAACCTAGCAATTTCCCAAAAGCAAGACATAGCAAGTTTTAAACATATTTGTTACAGCCAAACATAGCAGGCTTATAACAGCCAAACATAGCAGGCTTATAACAGTCAAACAAAGCAGGCTTATAACAGCCAATCAAAGCAGGCTTATAACAGCCAAACAATAGCAGGCTTATAACAGCCAAACAAAGCAGGCTTATAACAGCCAATCAAAGCATGCTTATAACAGCCAAACACAGCAGGCTTATAACAGCCAAACATAGTGGCTTATAACAGCCACACATAGCAGGCTTATAACAGCCAGACAATAGCAGGCTTATAACAGCCAAACATAGTTGCTTATAACAGCCACACACATAGCAGGCTTATAACAGCCAAGCCAAGTAGGCTCATTGCACCAAATCCCAGTCAGCTCTTTCTTGCCTAATCTTAGCAGATTCTTAAAATATAAACCTAGCAAGCTCCTGTCAACCAACCTAGCATAATCTCAACAGTCAAGCCCAGCTGCCAATAAAGTGTTTGAAGTGGGAGTAAACCTCTTGAAATACACGTTTAACCTTTACGCAATCTGACAACTCTTTACAAATAGATTTATTTAGTAACTAGGAAACTTTGTAAGGGAAACTTATCATCAATCTATCTGTAACTTAATACACCTTACACACATCTGTACAAAGAGTGACAATGCTAGCTTTCTGAATCTTTATTTCCCTTTTTATATCAGGAAAATAATGTTCTAAACACCTCTAAAAAGATTTACTACTGAGGAATTCCATCACCAGGTGAAATTTTATAGAACTTTCCGATGACTTAGACTGCAGTATAATGACAGGAGAAAATGTGGGAGAAAGTATAAGAACGACAGATATTTAAATCTAACTCAGCGGATTTTTGTTTGCCGCCTTTTCCTCCCTCCTACATTTAAATCATAATTTATTGTCACCTTCTTATATCACCACATCCTATAATGTAACTGATTGATAATTCACTCATGTGACTGATCCTTCAGAATCTAAAACATTAATGACATTTCCTACAGTTCATTCATATGAAATTTACATTATCATTTTCACATGAAATATCATATGAACTTCACAATGTCATGATATAAATATGAAATTTAAATAATAAAATATCATATGAAATTTATACATTATTTGCATAAAGTTTCATGTGAGGTTTATTTACATGAATTTCTTTTTAAATTTTTCATATGAATCATTTTTCTTTGAAATTTATAATAAAAACTGCAGATCCAATCAATTCATTCCAAGATTAGATTCACAATTTAGGGTAAAAACCATTACCATAAAAAATATTTTTGAAGTTTGAATAATATGTTGTTTTTTTTAATTTGAATTATGTCCCTTGTTTTTCCTGAAATTAAATTCATGTCAATATCAGGGCAAAACTTTTCAGACTTACTAAGCAGCTGGTATTAAAAAATGTAAAACGAGATACACTTGCTTCAAAATTAAAATCAACTCAAATAGAAATCTAATTTAATTATAGTTAATGATTATCAAATATTAAAATCTACCGTCCTGATCCAAAGTTATTATGCATTTAACCACATATATATATTTTTGCAATACCACTATAACAGTGTGTTATAAGAAAGGAGAGAAGGTTAGCACTCCCCTTGATAAGGACGGAAGAGGTCTTCATGACCTTTATAACACATATGGCATGGACCTCCTACTTCGAGGGCCACCTTATTTTTTGTTAAAATGTTAGAAACACGTCATTTGTAGCAAATAAATTACAATGCTGTTACAATGCTGGTTTCAAATTCATGCAAACACCTAACCTAAGAATGGTCAGATAACATAAATACAAGCAAATTGCTATAATTACCTGCAGTCACAAGTGGTAACGATTATTTAAAAAATTTCCGAATACTACATTTTTCACCCTGTTATGTTTACAGGGTTTGAAATTTTTTTAGATTTTGAGTTCCAAGTCAACTTCTTAAACTAGAAAGTTTAATGAATTAACACACTTTGCTTTTGTATGACTTTTTTTTTTGATACTTAGTGTCCAGGTAAGGTGACTTCAACTTTGTTTGATATATATAAACAGTGTGGAGGCAGTGGGGGGGGGGGGGGGGGGGGGGGGGGGGATAAAACTACAATAAAACTTACTTGTCTTCTCCAAGAACAACGCCAAAAGCCACATGTTCGACCCTTGTCACATTTGGATTATAATAGCCTGCCTTTTGTGCTGCTGGGAAGATCAGATCAAAATGTCCACTCTAAAAACAAATTGTACAAATATATTTTAATGGGGTTTATAACTATGTAATACCATTTTCAACGCATTAAAAGTTGTTTCAATATTGATTGAGGAAAAACCTCAGAATAAATCTGAGTAGCACCACTGTCCTATCACATGTATCCGCAAACATTTTCACATAAAGTTTCACAGTCAATGTAAAATAAATAGGCTTAAACAAGAGATATGATTTAAATTTGATTTCTCTGTGTTATAATTATTACCATTTACTTAGTTGAGGCTGAGTACAGTTATGGATACCGTATCATGTTACAAAACTCATTGCCAAGTAACAATACATTGCAAATTTCAATTCCAACAGAACATTGATCTAAACAATAAATTTTCTCCCATACCTCAAACAATAGATCAAATTCCCTTTTCTACAATTAGACAATAGTTTTAATTAATGCATTGATTATTAATAAAATAAAACTGACAGAAAATAAAAAATTATTATTCTGATTAACTTTTTTAATTATAAAATCTACACAATAGCTAACCTAGCTTGATGAAAACCAGTTATTTGCGAATAGTGCGGTTTCTGGCAAAGGAGCAACAGTTGTCACAAAACAAGACATACTATTAAAATTTTAATTGGACACAATTTTTCATAATCATCATTGAAATGTAACAAAGACTATCTCTTGTCCTATCTGTATATGCTATGTCAGCTCTTAATCTACTCATCTTTACAGTCTCTATGAATCATTTTCAAAATATTTCAAACTAAATAACATAGGATTTTTCTAAGTGCAAGAATCTTGCTACCATAACATAAAAATGGACACTATTGTGTGGCGAGAGTTAAATGGCTGCTAACCCCACTAGACAAGGGTTACCAAAAGGGGAATCCATCATGCTGATAAAATTAAAAGCGGCATTGAAATAATAATTATTGAACAAAATCAAAGGGCAGCAACAATGTATTTATTTAATATGCAACATAATGTGCATGATTATCCCCCTTACATTGTACAAATTCGTGAACCTGTAACTCTCAATATTTAAAAAAAAGGTTCTATAAGACTTTATATATTAGCATGTGCATATTACAACTTTTTTCCAGCAGTATTTCAGTTATTTATCAGTTGTCAGCACACCTTGCCAAAATTTTAAAAAGATTCATTTAAGTAGTTCCATTTATGCCCCGAATGTAAATATTCATACTTAACTGGTAATTCTGTCTCAATATGTTTTCAATGATATATCATGTATACCGTATATCGTCGGCCATAAGTCGAATTTTTCAGACTCCAAAATCACTCTCTGAATCCCTACTCGACTTATGGCCCCGTCCTAGTCCCGAGTGATGATTTTTTTTACCAACGGTCAGCTCCTACTGAAGTTTTGAACGTCGAATTTCAGTTTCAGCAACAGTCTATATGAACAATGACACCAAAGGTGCAGAATTGAATTACACTCTTGTCAATCAACTATGCATCTCGCAAACACAAAGGATGATTACGTCATACGTGGAAAGTTACTTTGTTCATGGAAAACTCTGATTGACAGTTGAAAAAAATGATCGGTTTCAATTAGACGCTTGATGTTTTAACTCTATGCAAGGGAAACCTTGATCTTGGTCAGCCGAAAGATTGCGTTGCCTAGCAACCTATACGATGTTGGCACGGGGTGTAAACATATATGCCGAAAATTGCCTTGGGATATTTGGGTCAGAAGTAACCGATTATTGCAATTTGCATTCCCACATATGTGGTGACACTTATCCACGGATTACAGAATATACCAAATATTCAACAGAAGACTGCATTTGTTTGTCGGCTGCATATTTGCCGTTGATTCGATAACGGTACATAAACGTATACTGGCGTAAGGTCAGTTGTGAGTGCAGGCAATCGCTACTGTAGGAATTTTAATATTTAGGTGACCCAAATCTCACTCACTTCCTTTTCAAAAATTCTGGGTCGACTTAAGGAAGGGTCAATGCAAAAAACTGAGATCTGAAGGTCAAAAAGTCCCCTCGACTTATGGCCCGACTCGCCTTATGGCCGACGATATACGGTACATCATTCACAAATCCCATCCAAGAGCCATTTAGAATGTAAAAAGTTTATAAATTGAATTATAACACCGCTTACCTGTCCTGCATCGACCACATATATTAGCCAATCCCCTTTCTCCACTTTTAACCGATGTCGTATACATGCCATGTCAGAAGTGTCATATGTATACCCGCCGTCCGACTTCACCAATGTCAGAGGAACTTTCTGACCCTCCACAAACATTATTTTTCGACCATCATCCATCTCAGTAAAACCTGCCAAAAATACAGAGAACAGTTTTGAATTATAGTCAAACCTGTGTAAGTGGTCACCTCTATTAAGCAGCCACTTGTCTTAAGCAGCCACATTTGCTAATTCCCATTTCTATGCTTTCAGAGCAAATTGACCTGTATTAAGCAACAACCTGGCCACATTTGCTCCTTCCAATGACTGGCTGCTTAAGACAGGTTTGACTGTATAATATACTTGAATCAATCTTTAAACAAGTTTAAACAAAAATTTTTGTAGAGCTCAAAGGGTTTCTCAGCAACATTAAACTAGACTTATGTTTTTCATCACAGGATGAAATCTCAAAATTGTGCTGATAAAACTATTTATATGTTATTTTGCCATATTGATATTAAAAATGTAGATTATACGCAATAAATCACAAAATCAATCTCATGATTAAAAAAGCAATGTTTTTACAGCAACTTATGGCAAACATCACATGAAACTCATGACGTAACATCGTACAAGTAAAAACACGACCATGCAAACAATGAAATGTAAACTGCTCGTTTTTAGCTCTGCCTAACTGATAATGTATTTCATTGGGAAATGAAATATAGTTAATAATTTATATACTTCATTAGACCAATTGCAGTAGAAATGTAAATATTCTCATATGTTTGATCAAACTTAAAGTAGAGATTCTGTAACTTGGTAAAAGCAAACAGCTCTACTGTCATCAGTCATGTGCACCATTGTACAGGTTTCTCTTTGTTATCAAAATTGTTTGATCTAGCGTAAAATGCTTGTTTTGCAAGGCCTACCCAGTATTATTTGGTATTCACAAAAATATAATGTTAAATGTTGTGTTAATTAAATAATCAAACCTTTATCATCGAGTTCTTTGACAACTTCCTTCATCATCTCCTGGTAGAAGGACTCGCCTCGCTCTGTGATTGTCACGCCCAGACGTTTATATACTTTTTGGAATTCTGTAATATGATACAAACATGTGGTATAAATTTTAGTGAGACGCAGTTCGCAAAGTTATATTTTTTCGTTAATGATGTTTAGCCAGACTTAATTATACCAAAGGCACAGTCCTCCTTATAATGTCGTGATTATGCTTTGCAGTGTTGATCACTGCCAAAATAATCATACGCGACACAGGGACTACTTTTTATACCTCGAATTTCTTTTTTTTCAAGTATTTTATATAATTATGCAAGCAGTAACAAATTAAACGCTACAGTACTATCAATGAAATAGGGAGGGTACATGAATATTAATATGGAGAGCACATGAATATTAATAAGGAGATCACATGAATATTAATAAGGAGAGCACATGAATCTTAATAAAGAGAGCACATGAATATTTATTAAAGTCCAGATATCAGTACTTTGAGAATTTGATCATCTGATCTAAATATCTAAAATTGTGAATTTCCAAACATATTGTCTTCAACTAATAGAAAGAGAGTCATGGCAGATGAAATATTGAAATAATAAATTAAGGATCTTACACAAGTGCTTGCTTAAAGGTGAATTTATTAAACGAGTTGTAAAAATATATTATGCAACACTCTGCCAAGCATTACATCATTTTTGCCAACTCGTTTAATAAATGTGGAAGTTGGTATAATCAAAATATTACAGAACTGCCATGTCATGAATTTGTCAATTGTGCAGTAGATTTGATATTGCATGAACCTTGTAATAGTTAATAGGTTGAGAGAAGGTTAATGAAGCATAGCGCAGTGCATCCTGGGAGAGATTGAGACAAACGATGCAGGCAAGTCTTGCAAAACATTTAATTACTGGAAGAGGTCTGGACAGAATACAATATTGTGATCATACCTTGCCTCGAGACGTCACAGATTAGTCTCCATGCTTTCATGTGATCTTCATTATAATTCTGGAGATTTACAACTGCATTGTAGGCTCTCTTCTTGAAATCGACATCATCGTCGAACCTCAACTTGGACTCCTGAAATAGAAACATCCTTACCAATCATGAGATCATTCTGTCTTTGTCACGGCAGACATTCTCCCATTGTTGCTCATAGAAGGTACTGGTTTCCCCTTGGAGGAACACTCCAATTTTCATGATATGTGACGTCTTTTTAACATGACCAGACGAAATCTATTTGTGTAATATATTTTCTTATCCACAAATCGTAATCATATATATTTTTATTTTCACTCCTGCAAAATTATTTTACAACTTGATTTTGTTGTAAGAAATGTAGAAAAAGAGATAGAAGATACATCAGAATAATAATGATGACAACTTCTATTTCTATGACCTCTTGCTTACCTATGATAACAGGGCCGGGGTAAAAATTATATATGAAGTGTATTATTTAAACAAACAATGTGCGTAAAGATAACAGGTGTAATTTTTGATATATACTTAAACTATACACTTTCAATTTGTTCGTACATATATATCATTGAGATTTTGGGTATTAAACTCGCATTTAAAAGAAGATATTTCTGGGATGACGGCCATTATTGAGGGTCTATCATTTGCCTGAGATAAATGGGAGAAAAAAATATCAATCATGACTTCATCCATGTGGGATAGACAATTAAATAGAATGATAACATATCTGGTTCTCATTCCATTCTCTGATTTATTTTGTTTTTTGTTAAGTTTTTACTTCCTTCAGAGTTGTATCCTAAAATTGTATCAACACAACCGTACCTTGTAAAACGCCTGGAGGTCTTGTATGGGGGGTGAGACAGACAGGTAGTTGGGAAACTTGTCTTGGAGGTGGGCGATCAACATTCCAAACTGTGTACCCCAGTCTCCAAGGTGATTCAGTCGCAACACGTCATGTCCCACCCACTCCAACAGTCGACTGATACTCTCTCCTATAATCGTGGACCTAGAAATAATCAATCAGTTTTCAATAACATGCACTTCTGGCTAATCATGGAACATTCAGAACTCACACCACTATTATCTCCCAAGAGAACTCCGGACCTACAGATGAAGGAGGTAAAAATAAAACTTTAGTTTTCTTTTTCTTCTTTTTTCAAGGCTTTGTACTGCTGTGATATTATTTTTTCCTAGCATAAGCTAAATGGTCAGTATTTTAGAAATCACTACTGAAAATTTGATGCTGATACCAGCGTTCTAGACAATTCTGTGTCATTTCAGAATTGTTGGTTCGAACGGCATTATGGGCAAATAGTTGGCATATTATTACTCTGGTAATTGATAGGTCTCACAAAAGCATTGAATTTTAAAAAAAAAAACTGGTCAAGGTATGCTTTTTCCCCTTTATAATTGCATATCTTGAACCAGTGAAGTATTTGAACCCACATACATGCTGCAGATTTTGTTTTTTCACTGTGTTTTGGACATTAATGTTACAATAGAGCCCTATGGGAAATGTAATAGTGGTGTGAGATGTACACAATTTATCTAAAATATATTTCAAAGCTTTTAAGAATTTCGGATGAAGGACAATTCATTTTTTTTGTCTAAGTTAAACAAAATTTTATTGGTACAACACTTAATTTCCTCTATAGTTTGATGTAGTTACAAACAATTTTTACAATTCTAATTTTGACATTGTCATGATATCAAAGACTCAAAAATCAAAGAAATAACATTCCACAAATTGTAAATATGGTTACAAGTTCATAGTTGTTAAGATTGTTTTGATGTGTGTGAACAGAAGTAAAGTCATTAATAACATTATCCTAGGCCCTTAAAAGTGAATTTACCAGGATTTATCAAATGTTTAAAATTGGCTAAAAAGATGTTTCCTATACGAGCGTATATACTCATTGATCCCTATTGCCAAAAGGATATCTAATTAAACAAAATAATATAATGAAAGAGGATTTCCTAACTTGGGCTACACACCTAGGTTAGACTAAAATAGATATCTCGCTTAAAATTGCCACATATTTTGTGATATATTAAATGAGTACACATGGTTTCATTGTGATTTCAATTTTATGCGTTATACAGTTATACGATTTACACGCAGTAAAAAGTATCCTCTTAGAAACAGTCTGAATGATTTTGTCATGTTTCAGTGGATTTGACAAATCAAACCATTTGGATTTATTGATTAATGATAATGAGATGCCTTTTTATCCATTTTAACAATTATTTTATTTTTTAAGATATTTGTATAACCCTTTACTTCATTGGACACCTCTAATATAGACACCTTTGGACACCTCTAATATAGACGCCTTCGGACACCTCTAATATAGACGCCTTTGGACACCTAATATAGACGCCTTTGGACACCTCTAATATAGACGTCTTTGGACACCTCTAATATAGAAGGCTTTGGACACCTCTAATATAGACGCCTATGGACACCTCTAATATAGACGCCTTTGGACACCTTTAATATAGAAGGCTTTTGAATTATTGCTTGAATTATGTTTATATTAACTGACAGAGTGGAAAACAGTGCAGGAAGTGTTCAGATTGCACTGTTTTCAAAGGCCTTCTGTGATTGGTGCGGGAAAACGCGTGTCTATGGAGTAAAGGGATAAATAGCATATCTTCCTGATAAATTTCCTTTAAGACTGGTTTTACTGTAATTTTGTCCTGAGTTTGTCTTACCTTAGATGCCCAACATGCATTTCTTTCGCTATATTTGGTGAAGAGAAATCTATAACCACCCGTCGTTTAACCATGATCCGAGGTGGCCGCACACCTAGTCGGAGAAGATCTGTGAGCTGCTGGGCCACATACGTCTTGTTGAGATAAACATTTATAAATCCTGGACCGGCTACCTCCACCTGAAATATTGTGACGATTAAAAATATTTACCAATATTTATTCATTTTATCTAGTATGGAAAATCTTAAGATAATTTAGACCTGTACTGTGAACTTAACTGTAAACCCTCGCCAGTAAACCACAAAAAGACAATGGACCTGGACAAGAAGTTATAAAAATGTGATGTCATGCTCAACTGAATTTTTCTTGCAAACCAGACATGAATTTCGGAGATTTTTCAATGAGTACAAAATTTTTCATCACTCTGCACCTCCACATACTGACCTCTATTCATGTTCCTAGTCTCATTGGATTCCCTTCCATACCATTGATCAAAACAGTTGTGGTAATGAGCAGAATCAAAGGGTCATAACTCTGTGAAAAATCGTTGAACCGAAACACAAAGACCATATGCGCAATTCCACTTGCTAGTGATGCATCTAGCAAGTTTTATAAATTTTCAGTAACTAGTTAAAAAGAAATAATGTGGACAAGGCTTTGGTAATGAATGGAAACACAAATACAATAAGTCATCTTCATTAAATTTTGGTAGTGATGCATCCTAGCAAGTTTCTTAAATTCAAATCAATGGTTGTAGAGAAATAACCTGGACAAGAATTTGGGGACGGACAAACACATGCACAGACGCACACACAAATGGATATTTAAGTGTCAAGGGTTCAGGTAGTAATTTATTTGGATGGTAGAAAAACAGTTGAATAAAAATTATGCAGCTTAAAAAATGCTTTTACGTGGCTAAAAATGTCTTTTGTGTGGGTAAAATTTATAACACAGAAACCACGTTAAATATCCATTTGTGAGTAAATCTGAGGGGGCAACTATATGCTTCCCTGAAAGTTTTCGGGAATCATGGAAATAATGATGTGTTAATTTGGAAAAACTTATTTAATGTAAGCAACTATAAGAATCATTTATGGCTTTTTTGGTTCAAACAGAAAATTCCGCCCCTTGGAGTAACTTTTTCACAGGAACTTGGTAGAGCCTCGTTCTCACCAAAAACAGAATTTTCTATCCAAACCTTAAGGTCTCAGTGAACAATTACCTCCCTTACATGACGGTAGCAAGATTATTACGCCCAAGAAATTAGAGCTGTGTAAAGCGGTTGGGTAATTTTTTTTTTAAAAATGCATAAAATGTCATATTTCTTTGTGCATATGGGAACATTGGAACATTTTCATGATTTCTGCAAAGTTTGGGTGACCCTGGGAACTGTTTGATGATGCTATAACAGTTTAAAGATGCGTAGTGATACACTGCAACAAATGGGCAGAATTGTCAAAAATGAAGGGGTGCCATCAAACCATCGAAATTGTGAAAAAGCAACCTGGTCAACCCCATGTTTTTTTCTGCATATTTGGACCAACAGAGGACTATCTATGGGAATAAGGCACTTTTAGAACCATTGGTAATGTATCCAGTGTTCCAGAAGTGCATGTCTCTATATGTAGAACAGTACAAAATTAATTGGTGTGTGAGACGTTAAGCTCATTTTAAATTTTTCAACCGATGGAAATATTTCTTTTATTGCAACATTAATTTAGTTTGTTTGCTTTGAGCAGAACACAATTGAATATGAATTCAGACTTTTTTTAACTTACTAAAAATTAGAATCTGTATTGATACCTCCTACCCTATGTTACAGGACACCAGATGTTTGTGGGCACCAGAATTTTTCAGGAAAATAGTTATTTTTTCAGTAATAAAAGTTGGTATACATAACAATTTTTATAAAAAACTGATAATTCTGATACATAGCATGTTTACGAGATTACCTTTTCAAAGAAGTCGACATCTGTGATCTGATCTTTGATTGCATTGCCAACCTGCTGTGGTGAGGCCTTGATACCTTGGGCCTTCAGTTTCTAGAAAAATATCAAACATTATAAACAAAGAGTTATTATTGAATTCAGGAAATATATATATATATATAAAAATGTTCGCAGCATTTTATCAATTACAAGAAAAACAAGAAAGTGAATGAATTCATATCCCTCGCTTAAAGGGAATATATCAGGATTTTTCAAAATTTAAAAATTTACAAAAAAAACATGTTTTTCCAATATTCCATAACTATAATATATACTCACTAACCCTGTATTGCCGAAAATATATCTTTATAAACATACCGATATAACATATTGATAAGGGCCTTTTTAACTAGGGCCATGCGCCTAGCCTAAACTAAAATAGATTGCCCACTTAAATTGGCTACATATTTTGTGACGTATTAAACAAGTCATGTGATTTCATTTTCATTTCACTTTGATTTGTTAGAAAGAGTCAGAATGACAATGCGGAGCTCGTCAAACAGCATTTAAGTGCTGTCTATTTTTAGAATGGGAATTTGGGTTCAAGTTTACTACTCCAAATTACAAATCAATTTTGTCACATTTTGGTGGATTTGACAGACTGAACTATTTGGTTTATATAAATGTATGTATTTATTAACGATAATGAGATGCTTTTTATCCATTTTGATAATAATTTCATTTTTTAAGACATTTATAGCATTTTCTCCTGATACAATCCGTTTAAAAGGGCCATCGACTGAGCAAAATAGACATTGCCTGTATTAAGAGGAATTATATCAGCATTTTTCAAAATTTTAAAACAATGCTAAAACAATTTCCGCCCAACATATCATAAACATGCCAAAATAAAAAATTAAAAAGGGATATCCTAACATGTACCTGTGCACCCAAGTTATACTGAAACAGATTCTCTGCTTAAAGTTGCAACTTATTTTGTGACACATCAAATGAGTGATTTCATTTTGATTTGATTCTGGTTCACATATTATTATTGTAGAATTTGTTTTATCTTAGAAAGAGTTTGAATGACAATGTGAAGGTTGCCCAGCAGTATTTAGGTACTGTCTATTTTTAGAATGCGGAATTTGTTAAAAGTTAAAAGAGGTATCGGGGATAACTTTCCAACAGTCCTCTGGGAACAGTCCGATACTGTGTGAAAATAGTTTTGACTGTTCCCAAAACACAAATGAAATAACCATTTTGTTACCTCCCAGTTTTGGAGACTACTGTTCAACAACATTTCTGAAACAATAATATTTGATGATTTGCTTTGTAAACACTCATTACAGGGTCCCTGTGGGGCATTATTAGGGGTTGAAACAGTCAAAACTGTTACCGGTATCTCAAAGAAATGTTTCACATCTGACTCAGGGAATTACAACAAGAGGCCCATAACCACCGGAATCGCTCTACTGGCAACATATGCTTCATGCAAAATAGCTACGGTCTATGTCTTAATAATGTTTTTTTTTTAAATTTTACTTAAAATGTGCTTATAAGCCCTGTAGCGGGGGCATTTGTGGTCAAATGACGCTGGTTCAAGAACTCATCTGAGATCTTGTGGTTATATAATTGCTAGTGGAAAATTGGTTAAGATTCAAAGAAAATGAAAGTGCTATCACGTCGACAACATTTTCCCTTTATAACTCTATGTAAAGCAGTGACCCCTGTGGCGACCCCAAATTTGACCCAGGAGACCTTACTTCAACAAATCTTTTAGGGGACCTCGATGAAATGCAACATGTAAAAATATCTAAGGTCTAGGCCTTGAACTGTCAGAGAAAATGTTTTCAAAAGTTTCGTTTAAAATGTGCTTATAAGCCCTGTGGCAGGGACATTTGTGGTCGAATCAAGCTGGTCCAAAAACTCGTCCGAGATCTTGTGGTTATATAACTGCAGTGCAAGTTTGGTTAAGATTAAACGAAAAGTGAAGGTGCTATTTTCCCTATATAATTTTATGTAAAATGGTGATCCCAGGTGGCAGCCCCAAATTTGACCCCAGGTACCTGACTTCAACAAACCCTTTACAGGACCCAAATGCAATGCTATATGTAAACTATCTAAGGTGTAGGCCATGAACTTTCAGAGGAAATGTTTTTTAAAGTTTCTCTAAAAATGTTCTTATAAGCCCTGTGTTGGGTGCATTTGAGGCCAATGATGCTGGTTCAAGAACTTGTCCGAGATCTTATGGTTGTATAACTGATGTTCAAAGTTGGTTAAGATTCAATGAAAAATGAAGATGCTATTGCATCTACAAGAAAAAGGTTAAAAGATGGATGGACAATGGACGTCAGACGATGGACTATTTACCATGACATAAGCCTTGCTGGCCAGTAGAGCTAAAATCTAAACAATCAAAGACAATTAAAAATAACAAATAACTATCTATATAGAGCATAAGACCATTATGAATTAATTTCTAGATTATCATCCATATCTTTTTTAATAATGGGGAGAGGGGAGGGATTTTATTTTATTTTTTTTAAATAATTCGTTGATTTTTTATGAAAATAAAAAGGGTCGGGGCAGCATTAAAATGGCCTAATGTAACAATAATAAGTTAGCTAATAAATTTATTGTATTTACCTGGCAAATATTCATGGCACTATTACACTGATAGTCTGCAAACTTGCCTTTCTGTATGAGGACAGTTGCATCTTCCACGTCCGGGTATGCCTGCTTTATAGCCAGTGCAAACACATCCGTCACTATCTGACTTATACTCATCATGTGATCTGTTTTCTTCGACTCTTCTCTCGCAATGTTCTAAAAGTAAAATATACACATCAAAATAGAATGGAATGGTGACATACTAAGTAACTGTCTTCAACAAGCGCTAAATTTGGTCACTGGAATATTTTTGTTATTTTGGAAATTTTTTTTTAAATATTGTATAAAAAAAAATAGCAACCATGTCCACTATAAATTAATTGCTTGATTATCATCCAAATATTTCTAAAAAAAAGGGGGAGGGCGGGAGGATTTTATTTTTTATTGTTAAGTTTTTGTTATTTAAAAAAAAAATATAAAAATAATTTTTTTTTTTTAACTGAAAATAAAAAAGGGACCAGGCGGCATGAAAATTAGGGGGCAGGCAGGGATGATAATCTAGCAATTACTTTATTATGGCCTAATAAGCTACAAATGAAGTGAAAAATGCTGGCATTTCGTAGTCTGTAAAACACTTTATCTGTAAGGGGGTTTTTAATTTTCATTGTTTTAATTTAAATACATATTTGTAAGGATTTGAAATTGTTAAAAACAAATTGAGAAAAACAAATATCTGTAATTTTAGCACAATTTCCAAACTCTGGCTTATTATTTAGTTACATACCATTTATTTTCAATTTTGTTTATTTTGAAGGGAGCCTAAAAATCAAATCCCCACAGATTGATTCTATGCATAATTTTGTTACATCCAATGTATTGAAATGACCTGTACTTGGAATAAAAGCCTACATTTCAAATGCCATAGGTCATCAAAGTTGTCTATCTTGTTAATAAAAATACTATATACAGTAGAACTTGGCTCGACCATGGATGGCTAGAACACCATATATAGCTCGAACTGCTTATCTTAGTCCCAGCTGAAATCCTATTTCGATGTATATACATGTACATGTATGGTATGATGTTGAACAATACTTGACTCGAACTACCCTTGGCCCAAACTATTTTGTCCAGTCCCATTGGGGTTCAAGCCATCAAAGTTCTACTGTAATATTAATTCCAGTGGATATTTATAAAATTAAAATATGTCTCTTGTCTGAAATCTTCAATCAATTTTATTACATAAAGTACATGCATGGGATTGTGTCTTGACATTTGTGCATTATGTATTAACCATTGCTAAAAGCAGACTTTCTCTTAGAAGAATTACATCAACTGTTACAGCTGTGGACATTAGTTAAATGCAACACACTACACTAGTTTGATATTTTTTCAAGCTCTCTTTCAAGAAAGTAAAAAAATCACATATGAAATAATAACCGATTTCTACTATTCTAACAAATTATAAATCAGATAAAAAATACTACAATAAACGTGTATACCTTTCGTTGTAGACACCTTTCAATGTAGACAATTTAATAGATGTACAAACTATTTAATAAATGAATCCCTATGTTTGCCTTGAATGATCAAAGATTTTATGGCAAAAATAAAAACCGAGTTTGCTTTTAAATATATATATGTCAAACTATTGCGTCATCTTTTACATTAACCTGGGATGTACTGATTCAAGTACCCAATGACAGATTTAGTCCAACCCCTTCTCCCCACTCAAATAAAAAAATCCAATATTTTGTCAAAATCCTCTATATTTTTACTGAAACACATGTGTGCCCGTTCAGATTTTATGTCCCCCACCCATTCATCTGAAATCCTAAATACGCATCTAGTACCTGTAAATAAATGTTTTAAGAATATACTTATGTTACAAAATGAATTATTTTCCTAACAACATTTCAATATTTCAGCATCTTTAAATACATACTTCGATGAAATTTAATCTTTATGCTGATATTTAATCCAATTTTACATGAGATTTGTATGCAAGCATAATATTTCACGGCCCAGTGAGTCTGAGCCAGCAAAGTTCAACTAAGGTTCATAATAATTTTCAGAGAATTTGTCTCCCTTTAAAAAGATTGCCAATAATGTAATTTTTTTGTTTGGTCATACAGAACTCTGCTTTTAGAGAACTCCCCAGGACCTTTCAAATTTATTCCTTATATCCGAAGTTTGTTATATCCATATAACAGTTTCCTTATATACAATGTGTGTATATAAAACAAAAAATATGTAACAAACAAGAATGTTTAAGTCAAAAGTAATAAAATTCAATACCATTAATTATCTTGGTTTTGATTATCCTTAGTGCTCCAAAAATAGGATAGCCACCGATGCCCGGGGCTTGTCAAATCTGGATCCAGGCCTGTGCTTTTTTAAAAGTTACATGCCTGTTGGTCTTGTCTTAAAGAAATCGGACAAGCGAGTTTTCACAATACACAGGTCTTCAATTATCTCTATTCGATACGACACAGGTCAAACTGTTGCTTATAGACCATAACTAATCAAGGGAAATGGTCAAATCCACCAAAACGTGACAAAATTGATTTCAAATTGGAGTGGTAAACTTGAAACGAAATCCCCATGCTAAAAATAGACAACACTTAAATAATGCTTGACAACCTTCATATCATCACTTGGGCTCTTTCTTAGATGAAACAATTTTACCACGTGTGAACAAGTATAACGGATCAAATTGAAATCAAAATGATATTATGTGACAAAATATGTTGCAATTTTCAGGAGAAAATCTATACTAGTCTAGTCTATTCTAGTCTAACTTAGGCACGTATCCCAAGTTAAGAAATCCCTTTTCCATATATTATTTTGACATGTTTAAATAGATATCCTTCTGGCCATATGGGGTCAGTAAGTATACATAGACATGATATATTGGAAAAAAATCTTGTGTCAATTTTCTGAAATTTGAAAAATTCTGATAAAATACTCTATTTAAAGGCAATGGTAAAATGTACATGATTTTAGCACTTGAAAGTATAATTGTAGGACATTTTATATTAGTTGTTTAGTTTACATGGGTCAGGTGATGTTGATGATGTGTCTATAAACTGTTGTGGACAACCTTTTTGCTTTCCCATAACAATGACTAACCGTATATGAATGCTTGATATACTATGCTCATACGGGTCACTGATCACACATTAAAGGCATGCTATATAGCGATAAACTCTTCCATAAAACTCCCCTACTATTGGTAATGGTTTAGTCTAACTTAACCTCCTTTCGCACAGTGGGTGTGACAAACATTTGGATTATGGATCAAATGAGAATGCCACAAGCTGTAATTTGCGATCTCAGCAGGTCAGTTTGTTATAGACGAGTACTTTACTGGTCAATTTTCATTTTCGAGCTGGAAAAAATTGTTCCTTCTGTCCGAAGATTCATAATAACTAGTGTCCTTTCTGACTGTAAATATTTACATTAAATAAAGAAAGAATAGTATCTGGTAAAAAAGAAATTATTTGTTATATCGTAAGTCGTTATATACAGAGTTTACTGAATAAACAGTAAGGAAAAGACCTAACTATCAACAGCACAAAAGAAAGATCAAACTAAAGAAAAAAGACAAAACCATACCCTCTTTAAGTGTGTAACTTGAAATTTTAACTTGGCATTTTCCGCCCGTAAAGTCTCCAGCTGGGGAGAGATTACTCCATTCGCAAGAAGTTTTTGAGGGTCTTGGAGCTGGGATATTTCTGCTTCAAGAGCAGTTATTTCAGCTTCCTGAAATGGAAAATATAATAATAACAGTAAATTTCAAATTATATATAGCTCTAGATAACAACTAATTAATTTCTATACTTGTCAAAAAGATAAAGATATAAATTTACAAAATATAAATATCATCTATAAATTTTGAAAGCTATGTTAGGTTATCTTTTTTATTTATTAGTTAGAATAACATGTACAATGTAAAATTAGCTATGCTTAGATTTATTTATTTAAATATTTTTTACCACCATTTTAAGCTATGTGGGCTAACAGACAGTCATTAAACCTAACCACTCTTTCCTTGGATCCTGGAAAGTTAGTTTAATTTAAACTTATTTAATTTACTTCGATTGTGAAACAAGCTCTTACAACTTAGACAAATCACGCTCGAAGTCTTCCTGGGCAGAACCAGTACTAAGCATATGCATAAAAAGTGACTTGCTCAAGGACAACACACATAGCCGTGGCAGATGATCAAACCCACGACCCTTCGATCATGGATTCGGTGCTCTACCATTGGACCACGCGCTCCCAATATAATACCGACAGCTAAAATGCCATTTTCACACATTTCAGGTTATATATGGCTTATCCAGTTTTACTGGTGGAGGAAGACCTCAGACCGAGTCAGAATGAGTAGAACCACCGTCCTTCCGCAAGTAACTGGAAACTTTCTCACGCAAAGTTTTTAGAGCAGACGTGACTCGAACCCCCGATCTTAGCAGTGAGAGGTAAGTTATCTTGAAACAGCGCCTTAGACCACTCAGCCCATAGGACCCTGAAGAGTTGGTTAAGAAAGGTCTTCAAACTATATGTGATCGGACATAAGAGACATTTTACTCATAATATTGCAAATGTGACTGTTTATCAGATAACATTGTTGAAAAACACATTCATTAAATAATAGAAATGCTTTAAACTAGTGCAGCGCAAAAGAGCCTCATTCCAGAGCTCTTTCTTTCCAATAACTATTAAAGACTGGAATTAATCAACTGGAAGATAGTGTTGTGTGCACAGTACAGCTAACGGCTTTAAATTGGACCTACTTTAAACATATTTTATTGCTTTTTTATATACATGTAGTAGCAAAAGGGTAGGGCCTAAAGTTATCCAACATTAAAATCAGCCCTTCCCAACAACAAATTATTTACAAAATACAATCAAGATGGCAATAAAACATATTCATATATGAAGCAAGAAGAAAAAATGAAAAGGGATTCATTGTTTAAATATATGCTTCTGATGCTGACCTTTAATGAGGAGCTTCATTGCGAGGTAAATACTAAAACTTGTTAAGATCAAAATGTTTAGTGTCCTTAATATAAGTATGGTCTCATTTGGAATTTTAGTGTTTCCCAGATATATCCTTCCATTGTCGATATAATGAGAGGCTCTTCAACGTATTTATTCATATCCAGATGTGCGCTATCACGTTTCACTGATCTTTCCGAGGTCCAAGAACAATTTGGAAGAAATTGAAGAACCAACCACAGGAACCCGAAGTTCTATATTCACTTTAGAATAATGTTTGAGCATGTATACAATAGATGTCTCTATATAATCTTCTATAGAGACACCTATGGTATAGCACAAACAACCAATTCTAATATAGAACATAGAACTTCAGACCTACCACTTCCACTCAAAACAAACACAATTTTGACAGTCGAGACAATATTTCATCATCAATCTATTGTTTCTAAATGAACAAACATTTTTTAAAAGATTGAATGAAAAACTCAATTTTATTGTATGATCATTCGTTCATGTATATCCTGGTAAAATGTCAAAGAATACATAAACGTACAGCTTGAATAGCGCGAGCAGTCAACACAGCAACTTCGTCAGCCATGATGAAACCGGCATGGAAGATAGCAAACAAATCCATAAGTTTAAATAAAAACAACAGTGAGGATAACAACAAAAAGAAACCAACAAATATAGAGCATACTATACTAATATGCGTAACTAAATTGGCTATTGGTTCATTTAAATATTTTTTTATTATATTTATGTTAAATTATTGAAAAAATTATTAAAAGAGAATTATTAAATTTTATTAATTTATCTTTCTGTGACGGAAAAACATGGCCGCGAAATGCAAAACAAAACAGTGAAAGCAATAATTTACATGATTTGTCTTATGTTTTGTACGTAAATATTCGTCATTTATATTTTATTTATAACCTTAATGTAAGGTACAGTGTTATATCAGATTGCTATCACACTAGCCCTTCAAATAATTATGTTTTTGTTTGTTAAATATTTGGAATAATACTAAATTATGTGGTGGGGTAAGATTAATTTAAAATACGTACAGACAACGTCTACATCGTACGTTCTACATCTACATCATACGTCGACGCAGTCACATTTGACGCGACGGATGATGCTAGGTTAAGAAAAGAATTTAAGGAATTGAAGGATAGACATTTAGAAAAGGTTTGATAGTTAAAAGGTAAAAAAAACTAAAGTGTCCAGTTAAAGTTCTGTAGTTTTATGCTAGTTAACAAAATTAAAATGGGCTCCGAAATTATGAAGTGTTTAACTTGAGGAATTATTTTACTTTCAAATTGTGCCCATCGGCTGATAGTGGTTAACGGTTTCCATGTCAAAATAAGGGGGAAAAAAGGCATATAGTAAATTTATATAAACACTTTGTATTTATAATTAAAAGCTGTTAATGATTATAGGTGATCAATATTTATTCCATAATCATAATTACATAGTTCTAAAAGCATTATCATTAATATATATCAGAACAGGACAGAATTTGTACATATAAGATTAGGTCAGCCTACTCGTTACATAATAAAATAATTTAAACCATATTTGATTTATATATATATAGTAATCTAAATTATAATAAGTGACCATTAAAAAAATAAGAAAAATTACATAATTCATCGAAGAAGATTAAGTATATATATGAGTTTATCTAGTGCATATCAAAGCACGTTTTCGAACGATTTTTTTATTTTTTTATTTGTCTCACCCCTATTACGGCGATTAAATGAGACTAGAGTTTATCAAACTGATTTTGTGCATATACAATGTATTTTGATTTTTTGAATTTTTAACTCAACTTGTGGTATTTTTAGGCATCTTTTTAACTTTTGGAAATGTTTCAAAATATCATCATTTAAATGATAAAGAAAATTAATGACACTGACTTATATCAAATTCAAAATTACTGTATACAGTTAAATAAGAAATGTACAAACTGTAAGTTGAAACAGTCTGATATCTAGATATTTGATGATTTTAAATTTCTATTTTAGGTCCAGTCCAATAAAATTAAAAAAATGACTGCCGCTGGGGCCAGCATATGCACAGACTCCACTGATGCTGTGGAATTTTACAAGCCACTGGGTCTATACCTTAAACCAATTGCCAGGGTTAATGTGTGTGTTCAACTTCCCCAGCTGAAGGAGGCAGGCAAGTCGATATCAAACTGGGAAGTAATGGAAAGAATCAAAGGAATGATCAAACCCCATTCTTTCACTTCACTGAAAATCGTGAAAAGCACAATGGAGTTCATACGCTTTGAGGGTGAAGCTGAAAATAAAAATCTAGTCATAACCATAATGCAAAGACTGGAAGGAAAATCTATAAAACTCAGTGGTTTTCCAGATCAGCTCAAAGTGAAAGCAGGGGAAGCAAAAATTCAGTTTCCCGTTCGGCATGATTGGGACTCATATTTTAGAGATGCGCGACACATGAATGAAATGAGGCCTGGTGAAAGACCGGACACTATACACATTAAAGATCTCCCTTCCAGATGGTTCGCTTCATGTTATAACAAAGAGAGAGACAAACCGAGTGAAGAGTGTTTAAAGAAAGTGTTTGGACAGTTTGGTGATATTCGTTGCGTGGATATACCAATGCTGGACCCATATAGAAAGGAAATGTCAGGACTAATTAAAGCAGGTGCCATACAAACATTTACATTTGGTCAGGATCTCATATTTGATGCATATGTGCAATTTAAAGAGTATATAGGTTTTGTTAAAGCTATGGACCGATTACGTGGCATGAAACTTCTGTACATGGATGAAGATGAAAAATGTGCCATAGCAAACTTAAAGGTACTGTAGAAATTTTGTTTATATTTAGAGAATTGATTGTTAAAAGTTCTATAAAATAAAAATGACAATTAATATCAAATGTAGAAACTTCAGGAATCTTAACTTTGCACTGGGTCAAGTGCCTGTTAAACGACTATTTGTTGGCTTAAGGCTGTCTTTAAAAAAAGAATTGTTTGCCATGTTCCTGCCTTCTCACTAAAATTTGCAGGTATGCAAACTTTTTTATTGACTGTCAAAGCATTTATGCATTTCCTATTTTTTTCTCATGATTTCTGTCCATTTTTCTTTAAAATGACTATGCAAAATCAATAAGAATTATCTACTTACCTACCAACATGAAAAATACTGGGGCGGACAGCAAACAAATATATTTTTTAAGGATGGCCTAAGTAATGTGTCATTTTGGAAAATTTGAATAACAATAGGAAATAGTCATGAATAGGGGAGTTTTTGTACTCGCCCAATCATTAATGTATGCATCCCACCTGCATTATAGTTTTGGTGCACCCCCCCCCCCCCCCCCCCCCACCTCCCACACACACATACTTTTTTTATTTTTTTTAATTTTGTTTTGTAATTGATAATTAAATCAAATAGTCTGCCCAATTTTGACTTCCCTAGTGTTCACTCTCCCCACCCCCGCTCCAACCACAGTTTTGTATGAATTATGTACTCAGCTCTGTGTAAACTTTTAAAATAAGATTCTGTCCTCTACCCCTATATTGTAACACAATGCACTCTTTTTTCAAAATGGTGTTCTAGGCTCTGATTGGCTGATAGTTTCCGACCTCTAAAGTCTTTTATTTAAGGACCGATTTTGACAAAAATTTATATTTGGCTTTATATCAACAAGACTTAGGTCAAGTTCGACAATGGATGGAATTGGCGCATATTAAATAGATGATCTGGGCTCTGATTGGCTGACGGTTTCCGACCTCTAAAATCTTTATTGATGGACTGATTTTGATGAAACTTGATATTTGGCTTTATTGATATCTACAATGTAGTTATAAAGTGGGGGCATCTGTGTCCCATGGACTCATTTCTAGTTTCAAAATGCATAACCTCTGGGTGCGTTTATTTCGGAGTGTTTGGTATCATATTGAAATATAAAGGGATTGCCTAACATGGCCTAATTTTCTATGCAGCGGTTATTGTACTTCTAAATTTATCTATTCACCATATTATCTGCAGCTGGTGAAATGCACAAAGTTTGACAGAAAATACTTATGCTCTCTTCTTTAAATTGCAGATTGACTTTGATAAGACAAAGCATCTGTCGGACAAAACAATACGCAAACGGCGGTTAGAGAGGGAGAAGCTGGAACAGCTGGAAAGAGAGAGAGAAGAAAAAGTGAAAAGGGAGAGGGAGGAACAAGAAAGAAAAGTTGAAGAAGAAAGGTAGGTTTGCAAAATCTTGAACTACAATAAATCTTAACGGAATTATAAGAAGTTTGTTTTACCGTAGTTGTTCTGATAGATGCATCCGAAAAATATGCCCACTATAAGAAGCTAAAATATAAAAATATTTATTTCTTTTATCAATTTTGTTTAACTTATGATAAAGTTGACCAATTTTTATAGAAAAAACAATGAAATTGAAGTTTAAGGCATCCGTATGGTTTACCAACACAAAAAGGTTATTTGGCACCATCAGGATTTGTGTCAGATTTGCTATCCATGAACAAAAACAACAAATTAATAAACACATTGGGGAAAAAATATACCTACAAATTAAAGGGACACTAGGTAATTCCCATGTAACTCTCTTTCTGAAAATAATTTAAAATTTTATCTGCATGATGCAATTATAATATTAAAATACATATTTTAAATACCAGAAGTGATGTGTACTCAACACTTGAAGTCTTAAACAATATCCTGCAAAGGCCTATTATCCTTTAAATCATTATTTTCTCTGTATTTTGTATAATTATTATTATGATGCATAAAATAAAACAGGTTGAATGTCTTGTTTTTTATTGTCAAGTTTCACCTATGTAGAGAATGTAGCTCTGTTTTAATGGCACTTGAAAATGTTTTGGGGAGGACATTTGAGTGTCGGGCTTGTATCCCAGCATTTTAATTCCATCAGATCCTGTGGTGAAACCTGCTTTAAATCTAGCTTATATTACAGGAGACTAAAAGATGAAGAAGAAATAGAGAGGGACAGAAAAAGACAAGAAAAGCTACAGAAAAGAGAAGACAGAAGAAAGGAAAGAGAAGATAAAAGAAAACAGAGACAGAGGCAAAAACGAAAAAAGGAGGAGGAAAAGAAGATGCAGTTAAAAATAGCTTTAGAAGAAAGAAAGTTTCTCTTGCAACAACGAAAACTTGAGTCACTGAGATTGCTGACAGAATTGTTTGAAAGAGTAAAGGTGTGTATGGTATAAATTGTGCATATGTTTGTTTCAGAGAAATATCAATGTATGTCATACATGTAGTTTATACTAATTTATTTATCTGATTGTGAAGAAAGCTCAGAGCTTATGTGAACTTCTCTTGAATCGGCTTCCTGAGGCTGTTCTTAAAAAATAAATTGTTTGCCGTACTCCTACCTACTCACTAAAAATTGCAGCTACCCAAACTTTTTATTGACTTTCAAAATGTTTAATTTTTTTTTTCATGATTTCTGTCCATTTTTCTTTAAAATGACTATGCAAAATATCAAAATTGCCAATGCTCTAACTACTTCTCTACCGCTCAAATTTGTATTTTAGCTGGCCGGGACTAAGTCCAAGGAGAGCTATTGTCATGACCCCGGCGTCGTCATCGTCATTGTCTGTAGACACCCAGGTTAAACTTTTGCGTACAAGTTTCAGATACCTATGCAACCACTCATTGGATATAAATGAAACTTTGCATGTGTGTTAACCATCATCAATGGACCACACAGAGATAAGAACCATAACTCTGGATTGCATTTTGGCATAGTTATGGCCCTTTTTGGACTTAGACACCCAGAGGCGAGCTTTGTTGGTCTTCTGACAACTCTTGTTATCTATTGTTTTAAGGTTTTTATGATATTGGTGCAGTACACCTACCCAGTTGACCTGAGACGGGCTGTCGAGTGGTCTAAGGAGCTGTCATCTTACCTCTGAGTCCGCGGGTTTTATCCCAGCTCTGTCTAAACACTTATGTGAGGAATTTTGCAAGTTACCGTAAATACTGTCAGAAGGACAGTGGTTCTACTCTGATTAATTCTGAGGTTTTCCTCTGCCAATAAAACTGGATATATATATATATATATATATATATATATATATATATGCCATATATAATCTGTCATGAGTTAAAATTGGTGTTAAACCCCATTTAAAAAACAACAAAACGAAATGTCTAACAAATGAAGTTCATTCCTTATACAGTATTTATATCATTTATAGTGTATAGTCTATACTACAAGTATCAATTATTCAGCACCTTATTCCAGGAAATCAATTCATGTATTCTGTAGATTTAAAGTCTGTAAATGGAATAGCAAGCTTTGTGCTGTGACAGATCTATTAGTTGAACTGCTTCAGTAGAAATGGGAAACAGATTCATGTTTCGAGGGTTCAGCGCATGACTGCTTTATCTAAATATAAACAAATACGGTAATACCGCAGTGTTGCGTTGAACCATGGTTTTATGTTATTTTTGACATCATACTTGACCGATCATACTGTCTCAGTATTTGACACGATTTGTATTTAAAAATGTGTTCGATGCTAACACTGAACAAGTTACCTTTACAATGGAGTGGATATTTATAGAAATTTGGGGACAACAGAAATCAAAATTATGTTTAACTAATTTTACAGGTTGTCAAAGTGAAGGAAGATCTCAAGATAAAAGAAGTAGAGCTAGAAGAAGAGAGGAAAAGACAAGTAGATATGGAGAAACAGAGAAAAGAAGAGGAAGAACAAATGAAAAGAGAGGCTGTGAAAAAGAAAAAGGAACATTTAGTGAAACAAGAACAAGAGCTCAGGGAGAAACTCTTAAAAAACTGGAAATCCATGGAAGAACAAAAACAGGAACATTTAAGGGAGGAGTTAAGGAAAAAGTTCTCAGGAAAGACAAAATTAAAATCTGCAGTTGTAATGAAGAGATGACTAGAAGAGATGATAGCTGAACGCCCACAAGAGGAAGATAGAGTGACAAAATTGCCGTATGTGATAGACATAAGACCTGCACAGCAGCTGTGTCAGCATCAGGAAGATTCAGACTAGATAGTCGTTGGTGCATTTATGAAGTTATGAATTTTTGTAATCTTATGTTATACTGCCAGCACCCCGTTGTTCAAAGTACTTTTAGCTTAGATTTCTTGTTAAAATGAGTTTTGAATTGTGTGTTGTTTTTTTATTTAATACACTCAGGGACTTTGAAAATGCACCACTTATATACAGGTAATTTTAGTGCAGAAAAATTCATCTGATTTCAAACAAAGTTTATATATGTTAAGAGTGCCATCTCTGTCTTCACTGAGACTTGAATTTTTGATGCATTTCTTTCCATGTTTCAAAGCGAAAGCCGGGCCCAATTAGCTCAGTCGGTTACGCGTCTGACTATCAATCAAGGGGTCGTGAGTTCAAATCCCTGCCTGGCAACAGTCTCCGTGATGATTGATATACGACATTGTGTCTCATTATCATTCGTCTCTCACCGCTGTTTCAAGTGGGAAAGTTATCAGTTACTTGCGGAGACGGGGTGTGCTCGAGTACTGGTTAATCCCAGGAAAAACAGTGGTTAGGTTAACTGATCGTCTGTTAGCCCACGATGGCATAAAAATGACGCTAAATATTCAATAAATCAAATCAAAGCGAAAGCAAAAAGTGAAATTCACAGGTCTCATTAGCAAGTGTATGTATCCTGGTGAATGCGTTTTCAAAGTTCCTGAGTGTACATACAGTGTGAAAGTTCACTGGCAATCGTAACAAAATGTCATGCTACTTCTAGAACTCTTTGTACTCGAAAAGTGTGCATTTTTTTTAATCAAACATTCACCTAATTTCACCTAACAGAGTTTTAAGTAGCTTTGAACAACTCAACCAAGGTTAATAATGTCAAAACAATAAAACCAATGAATATTGAAGCATTTGTAGCTCATCGGAGCCTAAGGTTCAAGGTGAAATTTGCTGAGTATCCTGTGTCTGTCCATCAGTATGTCATTAACTATTTTACAAAAATCTTCTCTTAAACTTTACATGTATTATAAGTGGTCCTTTACCAAATTTGGCATGTGCTTATGTAGCTAAACTTGACGAGATTTTCTACTGAAACTGCAAAAGATAGTGCTTCGATATTTTATAATTCATAATTATTTTGTAGTGTAGATGTTCTATAATCAAGTTTGTTGAAAATATGACTCTACCCTGGAGCATCATTCATACTAGAAAACCTGAAGTCTTACGAAACTCCAGATGCTTTAGCTTTGTTTTATATGAAGCACAAGGATGTTGTGGTCTTCAGGCAAGTGTGTTGCAGTCACTACTGGGATATATTTTTTGCCCCGCCCTAGTAGCTCAATCTTATGTATAGAAATATTTTTCTCTAAACTACAAATGCATGTACGTGGGCATGGATATGTTGTGACCAATGGTTCTCCACCTAGTTTTGAAAAAATCTTTAATGCAAGTTCTAGGTCTTCGATAGTTTTCACAAGTTTTCACAAGGCATTATGTCATTATGTCCCTTGGCCCTTTTATTAGCAGACAGTGTTTTAATGCGTTTATATTTGGCAACATTGATAAAGTTTGTGTTTGCTCCATTCTGGTCCTAAAGTTGGGAAGATAAGAGGATGTAGTTGTGATGGAAGGAAAAAAAACATCAATTTTAACAGTTTAATTTCTTCTTGTACATTGTTGTCGTTGTTATATTTTTCTACAATGTGTTTTCATTACTAAATCTTTATCATGAATAGAAAAATAAACACATTTTAATTGCCTGTAACTGTAAAACGTGAGTCATCAAATTTTCCAGAGGGGTTGTATGTTGAGAAAAGAAATCTTAATATTGTGACCCCAAACTCCAATCAGCTTTATATGCAGAATAAGCACTTTTTTTATATTCATTCATAAAAGAGAGATGGCTTTATCGTTAACTGCTCATTTTCTGTTAGAACTTTGACCAGCATTGAATAAATATATCATTACATTGCAGTAAAATGATTCACAAAATAAACCAGTATTGTTTCAGTTTTAAATCATTTGTTTACCAATATTTCTTTGATTCATGAGTAAATTGTATTGTTGGTGATATACAAACAATTTACCTATTTTGATTGCTTTGACTGGTTATTTATCTATTCTACGGACAAATGTAAAATTGCTGCATGTAATTGTAATGAGTCTAAATCAGGATGGTCTTAGGTTTAAGTTATTAATTTTAGTTTTTAAGTTGATAATTATATACTTAGAAATATTCATGAAAAAGCCAGGGAAAAGGCAATTGGGTACATCATTGCCCTTTTGTTTTATTTTATCAGGGAAGTGTGCGAAAACAGTAATTGTGTATAACATTGTAACAGCATACTGTACATAGATGTTCCTTCAAAGAACATACAGTTTAACTGACACAACTTTTATTCAACATTCATTCTTCAGTTACAGCATTCATTCTTGTGTCACAACATTCAGTCATGTGTCAAAACATTTATTCTTCTTCCGCATAAATCATTCTTTTGTCACAACATTTCTTCTGCAGCCACAGCATTCATTGTTCAGCATTAATTCTTGTCACAGCATTCAATCTTCAGACACAACATTTATTATTCAGTCACAACATTTATTCTTCAGTCACAGTATTCATTATTCAGTCACAGCATTCATTCTTCTGTCACAACATTCATTCTTCTGTCAGAACATTCATTCTTGTCAACATTCATTATTCAGTCACAGCAGTCATTCTTCTGTCACAACATTCATTCTTCAGTTACAACATTCATTATTCAGTCACATTCATTATTCAGTCACATTCATTATTCAGTCACAGCATTCATTCTTCTGTCACAACATTCATTCTTCTGTCACAACATTCATTCTTGTCAACATTCATTATTCAGTCACAGCATTCATTCTTCTGTCACAACATTCATTATTCAGTTACATTCATTATTCAGTCACAACATTCATTCTTCTGTTACAACATTCATTCTTCAATCACAGCATTCATTATTCAGTCACAACATTCATTATTCAATCACAGCATTCATTGTTCTGTCACAACATTCATTCTTCTGTCAACATTCATTCTTCAGCATTTATTCTTCATTCACAACATTCATTCTACAGCATTCATTCTAAAATGAGAAATTTGTCAGTTACTTGCAGAATGACGCTGGTTCTACATTGATTCACGGGTCCTCCTTCAACAATAAAACTTCATAACAAGACACTTTATCCACATATTTTTAGTACTGGTTCTACCCAGCATGATTTGTCTCGGGTTGTAAGAACTTCACAATCGAGGTAAATAAAGAAATTTAAATCACGGGGCCTAAATTCATCATTATTTTGATGACTCATAATCTTACATTTGTAAAAACCCTATAAACATAAAATTATGACTAATAAATAATATCCCCTGTGGCTTTTTCTGTTAAATAGTCATTACAAAGTATTGATTCTGCAAACAAATATATTCATTTGCTTGTTTAACCCTTTACTTCATATAGACGCCTTTGGACATCTCTAATTTAGACGTCTTTGGACACCTCTTATATAGAGGGCTTTTGAATTATTGGGTGAATTATGTTTATATTTACTGACAGAGTGGAAAACAGTGCAGGAAGTGTTCAGATTGCTCGTTACCAGCAGTCTGAACTCTTCCTGCACTGTTTTCGAAGGCCTTCTGTAATTGGTGCGGGAAAATATCTATGGACTAAAGGGTTAATAGATATTATTTGAATCTTAAAATTTTTGCAATTGGAGTCTAATTCTAAATCTCAGACTCGAAATATTGATGAATTTAGGTCCAGTTTACCGTACATTGATGATGCTATAGATAATTAAACATTGATTCTATAATGAAATTGTTTTCACATGGTACAAATTTGACTCGTCGATAAATAGATGACAGTTCACATTAGTGATATGTACTGTTAGTGCATTAATGTATCAAGTGTATATGAAACAAGAAGGCACATGGTACCTTATTGCACCAATGGAGCAATATGTACTGTATACAAACAAATGTAGACACAGATCAAGTTATGTATACTTAACTCTAACTTATTTGGTTCTTCAGCCACAGTTGCTTGTTTAAAACTTCTAAATGATAATTAAATGGTTAAAGACATTGAGCTAATTATAGTAGCTTTGTATTGAGTTCAAGGGTAAAGTACATTCACGTCCAACAGTTCAAGTCTAGCAGGTTGGGGATTAAGAACACAACAACAGCTTCAATTACCTGTCAGAGTATGACAGAGTGTTGTATACGTCAGTGTTAGTTAAATTGTTTTAGAAACTTTAATCATCATTGAATTTTGTTTTATATTGTTTGTTAACAGTTTTATACTTATCAGTTATGTTATGGCTCTACTGACTATAGCCAGCAGAGTTTATGGGATGGTAATTTGTCCGCTCAGTTGTGCGAACCGCTGAATTTTTAACTTGTTTATCCAATAAAAGTTCTATTGTTACATTTCAATTGAACTGAGATAATATACTGTATTTGAACACGAGACCTTGGATCAGTTTGGAAACCAGTGAGACACGGCTGTCATTGGTGGATTTATTCATTATTGAATGTTCAGAAATGATATATTCATGATGTTTTCATTTATTTATTCAATAGACTTCTTCTTTAAATTGGATTTTATTTTATTGTCCATGTATAGTATACATATATTCTGTTTGCTGATTAAGCAGTAGCAGTTATGCTGTTGTGGATTTATTTGTCTTCTTTTTATTATGCTAAGTGGTATTTTTTGTCAAAGGTCAAGGTCAAACTGCTATTTAAAAATTTGATAATAAACTAATAAGGCTTTTCTACATGTAAACTGATCATGCACCAAAGCATGGCTGTCATTGACCACAAAGAGAATCATGCATAAAATGATTGATTATGTCCATCTACTTTCTCTCTTAACATACAGTCCGTTCAGTAGAGCGATACAGAATTTTAACATTGAATCTGTTCAGTTGAGCGATACAGGCTCTTCAGGGTTTCTTCTTACAAAATTATTTTTCAAGCTAAGAGAAATAACTTTGGTTATGTGTTTTTTGGATATGAAATTGGAATAAACTTATTAAAAAGATGTTGAATATTTTTAGTGCTCTGGTTCCTTTTTATTCAGTTGCCATCTGACAATATTATGTGATCTAACTATGAGTAAATCAATTTTCTGAACCATTTCTTGGCACCAATACAACTGGATTCAATAATATAGCATGTAATTATTTCAAAAGGGGGTTAAGACTCCATTTGAAATATATCAATATACATTACACATGTACAGCATTTTTCATTAAAACCAAGATCATAACTCTGCTGTGTTTGAAGAAATATAACTGTTTTTCAGCTTATACTTATTTTGAAAAACAAAGTTTGATTTTGATAAAAATTATATAAAGGATTGCCAGAGTGTTTACGAAGCAAAATATAGCATTTTTCATTAAATGAATGGCATTCTCTTTTATCTTAACTGAAAGAAAGGACACGTTTGAAAATCAGACATAGCAGAGTTGTGGCCCTTGAATCAATAAGGTTCAGAGGAGGACTTTTGTGATTGCCCTTTGTCTGTCTTTAACTTTTGCTTCAAATAACTTCTTCTCTGAAACCACTAGAACAGATTTTCACCAAGTTGGTGCAAAGCATTGTACATGAAGCTCTCTCAAGTTTGTCCAAATTATCTCCCTGGAGTAAAATTTTGCCCGCCCCGGGGGCTTATCTTTTTTTCCTTAAAAATCTTCTACTAAAGTTTTAAGTCTGGATGTTTTCTATTTTGCATAAAAGATCACCTAATCAGTCTCTATTAGGTTTGTTTAAGCCATGACCACATGGTCAATATTGGCCCCATCCCAGTAACATAGGATTTTTTTTTTTTTAAACTTTGAAATTTCAATAATCTTTTCATTGAGAACCAACCACCCAAATTCATTTACAATTTGTTTAAAAGATCCTTTATTTGGTATAAATAATTATTTATTATGAGTAGGGTTTCAATTTTGATTAAATGAAAGGCCTATGGTCCATTGGGGCCCAGCAAGGGGACTGGTGTTTACATAGAAATACAAAATTTATGTACTTTGGGAAAACAGGAAATTATGTTTTTCTCATCTCATTTTGAAATTATTCCAATCATATTGATTTAGTCATAACAGTTGAGACCGGGTTGTTCAATGGGGATTTTATATACATAGAGGGCCAGCAGTGGCCTCAAAAAGGATAAAATTAGGACTAGACTACACAGGAATACTATGGGAAACCATGAAATTATGTTTTTTCTCATCTGTTATTTGTATTATTCCAATTATTGATGTCTTAAAAATTGTTTAGTCATAACAGTTGAGACTGGGTCCTTGAGAGGGGAATTTAATTTCCACAAGGGGCCAGCAGGGGCCCTAAAAAGGAAAATAGAAATCTTCTTCTCAAAAGCTTACAAGCTACTTTCATTGATATTTGGTATATATGCTTCCTATGAGAATTTGTTCGAATGAACGGGCTAAGATCAATTGAAATCCCAGTTAGGTGGGGTTCAGGAGGGGGCTTTGATTTTACTTAAGGAATACTATGGGAAAACATCATCTTTTTATGCCCCCCCCACAAATTTTTTTGAGGTGGCATATAGTAATGGCAGCATCCTTCCGTCCAGTATTGGTGTCCAGCCTGTAACTTGCATAGATGGATTTTGTTGATACTTGCTGCAAATGATCAACATAACATGATGACATTTTGCGAGTAAGATCCACACCCGTACCTCAAAGGTCAAGGTCAGTTTGAGTTTGTTTGACAACACTATGAGTCTGTGTGAGATTTCGTGTCTGGCCTTTAACTTTGTCATGCATAGATGAATTTTAATGATACTTGCTACAAATGATCAACATAACATGACAATGTGTCATGAGTAAGACCCACACCTGTACCTCAAAGGTCAAGGTCACACTTTCAATTTGTTTGATATTACATATCTGGTCTGTGACTTTGACTTTAACTTGGCTCAATTTATCAAGATGACATGACGGCGTGTCATAAGTAAGACCTAGACCTGTACCTCAAAGGTTAAGTTCACTCTTTTTGTAAGTATGACAACACTTTGAATCTGTTTGAGATTTCAAGTCTGTCCTTAACTTTATCATATATGGATGGATTTCAAAAACACTTGGCTCTATTTATCAATTAATCAACAATTGATCTGTAATTTTGTCTTGCGTTTGGGGATTTTAAAATAGTTTGACACAAGTGATCAGCATATCATGATGATGATTCACCTGAATTTAACTGTTGAAATACCCAGACCATTACATCAGATGTCAAGGTCAAGGTTACACAAAGGTCAAGGTCATGCTTTAATGTAAAATAACCCCCAGAAAATAGTCTAGTCTGAAAGATCAATCCATAACTCTTGATATTCATGAATACATCGCTACTTATTATAACATATTTTGTTAATTTTCACAGACCATTTGGGGGCATGTGACACTTACCAGTGACATTTCTTGTTTAGGAATTTTTTTAATCATCTTAAAGACCGCGGCGTGTTCTAGTGGTAGAGCATCGCCTCACATGCAGAAGGTCGTGGGTTCAATCCCCGGCTGGGTCATACCAAAGACTTTAAAAATGGTACTAGAAGCTTCTTTGCTTGATGCTCAGCATTTAGAGGAGAGTTCTAGGTCTGGTCGGCCCGGTGTCAGTATAATGTGACTGGGTGGGGTATCATACCATGTGTCTGCGGCATGATACTCCAGTGTGCCAGCGCTTAGAATACTGTCTCAAGTAGACACTGTCCCGATATGACTGAAAAATTGTTGAAAGCGACGCTTAACACCATACAACAACATAATCATCTGGAGTATTGTTTTATGAAAACAGTCAAGACTGGATCCAAAAAAGAGGACTTACCATCCATAAAGGTCAACAGAGAACCAAAAATGGATCAAATGGTGAATTTTCAAAAATCTTTTCTCACTGGAACTGACCAAGTAATTTTTTTTTTATTTGGTTTAAATCTCTATGATTGAATTTTCAGTTTTGTTCAAGTAATGGGGCTAGTGTCCATTGGGACCCAACAGGGGAACTTTAATTTTGATTAAGAAAACTATTGGAAAACGGGAAGTTATGTTTTTCTCATATATTTTTGGTATTATTTCAAACAGAATCTTACATTTTTTTTAGATAATTATGGCTACTTGAAACTGACCTCATTAACTATGCTTTGTACTATTTTATGGCCCGATTAGCTCAGTCGGTTACACGTCTGACTATCAATCCAGGGGTTATGAGTTAGAATCCCCCGCCTGGCAACAGTCTCCGTGATTTATATATGATATTGTGTCTCATTATCATTCCTCTCTCACCACTGATTCAAGTGGGAAAGTTATCAGTTACTTGCGGAGATGGGGTGTGCTCGAGCACTGGTTAATTCCAGGAAACAGTGGTTAGGTTAACTGATCGTCTGTTAGCCCTCGGTGGCATATAAATGACGCTAAATTTTCAATCAATCAATCTGAATTCCTTATAATGTTTCCAGGAGAAATTTCTTAAAGCATATTATGGCCCCTTTTGGGCCTCTTGATTGAAATGTCCACCACAAACTGTCAAGAATTGACCTAACTTGGACTATCGATTCAACAAAGTTGATAATTCAATCAGAGTTCAGTTGCCATTAACCTAAGACAAGCTAAGGATCTCTTAAGTAAACACTACATTGTATTAACTTGGACAAACAACTCCACGTTGTGAATGGGCGGGGGGCAATAATCACATGAGAAGATGCTATTCACGGCATTAAATATCAATAAATCCTTCTTGCTAATTAGATTTGTATAACTATGGTGACCTATTTGTGCCACATCTTGTCATTCTGACATGTGACAAGACAACATTATTTATCTGATTTTGGCCATTTCAAGAACTTGTCTGAGATATTATAGTAAATATAACTACTGTGTAAGTTTGGTGAAAATCCAATGGAAAGTGCAGGTGCTGAGGTCCTCACAACCTGAAGTTTCCAGCTGGATGGACACAGGTTGATCAGAATAGCTTACCTTGAACTCTGCTTAAAAAAATGGTAAATCATTACAATTTGTGTGTCAGTTTTTATTCTAAAACTAAAGAAAATATTTTTTCATCAATACACACAATATTTAGGACAATACCTAATTAAAAGTTTGACTGTATGCTCAGGACAAGATAGGGAACATAAGAACAGACAAACTGACATTGATATGCTTCCCCTAATATTTCAGGAAGTATAAAAATCAAAAGTAAGGAGGTAGTTTTTCGGATAGAGTTTTTGGCAGTTCAATCCCGAAATCATATCTGATGTTCACTCAAAACCAAGACTTATAACTGGCATTACTCAGGAAACAGACTTAAGAGTGATTCATATAAGCTTCAAGCTTTCTTTGCAATAGAGCCACAATAACTTATATATATAAACTATTCAAAAAGGTCAAATTTTGCATTTTTGACAATTCAAGGGTTACAACTTAATCATCCAATTTAGTAACTAGTCAGAGAGAACATAAACATAATTTGAATGACACAAGGCAATCAGAAGAACTCATCTTGACAGAGCCTTTGGCTCAGACAAGGAGTTTAGTAGGATGAAAAATAGTCTAGTTATAGAATTTCCCCAAGATTCTTAAGTGAGATTAAATTAGGAAAATATGCATCTAAGCAAGTAGTTTATGCATGCTACTTTGATCTGATACAATGGAAAGTTATTAAATGATATGAAACCTGTTTTTAAGCGTCATTTTAAACTAATAATTTCTTTATTTTTTCTTAGAAAAACCTTTTAGATACCAAGATCACAAAAAAAATATGTTGAATGTTTCAAAAGTATGTTTTGAAAAGTATTGGAAATAGGCAGGAATTAAGGAAGCTATTGCATCACCATCCAAATTATAAAATATGTATGAACAATAAAAAAGAAAACACTAAAAGTAACAATTACACTATTTTTAATTGTTTCAATAAATATTTTATAAGTAAGCCTATTTATACAAATCCATGGTTTGGAATTCACAGCCTATAATCAGCATAGCATAACTTTAATATAACATTAAATGTAAATTTCGCATAAAACTCAACGTCTTTCCACAGAGAAAGCAGACTTCAATGTCAGTTTCCACAGTAAAATTGTTCTGGTTGGGTTCATTGATATTCTACAAATACACTTGTAAAATTCATTGCTGTTTAGTGCTGCTGTATGGCATTGGGTTGAAACCTCATATCCTCGTTTATTGGAGAAAAAATAGTATACAAACATGTTCTAATTGACATTACTGCAATTATGTCCTTAACTGTTACAGTACATTTTATCACAATAATTAATCACATGATCAAATAGAAGAAGACAAGATATGCGTGTCTTTCCAGAAAGACAATTATTATAAATACACAGATTTTGTAAAGTCATAGAATTCCAAACCCCATCATAAGGGCTAACACTGTTAAAGTTTATGACACCTTCGTGCCATCTTTCCAACTTCGGCGCTTTGGTGGCATTGGTGTGAATAATTCATACAGAATATTTTTTATTGGAACTTCATTTTCAAGTCCTTTCAGTTTCTTCTCAACCCGCTTGAATTCATCTTCATAACCAAAGTTGTGTGGATTTACAATAATCATACTGCGTGGAACTTGAAATATAAAGTCTATTTCAACAGGATCCGCTTTCTTTATTGGTGGTATTGCACTTGGTTGTTCTCCAAAAACAGCCATTCTCCTCGATCTAACTGTAGGTCGTCCCTCAAATACTGAAGAGTGTTGTTTATTTTTTGACGCTGGTTCTTCAATTATGCTTTCGAGTTTGTCTGTTTTTTTGGGTTCCTTCTTCACAAATACCGCCAATAAACCGCTCCTAGCCTTAACTCGACTTCCCTGATCTTTTCTAAGACTTTTCCCACAAGTATTTCCCATTCGTACTGTCAATAATGGCCAAAAGACGATGTAAATGACAATTTTGAAGACTGTACATAAAACAACATCTTGACTAAAAAGCTTCACATTGGTAGCTATGGAAACATAATTGGAAAGCTTTTGATTTTTTCATATATATTCCAGCAGGCACGCGAATAATATTCATTAATATCAAAACAACAACATTAGCAAGGACACCAATATTCTGCTTGTGACCATAAATAATACCATGTTTTAATATATCGTAATACAGACGAATTTTATTTCGTCATATATCCGAATATTTTATTGACCAATAGCATCGAGTAACTGTATTATGTGCGGAACACAATAACAAACTTTTCGCCTCCACGTCATTTTCGCCAGCTATCAAAATGCTTTTCATCTTTCCAAAGTCATAAGCATGTTGTGAAATTGAAATCTATCTGTTCCTTTCTCCAAACCAGGTAAGACGATTCTTTCGTTGTTTTGATATGAAATATTTTATGGTCGATCTTACCATTCTTTGCATTGAAGCGGTGGGTGGAGTAAATTGTTTTTAATATTTTAACAGTTCATGTTTTTTTTTTAATATTCAATTTCCATTTCTTTTGTGGAGAAAGACCTTCCTCAAGTAACACGTCAACCCAACTGTCTACAAGACCTGTATTTGAAAGAAAAAGAACTAACAAACTTTCTTGCATAGAGTTTTTTTGGAGTAAGCAGGACTAGAACCTTAGCCGTGAGAGGTATGTGATCTTAACACGGCACCTTATAGTCTCACAGGAGCATCGCTTGTTGAAACCATGCTGGTTGTCGCTCAGGATGTCGTACCTGTGAAAGTGCTTCATGACATTGCTATGCACTATGTGCTCCATTAGTTTGCACGTTATGGACGTCAAGGACACTGGTCTGTAGTTGGATGCTAGGTGGCGGTCTCCTTTCTTGAAAAGAGAGACTACGGATGCCTCCCTCCAGTCCTGAGGTACTTCTCCTAGGTCGAGGGATAATTGGAACAGCTTTCTTGGTCTTGAGATTCATCAGCAATTTGTGGACCCCTTTCCAGTCGACTTATGTTTGACATTGATGGTGTTTCACTCTGACCCATGTTTGGAATGTAGGTGGTGTTTTCACGGGTGAAGGCAGAGACAAATTGCTCATTGAGAATGTTAGCTCTAGCTTCATTGTTGCTTTGGAGGTAACCATCCTTTTTTTTCAGTGGCGCAACACCAGTGGCTTCCTGTCCTTTACTTTTGACGAAGGCCCAGAACTTCTTAGAGTCGTCTTTGAAGTCATGGCTCACCGTGTCCACTAAGTACTTCTTGTTGGCCTTTCGTATCTGGTATTGTACTTCTTTCTGTAGGCGCTTATACCTGTCAAGGTCCTGTTTTTGATTGGTCTCGGAGGACCGCCAACGCCAGATACAAGCCTTCTCATAATTTAATTCGAATTCTTGGCAAACCGTGAATGCAATCGACACCTGTAGGACTGATCACATTCCAGGATATTGTGGCCGTTTTTTGGATGGTTGTTAATTATCATATAAAAAGATTCCAGTTTGGGTTCATCTTCCAGGTAGGTAAGTTCAGTAGATACAAATAAAAAGTTTGAGTTATAATAGATATATTATTACTTCCTTAGACTTCATGGTAGTCAAACAAAAATGTCTTTAATGGAGCACTACATTGAGCCAGTTCTTGATAAAAGAATTGTGTTTTTAACTATGGTTAAGTGACTGTATCATTTAAAGCTATTCCACCAGAAGTTTATGTTTATGGTAATTTATAGAATTATTTTTTTCATATGATCAGGTGATTTCTATCATTTTCCTAAAGTTTGTCGTTGTTTACTTGAAGCTTCATGAAGACATTCTTGGCTTTATTATATGGAGTTTTGGCATCACTCACACATGTCACAATGGTGACTGTGAGTGTATTCTATGCACTGCCACTCTGGAGTATCGTCCCACAAATGCATGGTATGATACTCT
Source organism: Panopea generosa (assembly GCA_029582155.1). NCBI lineage: Eukaryota > Metazoa > Mollusca > Bivalvia > Adapedonta > Hiatellidae > Panopea > Panopea generosa. The sequence continues at coordinate 2,591,117 of CM055896.1, read as the reverse complement.
AGCTAGTCGCATTATACTTCAAGTCATCTAGACCAGGACTATATGCTGAGCGCCAAGTGAAGAAACTTTTCGTACCATATTTTACCATTTTTCAAGTCTTTGGAATTACTTGACCTTTTGTGTATTAGGCAAGTGCTCCCACCAATTAAAAACGTTATCAATGCTTGAACCCCATTACTATGTTTGATTTGCTTAATTTACATAATATATTTTGTCAAAATCTCATTACAAGACACCTTCATAAATTTATTTTCTCTACTCTTGACACTGCAATATGAATACACGCCTTAATATTGAAACATGTCCCTGTTTGCTAACATTTATGGCTGCCATACTAATAAAAGTTAATATTCATTATTGAACAAAGCTAACACATTCATTATCGGCTGTTACTGTTACAGTTCAAACATAATATATATGGAACTCACAGCCAAACCCCTACTTAACTATTTTTTTATATTCTTACAAAAGGTCCTTTGGGGACTAATCTAAGGCACTGTCTGTAGATCATTATCAAACTTCCCAACACTGAGTTGAGCCCAACATGGCCCAAGGACTCCAAAAGCTTCACAAATGTGAGAAAGTTTGTCAATTGCTTTGAGAAGGACAGGCTAAGGACTGGATGTACTCAGGATAATTCTGAGATCTTCATCCATCAATAACACCTGGTGCCATAGTTGAAAATCGTGTAAAATCCTCCGATTGACTTTAAGGTAAATTTTTCATTTTTAATGAACAGTTCCCACAATAAGATTTTCCAAAAATTGCTAAATTATCAAAATTTTATGTTAACTATTGTTGACCTTCCTCCCTCCCACACTTAATTGGCGAACTCATCCTGACTAAATATCTTGGATCCACCAGTGGAATGTACGGTATACATTGTGTTTGTGATAAAGTTACTACCGGTTCATTATATTTCAGAATGAAATGCTGACAGCATATAATTCCTTCAGTTACAGTCTGTTAATGCAATAATCTCAAAATGGGACAGATATTACACCGCCTGCAGCAAGAACACAGCCCTGGCAGTGTGGGGAAGCAAGCTGTCATACCTGTCCGGTTTCCAGACCTATCTGAGTTGCCGCCAGAGATAAGCCTACTAGTTCTCTCCAACCTTGATGCAACAGATTTATGCCTTGCTTCCTGTGTCTGGCGCAATCTTGCCAATGATGAAATCCTGTGGCAGAGGTTTGTAGTGTTTCTGTTAAAATCACTTATTTTTCAAAATTACTAATTGATACAGAGTCATACATGTGTAAGGCTTACTAAGGTGTCACCTCTACTTGTCTTAAGCAGCTAGATGTGCATTTCCATTTCTACGCTCTCAGAGCAAATTAACTTGTATTTAGGAACAACCTGTTTTAAATGGCCACTCTTGCTCCTTCCCTTGACTGGCTGCATAAGACAGGTTTGTCTGTACATGTGGATTAAAGGCAGATATAGAGTATTGTCTTATAAACTGTGCTAAATAAAGCAGTAAATTCAGAGCTAAATTATACACATTATATATACATAGTTGTGTCTCTTGCAGTCAGTGTCGACAGTCTTGGGGGAGTGCTAGCATCTACAGAAGAGTCCACTTTGACCCCACCTTCTCGTACCGCAAACTCTACATGATACTGGATGAAGCCACATTGACATTTAATGCAAATCCATTTGAGGTGAGTGTCTTCATTATTGTTAAAGAAACCTCGTTTTTATATTAGATATTTTTATGCTGCTGCTTTGTCGGTTCATCCATTACTTTATCTTGAATAATGGCAGAATTATATCATCTTTTTAGCTCACTGGGACAAATGTCCAGTGGAGCTATTGCCATGACTCCGGTGTCGTTGTTGGCGTATTCTGCAGACACACAGGTTAAACTTTTGCATTTAGTTGCGTTTGAGTTTTGGTGTTTGCCTCCAATCTCAATCTTTGCATGGGTGGTGAGTTTTATCCCATACGCAAGCTTTGTTGTCTTCTGACAACTCTTTTTACTTTATTTTTACTTATATTACGTAGTTTATACTAAGTAATTCAATTTAAATTGATTGTGAAGAAAGTACAAAGCTTGTATCATGAAATGCTCTCGAGACAACTTCCTGGATGGAACAGGTACTGAGTATTGTTATTTGATAGGCATCGGTTCGAGCAGGGGATCAAACCCGCAACCTCTAGTGTGTGTGGCCAACACACTATCCGCTTATGTATATATGCTTGTTCGAAGTATATCTTCAAAAGACTTAGGGAAATATGTGGAGGTGCAGAGTGGAAGAACAAAAACTGTTACGAGCAATCTGAACTTTTCCTGCACTGTTTTCAAAGGCCTGTGATTGATGTGGAAAACGCGTATCTATGGAGTAAAGGGTTAAGTCGGGTCCAGAAGTTAGTTAATTACTGATGACATTAAACTCAAGTTAAATACTGATGACATTATGATTAAACTATGGATAGTTAGAAATAATTACTAAAGTGAGCAAATTCTTTATTCAAGCCATGAATTTAATTCATTGTTGGGAATGGAATAATTGAAATTATTTGATGAACAAAGTTTATGAAAAGTGTTTTTAGGTATGCTTTTCACATTTATGTGGAGCGCATGGTCCAATGGTAGAGCACTGAACCCATGAGCGGAGGGTCGTTGGTTCTGTCCTCCTCCACAGCTATGTGTGGTGTCCTTGAGCAAGACACTTTTTCTGCATATGCTTAGTACTGGTTCTACCTAGGAAAAATTTAAGCGTGATTTGTCGTAAGAACTTGTTTCACAATCGAAGTAAAATAAATAAGTTTAAACTTAACTAATTCTTTCACATTTCTGTTAAAATGCAGTGAAAGTATTATTGAGGTGTGGGAAAAACTTTTAATAAATACGTCAACATGCTTTTTGGTATATATTTTTTATGCCCCCCCAAAGGGGTGAAGCATATAATCACTGCTTTGTCAGTGCATCCATCCGTCCGTCCGTCCCCAAGTTCTTGTCCGGGCTTTTTCTCTAAAACCTCTGGTTGGAATTTTGTGAAACTTGCTAGGATGCATCATTACCAAGTGCAGCAGTGCACAAGAAATAAAAAAAAATGGGGACTAGCCCAGGGCAAGTAGGTTGAAAAAATCTACTTGCCTTGGCTGAAAAATAACTTGCCCTGATCAACGATTCACATGCCCAGATTTTTATTACCAATACACTTTGCGATATAATATGAGATATGTAAACATAGACTTAAATGTATTAATTTTTATGTACTAGGGTTAGCTCCCCTTAACATTACAATGTCTAAATCACAAGTTTATAGAGTTTGAATAAGACCAGGAGAAGTGAGAGAATTTCAGGGAGAACCGACTACGTCTCTACCAGTATGCCCGACTTATTATGTTGTATTTAATCTTTGTTCTTTATTGACTATCATTTTTGTTCTGTCGACTCTGTGGCAGTTTGGGAGCAGGAGTTTATTTAAAACATTATTTAAAATATCTTTCTCTTCTTTTCTAATTATTGCTGCCTTAACATACAATAATGGCAATGTCAAGCCTACAAAGCTATTCATTCTATCCAAGAGAACTTGGCAATATAATAAATAAATGTAGTCTATGATAGCCTTCAAATATCTAGAAAGTGCAACTAGTCAACTATATCTCAGATATTGAAAAAACAACATATAATTGATCTTATCGTTGTTTTCAATACTATATTTAAATCATGCTAAAGAATATTATACGCTAAAACGACACAACCAAAAAGCAATATGTTTATTACTATAATACCCCACCCACATTTTTCTTTACCGTAAACTCGATTTAGATATCAACTTTCACGTTTTCAAGAAAATTTATATACATACAGTTCCAATTATTGCATGTGGTGTGATAAACACTGCGGGGGTCACTTGTTTTACTGATAAGTTATGGTCTATAAACAAAGTTTGACATGTGTCGTATCGAATAGAGATATATGCAGACCTGTGTATTGTGAAAACTAGCTTGTCTGATTTTTGAAGACAAGCCCGACGGGCAAGTGACTTTAAAAAAGGCACATGCCCAGATCCAGAATTGACAAGCCCCATCACATCGGGCTATCCTGTTCTTGGAGCACTGTGCAGATATGCATATTGTCTTTGTTTTCCGGTTTGGTGATTTTTCACAGAGTTATGGCCCTTTAATTGAGTCTGTGACCAAAGTCTTGTCCGCGCTATTTCTCTACAACCTCATGTTCGAATTTTATGAAACTTGCTAAGATGCATCACTACCAAGTGCAGATGCGCATATTGTCTTTGTGTTCCGGTTCGATGAATTTTCCTGGAGTTGTGGCCCTTTCATTCTCACTTGGGGAGCATCGATCAGTTTCACCGATATTTTCTTATTTCCTATTTCCGATATAATTAAACAACTGTCTATATTTTTAAGTGATCAAAGGATTAAAATTTTTCTTCCTTAGAAAATGAATTTTGACCCAGAGTAGGGAACTATTAACCCCGACTGTGTCTCAGTCAATAATTTTCAGTTGGGTCAATAGTCATTTTTCCTTGGATAAATAATTTTAACCATTGACCACTTAAAAGGAAGATAGTTATATACTATATTGTTGTTGCAGTTTAAATTGCGTACTTGATTTGTAATAGAAATATTAGTTCATGGCAATAAAAAAATATGTGTGTATTATATGTTATATAATTATGTATTATTTTGTGTATAGGGTGAAGAATACCTCTTAAAAAATAACTTAGTAGATAAAGATCCAATGGAGTTGGCCAAATTTGTACACATGTCGCACAAGATAAAAGCTGAACCGCGGCGACTCTACCTGGACAAAAGGTATGATGATTTTGTATGGTGACTGTTAGTAATTTATGTTTAAGCCCAGCTGTGCTTTTCCTATAACCAACTTGTTTGGATCTGTTCTTTATAATTTTTATGCCCTCGCAATTCAAAGACTGGAGAACCGCACGTCAGAAAATAAATGGCTATTTATCGTTAAATAGACATGTAAATAACACAAAAATCAACAAATTTTAATTGTACGAAATTTATCAAATGAGAAAAATGACATTAAATATCATGATTTCAAGCGTTTCCTAAATGCTATGGGCGCCGCCATTTTGTAGCTCTTTTGTGATGGAGGTATTCGGTGACGTCATAACTGCACTTCCGTTCTAGTTATCGCGCAAATTGTATTGTGTCGTTAGTGACTGCTCTCTACTGAAACTCTTATGTATATACACTAATATACGTAATCAGTTTATATACAGATATACAGTGCATTAGTGAACATCGAAGGTAGACAATTAAACGCGAAAACGATTCTGAATTGAAGGACTTAACCCATTAAACATTGTTTTCTCCAGCGGAATAAGTGGGTGGAGTAATGCGATATGTTTTGTGGGCAGTGTTGTTTTTAGTTTTCCTAATATGTGATTTCACATTGCCTCAGTGTCAAGCTTCTGGTGACATCACGCGCAAAACGCCTTTATACTTTGGGGTAGGACTTAAGATTATAGAATGAAGCGTACCAATGCCTTGGCGTACTACTATCCAAGGATACAATTTCTGATGATTTCAGTACGAAGATGACCATATGCGACATACATATAAACTTAGTGTATATTATCCAGTGGGAAGCTCTTAAAAATGTGCTTATAACATATAGCTCAGCTGATTTCTGAAATTTAATTTGTAATTTTATATACTCTTCCAAAATATTGTGAAATTGATATATCAAACTTTCACAATATTATAATTGCAGGCTGTTTGAACAGGTGTGATAATCCAATTAACAATAAAAACAAGAGGTTAATGCCAAAACATAAGGTGTGAAAACGACATGGTATCTAAAAGTTGTTATTAAAATACAAATTAAGGCCAATTAATTGTGACAGGCCCGATTATCTCAGTCAGTTACGTGTCTAACTATCAATCCTGGTGTCTCGAGTTCGAATCCCAACCCGGCGACGGTCTCTGTGATGACTGACATACAACATTGTGTCTCAATATCATTTGTCTCTCACTGCTGATTCGAGTGGAAAAATTATCAGTTACTTGCGGTTGTTGGGTGTGCTCAAGTACTGGTTAACTTTTGCAGGAAACAGTGGTTAGGTTAACTGAACATCTGAACAGTAAACCCTCGATGACAAAAATTGATGCTAAATATTCAGTCAACCATTAATTGTTCATAAACTCATTTTATTAATTTTATAATCAATAGGCAATTTAGTTTATTGATATATGGCTTTTTCACAGTCAACTAGGTCATTATTCTTGAATAGACATTTGAACTACCTCTACTTCGCAATGAAAAAAGATAAAGTAAAACCTTTGTTCCTTTATTTATTCATTAATACATGAAAAGTTTTTTTTACTGTTAAAATAGTGTTCTGGTATACAATTTATGAAAAATATTCATAAAATCATATAACATAATTTTTTTACTTGTAAGTTTGCATTGATATTGAAACCCTAATTAACTGAAAATGTTTAAATTAGTAATAAGACATAATACTATGTGATATAACATCCTGTCATAAACCCTGGGGTCATTAAACCTGGGGTGATCACACTTATTAGGGTACAATATGCACAATGTGGCAGGGTATTTCTCATTACCACATGGTGTGAATGTGGTGTTGGTGAATTATGAAAGCTCAGCAGGGTGCCAGTAGCTGGACAGTAACATACACTTTGTGCAATATGCCTGTAGACATTATATTTCATATGACACTCCCTATAAGGAGACACATTCATATATGTTCAGAGAACTGGTAGAATAGATAATCATCATATATCAAATTGGGTAGTAACACCATTTGAATAACCAAAAGACAGTGCCAGTTATGTAAAACAACACAAAAAAAAAACAACCCCAACTCATTCATGCTTCATCTAAATTTACTAAAAAGGATATGAAATCAAAATTTTATCAGCCATTTCTCAGTACGCAACAATGGCCGCACCAGCTAAACACGATAAGAAAAGAGATATAATATTATTTCTTATTCTCTCTTAGACAGGTAAATATATGTAACAAAACATTTTCCCTTAAATTCCATTCTTGGTCTAATTAGTGTGTTTTTTTTGATAATGTATTGACTGAGTAGCAAACAGTATATACCCTGATAGTACAGCATGAATGTGCAGGCTCGCCTGGATCTACATCAACACTGACGGCAATAATTACTTTTTTATCAAGCTAAGGGTAATTTTACTATTTTGAAAAATTCAATCATCAATGTCAGGCTACATATTAGATGTCAGAGTTGTGATTGATGGGTTTCGGGTTTGATCTCTGGTTCATGATCGGTGTGACTGTTTAACAGTTATCATCTTTTTGGGTGAAAACTTCATAAGACATTGCTGTGACATCTCTGTATTATTTCTGTGATACATTCTAAATCTTCTAAATTTCCAATAGTGTGAAATTGCATCTGCAGCACGTATTTTCGTCAGACGAAAGCATCATTACAGTTTTCGCAGCTGAAAAAATCTTTCACGTGTGTGAACAACTGTGCCGTCTCACTATTTCTCTCGTCTTCTAATTCATTTAACTCTGGTTCTGAAAATTCTGGTTCAAAGTTGTAGGCCACAAGTCCTTCTCCGTTACTTAAATCCATTTTATTATTCTTGCGAGTACTTTTGCCGGTGACTATAATTGCACGTTTCTACATCTGCTGTAGCGTATAAATCAATTATGTTTTAAACCGGAAGTGCAGTTATGACGTCACACAGGTATCCAATATGGCGACTTCCACCATAAAGTCGATGTGCGAAAATGACCGTTACAAAACGAGCTGATATATCTTTATGGACTCGAATTTATGCATAATAATACTTTTAATAGAAAGCTGAACTCATAGCTATTCATATTATCCTGTTTTATACACAGGGTTGCGTTCCCCTTTAAAGGGTACCGCACGTCAGAAAATAAATGGCTATTTATCGTTAAATAGACATGTAAATAACACAAAAATCAACAAATTTTAATTGTACGAAATTTATCAAATGAGAAAAATGACATTAAATATCATGATTTCAAGCGTTTCCTAAATGCTATGGGCGCCGCCATTTTGTAGCTCTTTTGTGATGGAGGTATTCGGTGACGTCATAACTGCACTTCCGTTCTAGTTATCGCGCAAATTGTATTGTGTCGTTAGTGACTGCTCTCTACTGAAACTCTTATGTATATACACTAATATACGTAATCAGTTTATATACAGATATACAGTGCATTAGTGAACATCGAAGGTAGACAATTAAACGCGAAAACGATTCTGAATTGAAGGACTTAACCCATTAAACATTGTTTTCTCCAGCGGAATAAGTGGGTGGAGTAATGCGATATGTTTTGTGGGCAGTGTTGTTTTTAGTTTTCCTAATATGTGATTTCACATTGCCTCAGTGTCAAGCTTCTGGTGACATCACGCGCAAAACGCCTTTATACTTTGGGGTAGGACTTAAGATTATAGAATGAAGCGTACCAATGCCTTGGCGTACTACTATCCAAGGATACAATTTCTGATGATTTCAGTACGAAGATGACCATATGCGACATACATATAAACTTAGTGTATATTATCCAGTGGGAAGCTCTTAAAAATGTGCTTATAACATATAGCTCAGCTGATTTCTGAAATTTAATTTGTAATTTTATATACTCTTCCAAAATATTGTGAAATTGATATATCAAACTTTCACAATATTATAATTGCAGGCTGTTTGAACAGGTGTGATAATCCAATTAACAATAAAAACAAGAGGTTAATGCCAAAACATAAGGTGTGAAAACGACATGGTATCTAAAAGTTGTTATTAAAATACAAATTAAGGCCAATTAATTGTGACAGGCCCGATTATCTCAGTCAGTTACGTGTCTAACTATCAATCCTGGTGTCTCGAGTTCGAATCCCAACCCGGCGACGGTCTCTGTGATGACTGACATACAACATTGTGTCTCAATATCATTTGTCTCTCACTGCTGATTCGAGTGGAAAAATTATCAGTTACTTGCGGTTGTTGGGTGTGCTCAAGTACTGGTTAACTTTTGCAGGAAACAGTGGTTAGGTTAACTGAACATCTGAACAGTAAACCCTCGATGACAAAAATTGATGCTAAATATTCAGTCAACCATTAATTGTTCATAAACTCATTTTATTAATTTTATAATCAATAGGCAATTTAGTTTATTGATATATGGCTTTTTCACAGTCAACTAGGTCATTATTCTTGAATAGACATTTGAACTACCTCTACTTCGCAATGAAAAAAGATAAAGTAAAACCTTTGTTCCTTTATTTATTCATTAATACATGAAAAGTTTTTTTTACTGTTAAAATAGTGTTCTGGTATACAATTTATGAAAAATATTCATAAAATCATATAACATAATTTTTTTACTTGTAAGTTTGCATTGATATTGAAACCCTAATTAACTGAAAATGTTTAAATTAGTAATAAGACATAATACTATGTGATATAACATCCTGTCATAAACCCTGGGGTCATTAAACCTGGGGTGATCACACTTATTAGGGTACAATATGCACAATGTGGCAGGGTATTTCTCATTACCACATGGTGTGAATGTGGTGTTGGTGAATTATGAAAGCTCAGCAGGGTGCCAGTAGCTGGACAGTAACATACACTTTGTGCAATATGCCTGTAGACATTATATTTCATATGACACTCCCTATAAGGAGACACATTCATATATGTTCAGAGAACTGGTAGAATAGATAATCATCATATATCAAATTGGGTAGTAACACCATTTGAATAACCAAAAGACAGTGCCAGTTATGTAAAACAACACAAAAAAAAAACAACCCCAACTCATTCATGCTTCATCTAAATTTACTAAAAAGGATATGAAATCAAAATTTTATCAGCCATTTCTCAGTACGCAACAATGGCCGCACCAGCTAAACACGATAAGAAAAGAGATATAATATTATTTCTTATTCTCTCTTAGACAGGTAAATATATGTAACAAAACATTTTCCCTTAAATTCCATTCTTGGTCTAATTAGTGTGTTTTTTTTGATAATGTATTGACTGAGTAGCAAACAGTATATACCCTGATAGTACAGCATGAATGTGCAGGCTCGCCTGGATCTACATCAACACTGACGGCAATAATTACTTTTTTATCAAGCTAAGGGTAATTTTACTATTTTGAAAAATTCAATCATCAATGTCAGGCTACATATTAGATGTCAGAGTTGTGATTGATGGGTTTCGGGTTTGATCTCTGGTTCATGATCGGTGTGACTGTTTAACAGTTATCATCTTTTTGGGTGAAAACTTCATAAGACATTGCTGTGACATCTCTGTATTATTTCTGTGATACATTCTAAATCTTCTAAATTTCCAATAGTGTGAAATTGCATCTGCAGCACGTATTTTCGTCAGACGAAAGCATCATTACAGTTTTCGCAGCTGAAAAAATCTTTCACGTGTGTGAACAACTGTGCCGTCTCACTATTTCTCTCGTCTTCTAATTCATTTAACTCTGGTTCTGAAAATTCTGGTTCAAAGTTGTAGGCCACAAGTCCTTCTCCGTTACTTAAATCCATTTTATTATTCTTGCGAGTACTTTTGCCGGTGACTATAATTGCACGTTTCTACATCTGCTGTAGCGTATAAATCAATTATGTTTTAAACCGGAAGTGCAGTTATGACGTCACACAGGTATCCAATATGGCGACTTCCACCATAAAGTCGATGTGCGAAAATGACCGTTACAAAACGAGCTGATATATCTTTATGGACTCGAATTTATGCATAATAATACTTTTAATAGAAAGCTGAACTCATAGCTATTCATATTATCCTGTTTTATACACAGGGTTGCGTTCCCCTTTAAAGGGTACCGCACGTCAGAAAATAAATGGCTATTTATCGTTAAATAGACATGTAAATAACACAAAAATCAACAAATTTTAATTGTACGAAATTTATCAAATGAGAAAAATGACATTAAATATCATGATTTCAAGCGTTTCCTAAATGCTATGGGCGCCGCCATTTTGTAGCTCTTTTGTGATGGAGGTATTCGGTGACGTCATAACTGCACTTCCGTTCTAGTTATCGCGCAAATTGTATTGTGTCGTTAGTGACTGCTCTCTACTGAAACTCTTATGTATATACACTAATATACGTAATCAGTTTATATACAGATATACAGTGCATTAGTGAACATCGAAGGTAGACAATTAAACGCGAAAACGATTCTGAATTGAAGGACTTAACCCATTAAACATTGTTTTCTCCAGCGGAATAAGTGGGTGGAGTAATGCGATATGTTTTGTGGGCAGTGTTGTTTTTAGTTTTCCTAATATGTGATTTCACATTGCCTCAGTGTCAAGCTTCTGGTGACATCACGCGCAAAACGCCTTTATACTTTGGGGTAGGACTTAAGATTATAGAATGAAGCGTACCAATGCCTTGGCGTACTACTATCCAAGGATACAATTTCTGATGATTTCAGTACGAAGATGACCATATGCGACATACATATAAACTTAGTGTATATTATCCAGTGGGAAGCTCTTAAAAATGTGCTTATAACATATAGCTCAGCTGATTTCTGAAATTTAATTTGTAATTTTATATACTCTTCCAAAATATTGTGAAATTGATATATCAAACTTTCACAATATTATAATTGCAGGCTGTTTGAACAGGTGTGATAATCCAATTAACAATAAAAACAAGAGGTTAATGCCAAAACATAAGGTGTGAAAACGACATGGTATCTAAAAGTTGTTATTAAAATACAAATTAAGGCCAATTAATTGTGACAGGCCCGATTAGCTCAGTCAGTTACGTGTCTAACTATCAATCCTGGTGTCTCGAGTTCGAATCCCAACCCGGCGACGGTCTCTGTGATGACTGACATACAACATTGTGTCTCAATATCATTTGTCTCTCACTGCTGATTCGAGTGGAAAAATTATCAGTTACTTGCGGTTGTTGGGTGTGCTCAAGTACTGGTTAACTTTTGCAGGAAACAGTGGTTAGGTTAACTGAACATCTGAACAGTAAACCCTCGATGACAAAAATTGATGCTAAATATTCAGTCAACCATTAATTGTTCATAAACTCATTTTATTAATTTTATAATCAATAGGCAATTTAGTTTATTGATATATGGCTTTTTCACAGTCAACTAGGTCATTATTCTTGAATAGACATTTGAACTACCTCTACTTCGCAATGAAAAAAGATAAAGTAAAACCTTTGTTCCTTTATTTATTCATTAATACATGAAAAGTTTTTTTTACTGTTAAAATAGTGTTCTGGTATACAATTTATGAAAAATATTCATAAAATCATATAACATAATTTTTTTACTTGTAAGTTTGCATTGATATTGAAACCCTAATTAACTGAAAATGTTTAAATTAGTAATAAGACATAATACTATGTGATATAACATCCTGTCATAAACCCTGGGGTCATTAAACCTGGGGTGATCACACTTATTAGGGTACAATATGCACAATGTGGCAGGGTATTTCTCATTACCACATGGTGTGAATGTGGTGTTGGTGAATTATGAAAGCTCAGCAGGGTGCCAGTAGCTGGACAGTAACATACACTTTGTGCAATATGCCTGTAGACATTATATTTCATATGACACTCCCTATAAGGAGACACATTCATATATGTTCAGAGAACTGGTAGAATAGATAATCATCATATATCAAATTGGGTAGTAACACCATTTGAATAACCAAAAGACAGTGCCAGTTATGTAAAACAACACAAAAAAAAAACAACCCCAACTCATTCATGCTTCATCTAAATTTACTAAAAAGGATATGAAATCAAAATTTTATCAGCCATTTCTCAGTACGCAACAATGGCCGCACCAGCTAAACACGATAAGAAAAGAGATATAATATTATTTCTTATTCTCTCTTAGACAGGTAAATATATGTAACAAAACATTTTCCCTTAAATTCCATTCTTGGTCTAATTAGTGTGTTTTTTTTGATAATGTATTGACTGAGTAGCAAACAGTATATACCCTGATAGTACAGCATGAATGTGCAGGCTCGCCTGGATCTACATCAACACTGACGGCAATAATTACTTTTTTATCAAGCTAAGGGTAATTTTACTATTTTGAAAAATTCAATCATCAATGTCAGGCTACATATTAGATGTCAGAGTTGTGATTGATGGGTTTCGGGTTTGATCTCTGGTTCATGATCGGTGTGACTGTTTAACAGTTATCATCTTTTTGGGTGAAAACTTCATAAGACATTGCTGTGACATCTCTGTATTATTTCTGTGATACATTCTAAATCTTCTAAATTTCCAATAGTGTGAAATTGCATCTGCAGCACGTATTTTCGTCAGACGAAAGCATCATTACAGTTTTCGCAGCTGAAAAAATCTTTCACGTGTGTGAACAACTGTGCCGTCTCACTATTTCTCTCGTCTTCTAATTCATTTAACTCTGGTTCTGAAAATTCTGGTTCAAAGTTGTAGGCCACAAGTCCTTCTCCGTTACTTAAATCCATTTTATTATTCTTGCGAGTACTTTTGCCGGTGACTATAATTGCACGTTTCTACATCTGCTGTAGCGTATAAATCAATTATGTTTTAAACCGGAAGTGCAGTTATGACGTCACACAGGTATCCAATATGGCGACTTCCACCATAAAGTCGATGTGCGAAAATGACCGTTACAAAACGAGCTGATATATCTTTATGGACTCGAATTTATGCATAATAATACTTTTAATAGAAAGCTGAACTCATAGCTATTCATATTATCCTGTTTTATACACAGGGTTGCGTTCCCCTTTAAGTAATACCCATTTGTCCCTCCATTTGTATGTTCCTGCGTCCAAGGTCAAATTGACTTCTAATAAATAACTTTTGAAAGGGTTTTTGTATCTAATTTACATGTGTGGCTGTATTATTATTATTATTGTATCTACAGGTAAAATTCTGTATTTGTCAACGTCGGTCAAATTGTATAAGAGTTAGGGCCTCTTTTTTACTTCATTTTCTTTAACCCTTTACTTCCTTTGGACTCCTAATATAGACACCTTTTGACACCTCTTATATAGAAGGCTTTTGAATTATTGGGTGAATTATGTTTATATTAACTTACAGAGTGGAAAACAATGCAAGAAGTGTTGTAACGAGCAATCTGATTTCTTCCTGAACTGTTTTCAAAGGCTTTCTGTGATTGGTGCGGGAAAACACGTATCTATGGAGTAAAGGGTTAAAATAATGGTTTCATATCAATAACTATTACAAGTGTTGCCCACATTAGCTTCAGCTGTTCCCGTGGTTACTTTGTTTATTTGTCCAGGAAAATATACAAGAACCACCACTTTGCTTAAGTTTTCTCTAATACCTGATAACGTTTTTTTGCATACCGGATAAGGATCTGGGCCAAAATAAAATTCTCACGCTGTGACGTTGGAACCATCTAGATGATGTAACGTACAACATATATGAAGTAATTTATGTAACTGAGCGTCTTTAAAGCGATCGCTGTAAAATTTTAATGATCAATCAAGTTAAAATAATTATCAATGTGTTTGGTATGCAAGAAAAAAAATCATTCATGCCATTTTTGGTTTGGATAGAAAATTCCGTTCCTTGGGAAAACTGTTTTCATGGGAACTTGGCAGAGTCTCGTTCTTGCCAAAACAGTTATCCCTCGGGACAGAATTTTCTGTCTAAACCTCGAAACCATTTACGATACTTATGATCTGCCATTTTACTGGTGTGGGATTTTTGTATCTTGCCCTCAGGACAAGGTAAGCTTCACATATATTCAAATAATGCTCATGCTGGTACAATGTTTAGCTATGTTCATAAGGCCATAAAACAACATAACGGTACTTGTGACGGGAGAAGAAATAAAAAAAGATGTTGGAACACAAGAATAAAAATCAGTCCCGAATATACTATTGAGATGTTTCCAAGCCTACGTGTCACTGTTTCAATAGGAACCTGGGCAGAGCCTCTGTTCGTATTAAAACAGTTAAACCTCGAGATAAAATATCCTTATTTCGACTTTAAGAATTATTACATTATCACATAAATGTAGAATGTTTATGCAACAGTGAATTAGTTAGCGGTCAGCTCTACTAAGTAGCCACTTGTCTTAAGCAACCACATTTGTTATATCCCATTTGTATGCTTTCAGAGCAAATAAACCTGTATAAAGCAACAACCAGTCCTAAAAGGACACTTTTGCTCCTTCTCTTGACCGGTTGATTAAGATAGGTTTGACTGTACTATAGTATATTGTATAACATGTTAATTGATTGCTAATTAATTTTACAGACGGGATGTCTTAATTTGTGTGATGCAACTACAAAACTTTCAAGATCTCTTTCTCCCAAATGCTCTGCGTAAATTTTTCTGTGAAATATCAGCGCCAAAAGAACGAGGCAGCTACCTTGAACAGATCCTTGACCAGTTTTCTGAGCGATTCTGCACCTGTAATCCAGGTTTAGGACTCAATAAAGGTATGACTGAGCATATGTAGATTTTAAATGTACATTCATGACAACACATATGTACTAACATACTTTAATAACATGGGATAAGGTTCTTTACAGGCCATTTAAGCACAGGGGCACACCAGCGCTTGACTACCAGAAATGGTATACCCTTAGCGCTTGAATTCTTCAACAAAATTTTGCAAAAGCTTACTTTCCTTCAAATTATTATTTTTCTTTACATATATCTTTCCTCATTTTAGTGCCTAAAATGAAACATACAAAATATTATGACTTTAACTGATTAATACAAATTTTATTAGTGAAATATTTTTCAATGAGTGCCTTACACAGCGCTTGAAAAAGCATTGAAGGTGTTTATGCGCTCTTACTCCAGCACTTGTATTCTTTCCTGTAGAGAACCCTGAGTATCTTTATAATTTAATAAGTTCTTTATTGGATAGGTGTATTTAATTTTAATTTTTAGCTCGCTGGGACGAATGTCTGGGAGACGATGTTGTCTGTAGACACCCAGGTTAAACTTTTGTGTTAAGTTGCGTTTAAGTTTTGGTGTTTGCCTCCAATCTCAATCTTCGCATGGGTGATGAGTTTTATCACATAGGCGAGCTTTGTTGTCCTCTGATAACTCTTGTTTAATTTTTTTAATGGGATTTAATGCCATTTTCAACACATTACAGGTTATATATGACATTTCCAGTTTTATTGGTGGAGGAAGACCTCAGAATGAATCTGAGTAGAACCAACATTCTTCTGCAAGTAACTGACAAACTTTCTCACGTAAAGTTTTAGGAGTGATGGGACTCAAACCTTCGACCTTACTTATTGGATTATCGACGTGTTTGATTGACAGCCTGCGCTAGGTCAATTGTGTCTTAAGTGAAAAGAACCAAAATAGAATGGTACATCAGTGCTCCATATAAGCATTATTTGGGAGTGTTTGAGCATTGACATTTCTAAATAAAGCATTGAAATTAAAAGTATTTGATAACATAAGCACTGGATACGGATAATTTCTGTGTTCATGGGTTTATTAGCCCCTACTGTTTATCCAGACTATATGTTAACCCTATGCCCATCTGTCTGGACAGTTGGCATCCAGTTTCCATACGGAAATACTTCTCAAAAAGTATTCAAGCTAGGTTTGTGAAACTTTGCATGTAGATAGAGGGCGATAAAGAGATCATGTAATGATTGTATATAGCATTAATGGGGTTAAGGTCACTAACTAAAACGGAAACATGTTACCGATCCAGTTTTTAATTGCTCATTTTAAATAAGATTTAAAAATAACAAGCTTATAATTTATCATCTTCCCTTAATTAACTAATGTGCCTCAATTAAAAAATCAGGCTTAGTACATTAGCAACCTTGACCGAGTTGTGTGTCTCTTCTTATATTGTTTTAGTATTTAACAATGGACTCAATGGAAATCATCGATTAGGTGGGGTTAGTGAAAGCTGTAGTTTGCGATGTATTTCAGTGTGATTTGTATATTTCACTGTGGTTTGTTTATTTCAGATGTTGTGTATGTCCTGTGTTTCTCACTGATTATGCTGTCCGTGGATCTTACAAGTCCTGCAGTTAAGAACAAGATGTCCAAGCGCGAGTTCATCAAGAACACAAAGAGAGCAACTTTTGGTGTGGACGAGGACCTGGTGGGACACTTATATGACAATATATACCTGATAGGGCATGTGGCAGTTGCATAGAGCTGCATGGTCAATCTTGATTATTGCTTCTATTATGAAATATGACCATGAAAGATTAGATATGAACAGGAAGTGACCCAGGGATCAGATTAAGAAATTATTAAAGGGACACATGGCAATTTTGATAAATTTTCACTTATCAACATTTTACCAGTGTGAAATTAAAACATGAAAATACCCATAATGCTGCACAGGACTTCAATTCCGTTTCTGTTTTCGGAAGTGATTGAAAGGTGTGATCTTTTTGGTCATCTATGACAAACGTTAAATATATCAATTTCACACATTTTCAACACTAGTGTGATGCCAATATCTACATGAGCCCATTTTGGCAACGTATCTATTCAAAATTTATCAACTATTAAACACATTTTTTGTGAATAATAGTTATACAATAATTTTAAACCAGGCCACAAATCAGGATATTTTATTAGAGGTAATGTTATTATAAATGCTGTTCATTTTCCCGTGAAAATGTCTTAATGGCTTTCAAACATCTTGATATATACGTAGGTTATTTAACCAGGGTGAAAAAGGGGAATCGGATAAGTCTAGGAAACAAAATATGCAACAACAAAATTATGATAAAATGAAATGAAAAAGAAAGTCAAAGAATCATGGCTTGACGAATTACTTGGTTTGTTGATAGGGATAAAAATGCTAGGGCAAGTGACAATTTACTAAGGACCTCAAGGTTTTACTGGACGAGTAGTCTACAAAATATTTTTACAATGTCATGTGTCCCTTTAAAATACAACAAAGACTGATATACATATGAGGGGTGTTCATAAAATACAAAATAGCATCATGCAAAAACTACATTTCATCGATGTCGCTGGACTACTCTGGGTAGCCATTCTAGCATTGTTGCTACGTATGAATGGTATCCAATATCAATACGAAATTTCACTTATTGCACAGAGGAAATATTACCTTTATGGCACTCTAATTTTTATTCATGTGCTGTATTAAATGTTTAAAATATGTAGACATTTTTTTGAACACACCCCGTATGTCAACATTCTACTAAGCAATAAGAAGAGTAACCATTTTACTTGAATGATGCATAAGTACAGGCTCAGTGCAAAAACGTGCCTTTTTGTAACATTTCAGATTTGAAATGTTGTGTAAACTAACCTACCCCAAGTCCGAGATTTCACTCTTTTTTAATCCATTTCATCATCATCAGTTTTTCTATTGATACAAGACTTTAAAGAGCCATATAATCATTGTCACCAGATGCTTCATTAACATGGTCATCAACACAGATCTCATCATGAAAAAAAACATTGTCATTATTACAGATATTATCATAGTTATCATCTAAATCACCATCACAGATACCATCATCATCACATTGTCATCTAAATCACCATCACAGATACCATCATCATCACATTGTCATCTAAATCACCATCACAGATACCATCATCATCACATTATCATCTTAATCATCATTCGGTAAATCAAGTCATCGTCATAAATCAAATCTTTATCATCATCACCAGATTCATCAACAGATTCATCAACAGTTGCAGCTTCATCATTATGGACAAAGCTGATTTGTTTTTGCTGTGAACATCATCAGTAATGATAACAGCAGCAGCAGCGGCAGAAGTGAAAGTGTCATATTTTCAATTATAGTGTCATCATAGCAGATTAATTGTTGTTTAACTTGTTAAAGACTTTTTAAGACAAATGTGATTTTTTTCCCATTGTTGTTATTGTTATCAAGTGAGACAAGTGGCTGTTTAATAGAGGTGACCACTTTCACAGGTTTGACTGAACATGACTATAATGATCTATTTAACCTTTTGAAAAATTTGTAGAGGGAAGCCAAAACATTAAGGAACATGTCATGTGATCAAATTGCTGATGTCTATCTGCATAACATTTAAAAAATGCTGTTTATCATCAAACTGATTTCAGAATTATAACGGCGTGTTTTATTGGGAATAGAAAACAACATTCATCACCTTCATTATGTATTAATTAAAAATCTATTATTGTAAAAAGGGAATTTGGTGTCATAGTCTTGAGGTGTGACTTTAAGGGTTGTGACAAGTTTTATCACCCAGAATGCCATAACAGTTGCAAATCTATCGATATTAGATATTTTTTATTATATATTTACTAACCGTATCAGGAATACTTAAGTTACACCCATATCAAAATGTATGTGTACACCATGTACAGGTAAATGTTTAACTAGAAGAGTTGTTTCTAAAAGAAATTTGGTTGAACATTAATTATGCACAGGTTTGTTATTCTATTTTTTAAATGTATTTGCTTTCAATCAAATGTTTAATCCAATCAAATTGTCTTGATTTTCAAAATTTGAACTTATTTCATCTTCAAAATGATGTTAATATGTTGAATTTTTATTAACTGGAGCCCCATTTATTTAGAGTTCAGGTCACTACATCATTCGAGGTATTCAAGGTAACAATGTTTGCATAAATAATGAATGTTACCTATGCATATCATTGAACGACAGAGAGATAATGAACAATGCCTTATTTGCATACTTGTAGCAAGAATGATGTCAGTGCCAGTGGTTAGTCTAAAACTAATTATTCGAAGTTTTAACAAGATAGTCGTCAAGAATTATGTCATTGCCAGTTGTTGGTAAAAAAAATGGGTTAACACTAAGGTAGCCTTTATTTATTGAATGTTCAACAAAATGGAACCAACACTCACTCCATATGGTCGCTACATTTTGGGGTTCTATTCTATTGAGACTTCTCGCTGACTGATATTTTATTGAGACTCATTTAAAGCACCATGTTTGTTAATTTTATATGCTCACCCGAACAAAGTATTTTAGCTGCTGTGTTACATTTTTGTTATCTATTTTACTAAAAGCACACTTTGTTTTACATTCAATTTATTATTAGTCATTATTTACAACAAAGAGTTGCAAATGTTTCAAAATGTTTGAAACATGTTTATTGATATTATAGAGAAGTTTTATAATATGCAAATGTTGAGAACCTTCATTCCAGGGTTGTGTTTCACAAAATAACTTAAGATAAAAATCGCAGTAAATAAATTTGACATTTTTTTTCATGAGACATTTAAAATGGTTGTATTTCCAGAAAATATACCATTTTCTGCCCAATTTGAGCAAATTTTGGGTTCATTTGAATGAATATTAAAAATGTTATGATTAATTATTGGATAGATTACATCAATTTTTGTCGTAAGTTTTTTTGTAAAATGCAGCCCAGGACCTCAATAATATCAATTTAGTTTGCAGACTGGAACTAATATTACATTACATCATCTCCCTTAACAATAAAGACATTGGTGTAAATTATATTTTTATATTTTATATTATTTTATATTATAAAAAAATTCTTGGGGAGGAACCCAAAAACCCCTGTACAAATTTTTAGGCCTGCACTTTTAAATTTGTAAAGCTACGCTCCTGTAATATCACTTTAGTACCACATTGTTAAGCCATCTCATTGGAAGTATTTATTATCCGAGATACTGAGAAAATAAAATTGCCTATCGGCCTTCTACCCATGATCGGTCTGGGGTGGCAGAGCAAACTAACAATATTTTGATATATTTTATTACTAGAAGTGTGTTGAATATTGTTTTAATGAAGTGCTATATTTACTGTACTGGTATGTTTGTTGTATGACAGACTGTTATTTATAGGCTTTATTTTTGTTATTTGTTTTATTATTTTTGTTAAGATTTTTACTCGATTTTCTACCCGATGTAGACCGTTGTTTGTAATTTTACAATAAAAGATATACTTAAAATGGGTTTTCGTTTTTTTTTTGGTTTTTTATCCGCCAGTAATTTTTTTGATACAGTTGAGATGTACATGTAAAGTTTATATGATAATTAATTTTGGAAATGTGTAAAACCTATTGTTTGTACTGTACACATTGTGTGGTGTTAAGCGTCACTTTCAGTGCCTTTTAAGACATAACACACTGAAGTTTCATGTTGCAGACATGATAGATTGGTCTGTCCCACTCAGATATATAATACTAACACCCAGCTCACTAGACCACAATCCTCATTCACAAACAATTTCTTAAGTCTGAACTTGGTTTTGGCTGGTTGCATTACTATTCTTTCATCAATGTCAGTGAAATGAAATGCAGTTTTTCTGGAGCCATTCTAAAATCATGATCACTTGGATGCTTTTATTGGATTTAAGTTTTTAAGTTTACACTTATATATGTTGATAAAACAAGAGCCTGGGCAGTGCCTCTTAATATGGAACATCTCTAGTACCATTTTTGAAATTTTTGTTAAAACTGGCCTGACCTTTAGTGTGAGGTGGACACTACCACTTGAGCACCACTTCGTTACAAGCTAAACATTTGTTTAAATGTTTTCTTTCTGTATCCTAAGAAACCAACAGTATTTTTCATGAACATCTTGGGTAAGTTAAAGAACTAGCATAGTGGGACAAATTAAATGTCTTCAGTTGTACAATGTAATCATAAAGATGTTTTGAAGGCTGGGGTGACTATTTATTTCATGAAAAAATATAAAGCTTTCCATACATTTACCTAGTATTGCCTAGTTTAACAATTCACAATAATACATAAAAACAAGTAACTTACTGTGTCTTTATAATGTGACTTGGTGGGGCATCATACCATGTGTCTGCGACATGATGCTCCACAGTGACAGCGCTCTGGATACTAGACGCCGTCACGATATGACTTAAAAATTATTAAAAGTGCCACTAAATGCCATACAACAAAACCCATATTATGACATCCAATTCTACTTGGCAGATTTAGAAAACATTCAAGGTATTGTGACAACATGCAGAAATATAATCATACCTAAGATGCTGTCATCAAATGATGGCTTTGTCTCTCACTGCTGAAGTTGTGGGTACGGGCGGACTTAATGAGAAAGTTTACCAGTTACTTTTGGATTGACCGCGGTTTTAGTCGGATTCATTCGTTCTCCTAAGAGAATGCTACAGCATGCAAATTTAACCCTAGGGTCATGACTTGTATGTCATTTATTATGCCAATCAAAACAAGATAAAAACTCAACACATATTTTTCAAGACCTTGTGCTTAAAATGTATCGTCATTTTGTTGCATTAAATGACAAGGGCCTGACTGCATGAAGTAGCACTTTGCACAAGTATGCAAATGTTGACATTGGAGTCAGATTGATTGATTGATTATTTAACATCATGTTTATGCCATTATTGTGTATCAGACGATCAGTTAACCTAGCCATTGTTTCCTGAGATCCTGAAAGGTTAACCAGTGCTCAAGCCCACCCCTATTTCTAAAAGTAACCGATAACTTTCCCACTTGAATCAACGAT
This sequence comes from Panopea generosa, assembly GCA_029582155.1. NCBI lineage: Eukaryota > Metazoa > Mollusca > Bivalvia > Adapedonta > Hiatellidae > Panopea > Panopea generosa. Next base: position 2,568,619 of record CM055896.1, on the reverse strand, counting down.
GAGAGATGTATGAGAATGAGACGCAATGGAATATAATCAAGGACTTATATAGAGTTCCTTGCATATATCAATCATCATGGAGACTGTGACTGGGCGGGGATTCTAACTCATGACACCTGTTTTGATATTCAGACATGTTCGGCCCTTTGAGACAGATAGTCTAAGAGAACCAAGTTATTTTATACAGAATATACATGAACTCGAAGATTTATACATATGCCTATATGTGTATATATTATAATTATTAGTATGGAGATCCAGGATTTCAGTTTATAGGTTACGTATTTAGGGCATGCAACACAAAATCTGGGCACGCAAATTTTTCAGTAGAAATATAATGAGTTTTAATTGAATATGGCAGTTGATGGTGGAGGCGGGGATACCCCATTTAGATCCGCCATTGGTACTATCGAACCCTTTTGCTTCTAATTACCGGACAGCGATTATTTTGGGTCGATGTTTTTTTTAAAAGTTGGTTGCAAGCATGTGTAAATCAAATAGTTGAGCGAGTAGAGGTGAGTGAGGTGACACTCGTATGCATTGTCTACTTTATTCCCAGGTTTCATCAACCGGAGCGCCGCTCGGCAATTTCCGTATACATGTCTGCACAATCGGCAATCGGAACATCGCTCGGCCATTTCCGTAAACATTCGAAATATACCAGGATTGCTCTATAAATAGAATATGGAAATACCCTAAAAATAACCTGTAAAATATATTTTAATTTCAATTCAGTTAGGATTATCAGTTTGACAACGACTATATAATGATGATATTAGGTAAGATTATAATATTAGTCAGACAATAATGTTGGAGAACTTTTCATTTTGAATTTAACGTGTACCGTTCCTCGTCATATTTAGGTCAAACAACAGAGCGTTAATCGATTAACTGACTGACGACTTGACAATAATATTCTAGCGGAAAGTTGTATATGGATATTCACGGCCACATTGTCAGTTGACTGTGGACATTGGGGTACAGCATACACCGGATATTGCCCTAAAATGAAAATATGGAATAAGTTTGATCCACAAGGTAGGTAGAAACCCAGTTACATGTATTATGTATTGATTTTAGTATACATGTAGTGTAATGTAGTGTATATCAAAGCACGTTGTCGAACGATTTGATATTTTTTTATTTGATCGTCCTCTAAAGGGGCTAGTCTCACCCCTATTACGGCGACTAAATGAGACTAACACTGTTGTGTTTGGTTTAAACTTATTTATTTTACCTTGATTGTGAAACAAGTTCTTACAACGTAGGCAAATCGCGCACGAAGTCTTCCGAGTTAAAACCAGTACTAAGCATATGCGGAGAAGTGTCTTGCACAAGGACATTGCTCATAACCATGTCGAAGGATCGAACCCACAGCCCTCCAATCACGGGTTCGGTTAGTGCGACAAATTACATGTCTCTAAGGAGCCTTTTGACATTTTTTTATTTTTGCTTTTCCCGAGACGTGGTTAAGGAGAGCAGATCAGATATCCAAATAATGAAAAAGCTGTCCATCCACGCCTTATCATATCAGACTAAGGTTCGGTGCGCTACTTCTGGACCACGCGCTCCACAGTTTGTGTAACTTAAAAGTTACTGATGTGTCAATGCTCCGAATCACGTGAATCACGAATTGAGTGATAACACGTGATAAATGGGTGACATTGAAAGTCGCCATAGTATAAGCATTTATGAAAATTCTAAATAATACGTTTTTTTTTCGGTTAGACACATAGAACAAGCGTGCAAAGATTCAGCATTGAAATAACTGAGGAATTATACTGCAATAGCATTGGCGGTGTACTGGGTATTGGAAATGTTGTCACAGGTGGTATACTTTGAGAGTGCATTTTGGTGTACTATATATTTGAAATGTTGTCACAAATGGTAAACTTTGGGTGTGCAATTTGGTGTACTGGGTATTGGAAATGTTGTCACAAATGGTATACTTTGAGAGTGCATTTTGGTGTACTGGGTATTGGAAATGTTTTCACAAATGGTATACTTTGGGTGTGCATTTTGGTGTACTTGGTATTGGAAATGTACACAAATGGTATACTTTGGATGTGCATTTTGGTGTACTGGGTATTGGAAATGTTGTCACAAATGGTATGCTTCGGTTGTGTATTTTGGTGTACTGGGTATTGCAATGTTGTCACAAATGGTATACTGCAGGAGTAATTTTGGTGTCCTGGGTATTGCAATGTTGACTAAAAAAAAAAGATTAATTTTAATATATTACTTGTAAGCCACCATTATGTATTTCTACAGCCTTTACCTATACTTATAGACCGGTTCCATTGCCAAGTAAACGTTGCAACAATTTGGAAAGTTTTGAAAGACAATCAACCTTTAAAATATATACCATAATGGCCATCATAATCTTTTCTCATATGAACAATTTGGATTTCGAAGATTAAGCGTGTGTTCTTTACATTTATCAAAAGTTATTGCAAGTTTGCTCATGAAAGTCTATAGTGAAAAAGTTTAATTGTGGCAAACTAGATGGTTCAGCATCCATGAGAAGCCAGCAGGACACCACATCAGATACAGTTATATATTTTCAAATATCTGCTTTTCGAAAGCTGATGAGCTAAAGTTGTTTATATTATATATATGGTTTATGGAGTTTTAAGTGTCTTCAAATAAAGCACCAGGGACCAGCGTTCATTTCAGCTCAGTAAGAGGTCTTTTTTACATGACATGCTTTGGAAAAACATATATTTATCATTTCCCCACCTATATAATTATTCTTCATAGTCTTAGTTCAATAAAAAATTGAATGGAAGTAACAGGTTAAATTAGGTGAGCGATTGAAAAGAGGCGACAAGTGAAATTAGGTGAATGACTTGGTCCTCTTGTTTTAGGCCAGACTTTTGTGATGTAAATGTATTGAACGTGTGAATTACACATATCAGGCCATCCTAAAAAAAATATTTGTTTGCTGTGCTCCTACCCAGTATATATCATGTGGGTAGGTACAGTCTGTAGGTAGCTAATTTATTTTTTTTGCTAAATTTTGATTTTGCATATTCATTTTAAAGAAAAAATAACAGAAATCATGAAAAAAAAAACGCTTTGAAAGTCAATAAAAAATTGTGGTAGCTGGAACTTTGAATGAGTAGGTAGGAGCACGACAAACAATATATTTTAATGATGGCCTCACGGTATTCATAATGACCACAAATCGGACAAAGGAATTTAAAAAATAATACTCTTCAAAAACGAAAGTAGCTTTTACACAGTGAAATGTAACTCTGATTAAGTTGTTTCGTCAATTTATTCAGTACACATTTGGTATGTATTTCACTAATCATTCAGTACAGCGAGACCGGAAAATCAACGGCTGGCTTCCTGTACGCAGTGTTAAGATATTAAATATCTCCTTGTTAAAAGTGTTTCAGTGCAAATAGGCACAGGAGCGATTCAGTTATTATCCAGTGGTGAACGTGACTTTATGCCATGGAGTGGTTACAGAGACGGCGTTCGTCTTTGTTTTCTGATTTTTCAAGAAATATTTAGGAAGTTGATCTGCAAAAATGTAACCTGATGCGGGCACTTTTCCTATTTCTATTATCGTTTTCTCTGCATTTGTGCTCAGTGGAACAGGACTTAGAACATATCTAGTGATTTTAACTTATTTATTTTACATTGATTGTAATACAAATTCTTTCAACTTAAACAAATCACGCTCTACGTTTTCCTGGATAGAACCAGTATTAAGCATATGCGAATAAAGTGTCTTGCTCTGGGGCACTACACATAGCCATGGGTCCGATGCTCTACCGCTGAACCAGGCGCTCCACAATATTGAAATGAACTAAATAATGAAATTATTCCCAGAATAATGTTTTACTCCCACACCAGTATGTTGTTGTTTTTTTTATTCAACAAAGAATGTTTTTAAACGCCCTCTCCCCCGGTGTTTTATATATATATTTCAATGATCCAACAAAGTGTGTTTTGTTTTCAGTGCATTGTGCATTTCTGCTGTACAAATTCTCCTGCCGGTGTATTAAGACTGAAGAATAGGTTGGAACTAGCAGATTGACACAACTCTGAACCTCAAACAGACTTGTCAACAACAAACATGTGTGAACAGCTGGACAGTACGTATAGATCTTTGTGTACATTTTAATATAATCAAGATATCCCATAACGTCTCACACATTAATTAATGTTGCACTGTTCTGCATATATGGACACGCACTTCTGGAACACTGAACGCATTACCAATGGTTCTAAACGTGCTTTGTTTCCATAGATAGTCCTCTGTTGGTCCAATAATGCAGAAAAAAACACATGGGGTTTGACAAAATTGCCTTTCCACAGTTTCGATGGTTTGATGACACTCCTTCGTGTTTGACAATTCTGTTCATTTGTTGCAGTGACTCACTAAACATCTTTAAACTGTTATTGCTTCATCTTACAGTACCTAATTCATCCGAACTTGGCAGAAATCTTGAAAATGTTCTATTGTTTCCACATGTGCAAGGAAATATGACAATTTTTATGCTTTTAACAAAACTACTGCCCAACCGATTTACCGATTTACACAGCTATAAATTCTTTAGTGTAAGAATCTTGCTACCGTCATGCAAGGGAGGTAATTCTCAAGTAAGACCATAAGGGGAACACAGTAATTTTGAGATTTTTTCACTTAACACTAGTTTTGAAAAATGTACATCTTTATGATGCTACTATGAAATGAAAGGCCCCAGAATGTATCCAGACTATTTTATTTTCTGTTTTGAGAAGGGACATAACTGTAGTAAATACTTGAAAGGCATCCTTTTTTTCACAGAGTTGTAGTTATTGTGTGGAAGAAAGTATGGAAATTATTCCTATTTAAGTTTTTGTTGGTAGGATATGAAACAATGTCCAAGAAATATATATATATATATTTTTTTTTCACAGAGTTGTAGTTATTGTGTGGAAGAAAGTATGGAAATTATTCCAATTTATATATAAAGTATTTTTTAAAGATTTTTTGGTTTATATTTATCTAAACTTGCATGACCCCACTGGCTTTAAAATGACTGTTCATGAATATACAGTTTCAGAAAGTAACTTGGGGTTATTATATTTTAAACTTTCAGTATAGTTTACATTCCCATCATTTTACATTCCCATCAGTTTACATTCCCATCATTTTACATTCCAACCAGTTTACATTCCCATCATTTTACATTCCCATCATTTTACGTTCCCATCATTTTTACACTTCAACATTTTACATTCCCATCATTTTACATTCCCATCATTCATAAAATCTGGGTCGAAGCAAACAAACAAATATTAAGGATAGCCTCATAAAAAGAAAATGGTAGTTATGGTAATAATGTTTACAGTCATATTTGTCATATTTGCTGGATCACATTATTTTCGTTTGTTTTTCAACTGGTTACACTCTGCTGCACAATTACTCTAGTTTTAAGGTAACTCACATATATCCACATGCTCAATAGTTGAAATTTCATATTGGATATATGCTGATATCGATTACACATTTCAAACTTTACATAGCATTTTCGGAAGCATTGACTGTTCTGTTAAAATTTCGTTTTGCACATCTGTGAGGTTGAATCTTCAATCATTGAACATTTTTGTTTGCTCTTTTTCAACCCATAATTTTAAGTAGTTAAGTTTGTTGATGTTTGTTAAAACAGTGAACTTCTTTATGAACTATCAGAAAAAAACACACTCGAACAAAACAAAGGAGTGGTGGTAGAAGTGGGGACCAAATGATTTTATGTTAGGGCAAACAAACAGAAAAAAATATCCCATAAAACACTATATTATTCGTTATGAAACAAATTGCGTATATCGTGATTGTCATCTCTGTGCTTATTTCTATTATATGTATAACCTATTGCATGTCTATTGATCTATGCACATAACATAAACAAACATATTCCAATCATATTGTTTTGATGAATGAGTCTGAAAACTTTATTTAGGCTATGTTTTTACAATAATTACACAAAATTTTCATGATTTATATTGCCAAGCAATACATTAATAACTGATTTTTTTTAACAGATTCAAGTTCTAGCTCCGAGTCTTGTCCCGAAGAGATCGAACCAAGTATAATAAAAACTGTGTCTGCTAACGAACGCTCCGAAGTGGACTTACCTGCTATAAAAAGGACAATGGCTACAAAGAGGGCTATTCCAATCTTTGATATGCGAAATGTATTAAGAATTGCACCTCCAACATTTGCTAACGTGACTGTAGGTACGGCTTCAAATGAAAATATAAGAAGTGAGATTGCTGAACGCTACAAAGAAAATATTCACCATGTTCATATCATGGAAGAAAAGGGTATCAAAGAAGAAACCTTATTGAAAACATTTGTTATTATAACTCAATCAAACCCCGTTGAAGAGTGTTACAATTTGGTTGTCGAAATTTATGAATATTTAGACAAGACACACCCTGAACTTAGGTGTGTGAGGATACCGAAACATGTTTCAGTTGACGAGTTATCTCGTCTGCTGTTGAAGGAGCTAAATTGGAAAGGAATAGGGATATGTAAGGACGATCGTGTCCTGGACTTTGAAAAAGCAGTTGGGGAATATGGTTTTAAGAATTTCGACAGATTCCAAGTACTACAGAACAATACCAGACAATTGAAATTTAGCCACATGCCTCGGTTAGGCATTGAGAACATTTATTCAATAGAAATTGAAAGTTTTACATCGGCTGATATGGCCGTCCAAAGACTTATGTATGATTTCAGAAAGGAAATATTATTTCATAAAACTAAGGACGATCAGGCTGTGCGTTTGTCAATCCGTGACAAAGTACTCGATGGCGATGCTTGCATAGGTATGGCTCTCAGAGGAGGTAAAGAAGATAATTTTCGCATACACTTGGCAACATCAAATGCGATTGGCATTACTTTGAAGTATAAAGATTTCAAAGTAAAAAGGAGAGATTCAAAATATAAACAAAAGAATATAATGATACAGCATGATGGTTCTACGGCTGATCTCAGAGCCGAAGTATCGAGGCATTTACATATTGATCCAAAAGCGGTGAAGTTAACAGTGAACGGCAATCGTATAGAAGAATATGAAGATTTGCAGAAGCAAGCTATACTGGACAATGGGTGTACTGTCGTAGCGGGAATCAAGAAACGTAAAACACTGCGGTTCAAGCATCCTTGTAACAAAAGCGAAGTTGCAATAGAAATATATATGCTAGAACAAGTGAGTGAGTTAAAGAGACAGATTGCGGAAAAGTTGAACATAGATATGCTTTACGTGACGCTCGAGTGTAAACACACCGAGCTGAAAGACAGCGATCTGCTGGTGAACTACCCGCTCAAAAACAACATGACACTAACCTTACAGCTGCACAAGAACAGAGTATTGATCCACGTCTTCATACGGTTTAAAAAGATTAAAGTGGACATAGTGGTTGATGATGTTAGCCATACAACTGTTGATGATCTGCTAAGATTCTGTGCACATCATTTTCAGTTTAGAAGAAATTGTTCAAGAGCATTATTCCAAGATCGATGCCTGAACAAGTACCTGACGCTTGCTGAAGAAAGTCTGGCATCTGGCAATACTGTCATAGTTGCGAACTTCGACCATCCGTATCCGTTGCAGGGTGACCTTATCAAAATATTTACTGTTGGACACGATGGGAAAGTCGAAAATGAGAGATTTGGTACGGTGTGCTCTGGAATTCTGATGTATGGTAAGTGAGGCAGAAACAAACAACCAATTTGTTCTATTTTAACTATGATTATAAATATTCTAGTGAAATATATGAATATTTTATTTACGTAGATGAAACACCCACTTTGAATTTTCAAGAAATATTTTATTTCATAATTAATGTTAAATAGAACATGACATTATAAGGCAAGACAATTGTATTGAAGATATTATTTCAGCACCAGAGAGGATTCAGCCATGTCCGAGTAACGAGGTCGACAGTACACCGTTAAACAATGGAGTTGTACCTTGTGGCGTCCATGTGCGTCACGAGCAAATTGGAACAACAATGGACCGAACGGTACGTGTATACATATGTATGCCTTATTGGCTTTTAAAAACAAAATGGTTGGAAAAAAATCTTTGGTTATGTGTTTCAGTTATTGTTAAATGATTTTTAACGCCGCTTTCAACATTATTTTCAGTCATATCGCAACGGTGTGTATTTAAGCCATTATTCTAAGCGTTGGCACACTGATGTATCATGCCGCAGACACATGGTATGATACCCCACCCAGTCACATTATACTAACACTCACATTATACTAACACCGGGCCGTCCAGTCTTAGAACTGTCCTCTGAATGCTGAGTGCCAGTTGGGGAAGCTTCGTGTACCATTTTCAAATCTTTGATGTGACTCAGTTAGGGATCGAGCCAACAACCTTCTATATGCGATGCGATACTCGACCACTATATTACCGCTGCGATTATGTAATTATGCACGCCAAATCAACACAAACTGAAATCATTCACAGTTTTATGTACTTTATGTACGATCCCAACACTGTTTTTGACTTGATCTGGCCATACTACTATGATCTACTTTGTTATTTGATCTTATATGTATATCTTCCTTTCTTTTAGGCTCGGACAAAAGAGGCATATACAATGACTGACTCAAGTCTAGGCACAACACGTGAAAAAAATCTTGTGTGGCGAGATAAAAATAATTGTGAAACAAAGTACAATAAATCGAAAGAGACAAAAGGCAATTTGCATTGCATCAAGGCAGTTTCAGTAGAGAAAGATACACTCGAAAGCGACTATTACGATAATAACAAAACAAAGAGGGCAATGTTTTATTTAGAAGAAGGAGAGGGAGACATAGAAAAAACTGGCACTGAACAGAAAACTCTAGAACAACCTGTTTCTGAACAATACAATCGTTCAATGTCAGTTTCGTCAATTTCTGGTGAATATACGCCAGCCAAAGATATCAATATAGATAACCGTTGCATTCGGGTTTTAGGACATAGTATAGATATGGAAGAAAAGATCATGGAAGGTTCTTTGTGTAAATCATGTTTGAAGAAACCTACAGACGACAATGAAATATGCTGTAAAAGAGGAGGTGACATGGAAAGTAAAACTATTTCAAATCCACAAGAAAGGAAAATATTATCATTTAGTAAAGAATTAGATCTGTCAGACAGTTTGGTTAATCCAACATCTATTGTCCAAAATAGTCCTTGCACATCCCCAAAAGAACATCCATATACAAGAACGTCATGGGATAGTGAATCTAATGCCAAGTCGTTTACATCGTTAGAAAGTATAAACGAATCGCTTGAAACTGAATCATCGGGAAGAGATGAAACGGTTGAACACCAAGATGAGAGAGCCGTCATTACATACCATCCACAATCCTGTCCGTTCTTACGGAGCACCGTATTTAATTGTAAACCTCAACGACGACGGACTTGCACCGAAGGAGATGCAAACATCGGTGCTCTTGGAATCAGTAATATGACGATGCCGTATGATAAACTCGTGTGCTGTCATGGCGAACCGAATGCTTTACTGAATACGTCAGGTAAAATATTCAATTCAAGAATTTCAATACAACTATTATACAGTGACCAGTAAAGAATTTTTTAATATTCACGTAACAGAATATATGTATGGTGGTCTGCTAGTTCCCTACAGCAGGCATTATACCACCAATATAAAAGGCAAGGACTTCTATGCCTGTCCCAAAATGCATATTAACTGAACGCTAATCTATGACGTAATTCAAATTTTCCCTGAAGCATATTAGCGATCAGCGTGCTCGTAACAATTGCTATTTAACGTACCCAATCCGGAGAGCTGGGTTCGTTCTATAGACTAACTTACTTTTAGATTCGATACTATGCTTCCATATCCGTTAAGAGTATTTGCGGAGTTTGTTAAACATTTGAAATTAAACATGAAACAGCGTTCCTTTTGCACGATTCTGGCCATTTTGTTTTGATAGTATAAATTGTTTTTTAACAAATATTATGGAAAAGAGAATTTTTTTTTATTTAAATGCCCTACAATGGAATTTAACGTCATTATAGTTAATGATTGGACAAAGGTCTTCAAGACCAAGGCCACATTGAATGTCATGGCGTATAATTATGTATACACATCGTGTCCGCTTCATTACGCTGAAATGGTTTGATTGATTTCAAAATACCTTCGCACATTTATCCTTCACATGGAGGCGACGTGCAAAATTTTACATAGGTGTCCCCAACTTCAAAGTCAAGGTCACATTGAATGTCACGATGTATAATATGTCAAAAGTGTTCGGTCCATAACTCTGGTAATAATGGATGTGTTTCAAAATAACTGGACACACACTCATCGCATGAATATGTCTTGCAGAACGCAATATATGTGCCCTCAACTTCAAGGTCAATGCCGTATTGAATGGCGTTACATATAATTATATACTAGTATAAAAATCGCACTCCATAATTCTAATATGTGTGGGTGTATTTTCACAATTACTCATCCCATCGAGGTGAGCGCAACATGTGTGTCCCCATTTTCAAGGTCAAGACCACACAGCTTATGAAAGTATGTATAATTATATATAATAATTGCTCCACGCATAGAAGATGTCAAAAACCGGGCATATTTTTCATAACACGGAGACGACCGTAATATGTATGTACTAATTTTCAAGGTCAAGGCCACACCTAGTGTCATTCTGCACATTCTGCCTTAACATAATACTTACTTCAGCTCACGGAAGGACTTTCCAATGAGCTGGCACATTGACTGATCACATCGGCTTGACATGCTGAACCCAACATTTGTGTCCTGATATTCAAGATCGAGGTCACACTGAATGTCTCTTCATTTACTAAATATACTGTATATGTCGGGTTTTCTTTTTTTTTGTAGCAGGTTAGAGTAGTTTATATTAATTTTACTAGCAAAGCATTGTCGTTAAGTTTCTGAAAGGTCTCGCTACACAGTTGAATTGTGCTCTATGTTCTAAATAAAATAAAGTTCAAGATTTCCGCCGTAAAAAAATCCAAAGTATTTTTCCATAGCAGGAATGTATCCGCACATAAAAATGGACAATAGCTTGTGAGTATTCAAGCTGTTTTAGTTGAGTGCAATGATATTTTTTTGTTAAATAAAAGTCTTCAAATGCTTCTAAATACACACATCTGTAAAAGCCTACAAAAGTGATGTCTTATTGCTCCATGTCAGGTTTTATTCTACACGTCTGCAGCAAGATATTAAACCCTTATGAACAATTTTAAAAATATTTCAAACCAAATTGCATAGGGCTTCTTTTTAAGCGCAATTATATTGCTACCATCACTTAAAAGGGGGTGCAACTGTGTATTGAGACGTTAAAGAATATTAATTTCAGGCATATCTGTACCGTTGCTGTCGTACATCAGCGAAACAATTAGTACAAACTGGACAAAATTGGCTAGAAGGTTAAATGTCTCTGAGAGTGAAATAAACTCAATAGAGAGTAACACCAGAGAATTAACTGAGAAATGCTACAAATCGCTTTTAAGCTGGAAAAACCGCAATGGTACTGGTGCAACAAAGGAAATTCTTCTGCAAACTCTACAGGATATTGGTCATAAAGCTTTAGCAGAGAAATGTGGTGAACAAAAGGGATACCACACAGCATAACATGGCGATGATGTATGGTAATTAAATATTGTGTTATATAACTCATATTATTGCTTATCGACAGTATCAAGGACGTATATAGAGAAAGAAAAGCAACTGATTGAGATGTTATGAACGCTCGCTTATTCGCACAAATTCTTGCGAAATCTCGTTTTCAAATATCCTAACTTGCATTCACCTCAGAAATATAAATCAAATTTCATTCTTTTCCCAATAGAACTGTCTACAAAACGACATTCCCAACATATTGTGTTTACAGTTGTTGAAGTAATTATGATTACAAAATTTGTTTACTGCAAATAAAATCAAGGAAAGTACCTGGACATTTACTTTAGAATACAATATTTTAATTTCAAGATCATTTTGCGTGTTCAAAACTTTAAAATACATTTAGGGTTACAAACACCTTAAATTCTATGTAAAAGAAACCAGGTGCCTGTGAATTTTGAATTTATCAAATTACTAATTTTTCGCAAGCTATTTTATCAGCATTTAGCGAAAGGTTGCAAGTTTCCTATCCTTCTATATAAGTCCTTGATAGATGTTGTGGCATTGTAGTAACTACATTGTATGTTATATGATTAATCGTTCATTCACACATGTAATATATCTATACAAGTCCTTGATTTGTTGTACATAAGGCAATAATAAATTAGTTGCTAGATTATCATCCCCGCCCGCCCCCTAATTTTCATGCCGCCCCGACCCTTTTTATTTTCATAAAAAACATAATAACATATTTTATTTTTTTTAAAAAATATCAAAATTTAAAAAAAAATAATAGATAAATAATTAGTCCTCCCCACCGCCTCTCCCTTCATAAGAAAAAAAATGGATGATAATAGCAATAAATTTTTAATGGCCTATTATCTAAAGATTAAGTGTGTGAAACATATTAACTTGTCAGTAGGACTAGATGTTTATTATTAGTTTATTACATGGATACTTGGAGGTGTCGTCACATTATTTGAGACATTATCAACGTTTATTTTATCATGCAATACCATACGATGGACAGCATCAATTTGAATTTAAATAGCGGCATTATTTTGGGAAAACTGACTATGGACCATCTTCAGTGGTGGTTCTTCAACGATTAAATTCAACAGCCCAGTTTTTTCAACAGCATAAATAGTGGTTAAAATTCTTCACAACTAACCATTGAAGTAATGAAAAATGTGCAAAACCTTTGATGTACCCTCGCAAGTGTAAATCTTTGCATATGCAATTTTTCTATAAGAAAGAACTTGAATTTTGGTTCTATGAATTTCGCAATTATTTTGTTTTTCTTGACTCCCAAAAATGCAGTTTGGTTGTTGTTGCAATAATATATTAAATTGGAAATTCAGGCAACATTTTCTCTTATTCAGTATTGTTGGTCAGTTTTCATGGACTTGACATTTGGGTCAGCCATTTCCAACGAGTTATATACTGTACTTGTGAAGTATTAAAGTCAGTCAATCCCAAAGTGACAAGCAGTTTACTTTGTGTTGTGTGGCGAACTGTGTGAAAAAATATATTTTGTGTCTACAATCAGTTTTTCAATGAAAGTGGACCACACTGTGCTCTTGGGGAACTTTCAGTGTGTCCTTCCAAAATCTAACATTGCTACCTGATTGCTGAAAATAAACTTTAGATATATACGTTCAAACGGCGTGTCTGAAAGCCCGTATCCATTGCTGGTCAAACGTTATATGCATGGTCCTTGTGTTTAGTGTCTACTTTTCTTAAATTTGAGCTTTCTAATCCATGACGATGTTAAGTTAGATACCAACTGATATATAAAGAAAGTACATGTATAAAATCTACATCTCTTCCAAATTGATTTTGATGATTAATCAAAGCGTACAACACCTTTTCTATTTCTCTTCTATCAAATTTCAAATTTGACTTTTGCTAAACATACTTAAACCAATCCATATGGGAGCTTACTTTGCCGCAGATGATCGTGACTAGATCATATTTAATACTCTTGTAATACTTGTGTAGACCCACCTGGAGAATTGAGATTATAAAAAATAAGAAATCTTATACACGAGTACCGGTATACTAAAGTGATACACGACCATTTTGATCAGGTTTAACTATTTACATCATGCAGATATGAAATTGTAATATCCCTGTATATGTGCAGACCGTCAATCTCGTTTCTGTTTTAAAAAAAGGTGCATAACTCATACAAATGGTCGAAAGGCATCATATTTTATATGATCGTGGTCACATGTAAAAAATGACAAAACGTGTAACAGATAGTTACTTTTATTTTTAAAGAGAAAGTAACACTCATTGTTGTACATTCATAGGTGTATGGATTGATCCATTGAGTGGTCAACTGTAAACAACGATTTCAAAATTCTCGTGTGTTCCTTTAATATAAAGAAGAATATCAGTTATTAAACGAAGGGCATTCATTTACCATACTATATTGTGCAATTTTATCATAATTAAGATGTTTTCGTTATGTTATAATGTATTATATTTATGGCACGCATCGTTTAATACTTCATAGATGTTTAGTGTCATGGCGTCTGTTTAACCAACATTTTAGTTGAGTTAACCAATAATGAGAATGTCATGTTGAGAAGTGTTTATTTAGTTGTCAGCTTTGTAATGTGTGTTTATACCACACACATGTACGTGCCGTTGTATTTGCAAGAGAACCGTCGCTACTGGATGGATAAAGAGTGAGGATTGGTGCAACCGTTTATCAGATTTCAATGTGGTGCCACTTCTTCTGCTCTGTATATATGAATTGTATTTATCATGCTAATTTTGTATATTAATAATGTTTAAACTGCTTTGGTATCTGTCTCCTTTGGATTCTACGTCTCTGTTTGATAATAAGTGTTAGTTTTTCGACTGATATTTATGAAAAATGATGTATTCATATTACATGCGTGTACATATGCCTGCTGTTGTATTTGTAATAGAATAGTCGTGCCAGATGGTACGGTGGGGCGGGGTGGGGGCAGAGGATGGTTGCATCTGTTTATCAGGTTTAAACTCCTCAGTGACGTATTTAACTGCTGACCCTTCCAAGGTTAGTCTAACCAAAAAACTGATATATCCCGAATCAAGTCTATTAACCCCCTATGAGCAAGCAGGGAATTATATGTCTGTCCCACAATTCATAGCAATTGAACGCTCACTTAACTGTGACGTCATTCAAACTTTGAGTTGAAGCTACTGGCCAATCAACGTGCTCAAATGTGGCTTTCCCAACATTGCTATATAACAGACCCAATTGGGAGATCTGGGTTCGTTCTACAGACTATTCCACGGTGGTGCCACTTCTTCTTTGTCATTTTTTATATGTATTAAATGTATTATATCTATTCTGTATATGAATTATGTGTATGTTGCTTTTGTGTCTGTCTCCTTTGAATTGTACGTATCTGTTTGGTAATATATTTTCTTGTTTTTGACTGAAATTTGTGAAAAAGGTGTATAGTATTAATATTACATGGGTGCACATATCTTACAAAAATGCATAATATAGCTAGTTTATAATATCCAATAACTAGTTTTGTGATATGATGTAGCTACTACACTTTATGTTATATGTTTTTATTAAGTATTCATTCATACATTAAACTTATACAGTGCTGAAGTTAAACTACAGCGTCTCAAAACTTTTAAATGAAAATAATAACAGGGACTGGCTATATATACACATATACCAATAAAACAGAAACTATTCTTTAAAAAATGAATTTACTGAAGAAGTCAAAGACCGGACCGTTTTGTGAAGGTAATACACAAAATCTCAATATATAGCATTTTAATTATGTATTACAATAATGCACAATTGAATACACGAAAAACAGATCTGTAGTTTGAGCATGCGCGTTGGCCCATATTGAGTCTGAGTGTCTATAATTCAATAAATCAAACCACAATCTCTTTAGTCGACAACTATGAGAGGTCTGCAAAACGTTTGACGACATCTCCAATTAGCAATCAAGGTACTTAAAATACTGGCAGCCGGGCTTCAATATATATCCATACGCTTTCCTAATTATGAAAATTAATAATAATAATTTGAAGAATAAAAAGTAGTCCCTGGCGCGTATGCTCATATTGTAATTTGATATTTTTGTAGTGTTTGGTTTATTTTATGTTACATTCTCAAAAATGACATAACACAATGACCAAAATATATTTTCATTGTTTGATTTATTTCATGTTATTATTATTATAATTATTATTATTATATGAAATACATGAACACGTGCAATTCGGAGAATAAAAAGTGGTCTCTGGCGCGTATGCTCATATTGTCGGTGATCAAGTCTGCAAAGATTGAAAACGGTCTGATAATTGTTCATCCGAAACGCATCCCTAAAATAAATAAAGGGAACTCGTCTATCATCCATATTCATATAAACTAACTAAATTATTAATGCTAACAAAATTGCACACGTCTTTCAGTAGTCATTGTATATAATGAATGCATTCGTAAACGTACACGTGATCGTGCAAAAATTGAGAATGTGAACATATAAGTGTTATATGTAAGTGTTATTCGCTGTATGCATTTCAGCAGTTATCCGCCTGTGCATGTGTTCATAATGTTATGATATTGATTAAAGGAACAGGTATGCGATGTTTTGTTTAATTGCGTAATTATATTTCTTATTCATTTAAACTTGTATTATAATGACAAGATTAATATGTTCATCGTGCTATACAACACTAATAACCATTTATTCCATATCAGTGGAATTGTATGCAGTCCGTAAAATGTTTACTCTCATTTTCACGCATTAAATCAAAAATTATGGCCATGTAATCATATGCAATTTTGCAAGTCAATTTTAGACATGAAGATAGGTAGTCAAAACAATTTTGTAATAGGAAAATGGGCAGAACTGACTTTTAACAAGAAGTTTTAATGCTATTCAATTTTTGCTTAAAAAATTCTCAGCAGGAAATGTTGCGTCCTTTTGACGTACACTAATCTGTAGTAATACTCCATTGTCTTTTTTATAACGCCATTGTTTTAATTAATATAACATTATCCATTGTCATCTTTTATAATTCCATTGGTTTAATTAATTACGTTTAATTGTAACTTACACATATACTATTATCTATTGTCATCTTTTATAATTCCATTGGTTTCATTAATTACGTCTAATTGTAACTAACACATATAACATTATCCATTGTCATCTTTTATAATTCCATTGATTTAATTAATTACGTTTAATTGTAACTTACACATATACTATTATCTATTGTCATCTTTTATAATTCCATTGGTTTAATTAATTACGTCTAATTGTAACTTACACATATACTATTATCCATTGTCATCTTTTAAAATTCCATTTGTTTAATTAATTAAGTCTAATTGTAACTTACACATAATACATTATCCATTGTCATCTTTTAAAGTTCCATTTGTTTAATTAATTAAGTCTAATTGTAACTTACACATAATACATTATCCATTGTCATCTTTTAAAATTCCATTTGTTTAATTAATTACGTCTAATTGTAACTTACACATAATACATTATCCATTGTCATCTTTTAAAATTCCATTTGTTTAATTAATTACGTCTAATTGTAACTTACACATATAACATTATCCATTGTCATCTATAAAATTATTGATTGTCATCTTTTATAATTCCATTGGTTTCATTAATTACGTCTAATTGTAAGGGTTTCCATCAAATATTAAGCAGCTAGTCAAGGGAATGAGCAAACGTGACTTTTTAATACAGGTTTTAGTTTCATGCAGGTAAATTCACTCTAAAAGCAGAGACACTAGAAATGGCAAATGCGACTGCTTTATAGAGGTGAACGCTGGCAAGGGTTTGACTGTAATCAAAATTACACATTATATGAGATTGGCCAAAATGTTTTTTTGTTAAACTCGTGCCGATAGTCTTTATTTTGTGAGAGCTCTTTGCACGACGTTTTCGGTTACACCCCATTAAATTACTTGGAAACACGAGTTTGTTTTTATATAAAGCGATTAGGTTCATAAAATCGTACTTCATTTCTTTTATAAACATTACATATCCTATGTAGAAAATATCGACTAATATCTTATGAATATTTTATGAAAAGATGACAATTTGGCAATTTCAATGCATTAGGTTTCTTTTTATATCTTTTTGCACTTATCTATAGCCTATACATGTTTTATTCAGTTTAGTAACGTGTGACATTATGTATTATTTATAATATATTTACATTTAATTTACATAATCTAATCATTTATTCGCAAATCAAAACAATACATTAAAGCAAATGTTTTGGCCTTAATTTCTACTATCTAAGGTAATGCTCTTGCAAATAAATTGGAATAAATCGCAATACAATAACATGAAAAGCAATTAAACTAGTAGTAGAAATATAAGTATGCTATTAAATGTTGCTTTTATGGTTAATGTGATATTTTCATGTATGAAAAACAATGTATTACTTGATTATGATGCTTTACAATATTTTTCAAGTTCGCATGATCATCTTGCATCAGTCATCCTTTGGAACGTCTGCTCCTCTCGCCGTCGTTTATTTTACGCGTTCACTCTCCTGCATCTGTAAATAATAATAGTATAAGAAACATAAGGTCTCGGATATTTTTTTAGATGTTCAAAAACGAATAATTACTGACTAAATTTTGGATTTGAATGATTAAAATCAACGTAGAATTGGTCTGATCATCACATTGGAGCTTGCATATCTCAACTAATATTTATATCACTATTTTATGGAATCGTCAGTTGGCAGACATCTTGGTCCAGTTTTAAATTGACCAGACACCAGAACGACTATCGCTCCGTACTTTGGCCACGTGACAGTGTTTGTCTAAGTAAATACAACGTAGTGTTTATTCAGACAAAGTTTATTTGTCTCAGGAAAATGGTGACGTAGCAACCAGTATCGATCGCTGATTGGATAATCGACTTGTATGATTGACAGCCTGCGTCAGGTCAATTCAGTGCAATCGAGTCATCATGGAATGAGTTGTGTGTCATTGGGATATAAGAATTAGTATTTAATTAATGATATACTTTGTTGTTAAACAGGGTCCGTCGTGACCGAGTGGTTTAAAGCACCGTCTCAAGATCGCTTACCGCTACACCTCAACGCAAAAGTCGTAGGTTTGAGTCCCGCTCGTTCTAAAACTTTATGTGGGAAAGTTTGCCAGTTACTTGCGCGGAAAGACGGTTGTTCTTCTTAGATTCATTCTGAGGTCTTCCTCAACCAATACAACTGGTTATGTCCTATTTAACCTGAAATGTGTTGAAAATGGCGTAAAACCCCATTTTGAAGCACTTGGATTGTTCATGGGATCTTTTATAAACTGAAACTGTTCTCAGTCGCGATTTATTGTTCCAAGTGATCTGTCAATTAATTATAAAGTACAGAGTAATTACATAGACATGCTATTCAAATGATGCTCTTGGGCTTGCCAAATTACATTTTGTTAGGACTTTTAATTTTAAACGTACTATATTTTGTTAACTATGTGTAAATACAAATTCAAATATCTTTGTTTCAATTTAAATTGTCAATGGCCATATTTAATACTTGCATAACCTTTGAATCGACACCATTTAAAATATGTTTGATTTAAATAGTGATCTAAAGGTCATACAATAATGTTTGTTTGGAGATTTTACACGTTATGTATAGTTTTAATTTTCATTTAAAATGTTGGGTATTTTTAATCAAAAGTTGTAAATTGAATTGTTAATGACGTATATGTATTGGTTGTTGCATCGGGCTATATCTGTTAGGGGTATTTAAGATTTTCCACATAAATCTATTTATATCATTATGTTAACTTTGGTCTGTCTATCCGTCTGTTCGTCACGTTTTAGACCAACAAGCTTGCGGACGCAATTCCTCACACAGTGTTAATCCAAGTCTTATGAAACTTGCCGTACACTAGGTACACGGTCTGAGCATGAGCCTGTCAGCATGGGCCTGTGATCTTGGATCCGATTGAATGATTTTTAGGGAGTTATGACCTTGAATTTTAAGTCACATTTTGGACCAACAAGTTCATCCACAGTTTCAAGCCAATTTAAATGAAACTTGTTGTACATCAGATATATCGTTTGACATTCAGATTCACCGAGTTGTGGCCCTTTGACCTTTTTAATGAAATTACATTCATTTGCAACTTTTTATTTCAGATTATAATTATCAAATAACAGCGCCTACCATGTAATTTCATATGGGGACACGCCTTCAGGAAATGATGACCTTTGGTCAGTAATCTCACAGATTAAGGTCACGTGGGTCGCCCTGCTCCATGAAAAAGTTAAAAAAAATGTTTTATTGTTTTATTCCTTTTGCTTTAATTTCTCGTTTCCTGGTGCATATCTTCTGCTCCAACATACCTTTATTTTGTTTCAACCCCACACAAATCCGTGGCCACAAAAAGTAATCACATACAATATTCATTTTTACATCACATTCATTATAACACGCCGTTCTTGTACCCACATCCACAGACAATGTCTAATTTGCTCAGTACATGGCTCTTTTAAGCGACGGATATTAATTCACTGAATTTCTTGTTTTGCGTATATATTTGCATACGTTTATTTGTATGATTCATAGATTTTTATTTGTCTTTTGATATATTAAATGTAAGTCAATAATCATTGTATTGATAATTATTGTTTAAGTTGCTGTCTAAACTATTCACTATTCTGTGAATGTTTCTACTACTATGTAATCTCTATGTGATGAGCAAATTGATTCATATTAATATATTATATTAATTATATGCTCAATTTTGAACAAAACTGTTAACGTGAGGCCTATATTTTGTAAAAAATATGTTGGCTGAAATATGATTTTATTTTGAATATTGTTACACTATATAATTGAAAATGAATGGTTTATGTTTTATTTAAATATTTTTTTGTTTCGATTTTTGTTTGTTTTTAAACATTTTTTTAATATTGTTTTTATATTAAGGTTATGTTTCATATATACTATGTATGTGGCGATATTAATACATTAACACCCTGACTGAGAATAAATAATAGATAAGAAACGTAACGTTTAAACAGATCAGTCACCACAACCCTACTACCACACCCACTGTATATAATGATAATGATGATGATGATGATGATGATGATGATGATGATGATGATGATGATAATGATGATATAGTAATAATAATGATAATGATAATAAATATAATGATAATAATGATTATAATAGTAAAAATAACGATAATTATAATTATAATAATAATTATAATACTAGAAGTAATAATAATAATAATTATTATTATTATTATTATAGTAATTATAATAGTAATAATAATAATATTGATAATTATAATTATAGTATTATCATTATTATTACTATATATATGATTATTATCAATTATTATTATTATTTTTATAATAATAATATAATATTAATATTATAATTATTATTATTTATCTATAATAATTATTATTATTATTACTATTATTATTATTATTATTATTATTATTATTATTATTTTTATCAGTTCTCTACAAACATACGTACTTGTGTAATGGGCGTTACAGCGGTTATTGCCTTGGAGCGATCAGTGGTAAAACCGCCATGAATTGTTTATATGGCACCCACCCCCCTGCGTGTCAAATGTATAAAAGTCAATCATTACGTACGCAGTTCGCTGTAGGATCAAAGGATAATTGACAGTAGTATATATAAGGCCGGATACAGCACAATTTTTCCACCCAGTCAAAAATGAGCAGCTCGCCCAGACTCGCCGGCCATTCACGTCCCCGGAAAGGTTTTGCAGTAACCGGTCTTATATATACTACCAGTGGCTACTTTGATAATTGTTTTGAGTGTTGCTTGCAAATAAGGATTTAATGTGGCAATGGCACAAGGGGTCGTATTCACCAACCTTTCTTGAGAATATTCTTAGGCTTGAATTTCATCCTATATAAGTAAGATGTCTAGCTTTATAATACCGTGTTCCTGCATGCTTGCAAACTTTGGTCTCAAAAATGGTATCGAAGTGTTGTTTTTTTTCAAAACTCATTCTTGAGTAGAAGTCTAAGAATATTCTTAAGAATGGTTGGTAAATACCATCCAAGATCTTGCGGTGTAAATGATATTGCCATAAAAGTCGGGTAAAGACGATCCGCGCAACACGAGTGTTTCTAAATCGATGTTGTGTTTCCAAATGAACTGAACGTTATGGTAGTAGAATTTAGAATTGCCATACTTACTCTTCCATCGTCGGATACCCACGCGTAGTTCATTCCGATATTCTCCATTTATCACCCGTGGGATATTACATTTGCTTGGCGTCGTTTTTAATAAGCCACAATGTAACCATATGATTGGTTCCTTCACGATTTCATGAAGGGAACGTTGTCCAATCGCAACGCTAGATCATTCCGTTTTTTAACGGTAGCTGTATTTTGATCTGTTATGTTCAAATAAAACGACGTAATTTCCCATGGGTGATGAATGGAGAGTATCGGATTTGACACCCGTGGGTATCCGACGATGTTGTAATAATGGTAGCACTTTGAATAGATTTGTTCTGTTGTCATTAGTAAAATTCACACTATGCAATGGCGGACCTACTTTAAAAAAAACGGCACGCGAGTACTGTTAACCTTTCAGGATCCAAGGAAACAGTTGTTAATTGAACTGTTCGTCTTTTAGCCCCCGATGGCATAAACTGACGCGAAATATTCAATCAATCAATCAATCAATCAATCAATTAATCAATCAACTACTCTCTTTCAGTAAACATTTGATACAAATATTTTATTACTATTTTTTAAACTATATAAAACAAATAATGTGTGAACAATATTTGAAAGTCCATATAAAATATATGACTTAAAGCTTGCAAAAGGACTTCATTATGCCTAGTATTATCCAATGTACATTTATGAGTCGTTATTAACAATTTATGTAGCTAGCGATTCACAGCATCGTTTTTTATGAAAATCAATGATCTCCCCACCCCACTAGTCTTTAGCCAGCATTTTGATTATCTGGCATATGTTTTCAATGCTCAATCAAGAATGGGAACGTGCGTCACGCGCACCTGCTAAATACTTTTTCGACAAATATTAGGTGTTCTACCATTGATGTCGTTTTCCTGACTTCCATATCTTCTCTTAGTACGTTAATTTGATCTCCCGAATAGAACTTTAGTCTCACACACGATTGTCTCAGCTTTATTTTAATCAGGGTACCGAGATTTATTATCTGTTAATTAATAATAGTACACGTGCTTTCCGTAACGTCTGGCTATTTTGTTGACTTGAACATGGAGTATCTGCCTTCTGGTCACAGCGGTATGCTGCTAGTATGTTTTCTTCTGAAAGCTACTCTGAATAGGTGTCTGAGTATACTTCCATGAAATCCTTTGTACAACTATTTATATTTTAGCTCACCTGAGCCGATGGCTCAAAGGAGACGTTTTTGTGATCGCCCTGTGTCCGTCGTCAGTCTGACCGTCGATAATTTTTGCTTCAAACCTCTTCTCTGAAACAGCTTCACAGATTTGTTACCAAATTTGGTTTGAAGTATTCTTACATGAAACTCTTATCATGCCACAGGAGCTTATCGGTTTGTTTTGTAATATTGTCAGTTGATTTTAATTTTTTTTTATAAAAAATAGTTCATATTTGGTTTGAATGATCCATGTGAGAAGAGATTTCAAGTGTGTTAAAATAAAGGGGATATGGTCCATTGGGGGAAAATTTAGGAACTTTGATTGGGGTAAGGGACTCAAAACGGGAAAATAATGTAAAATTTGAAAAATCTTCTTCTCAGTAACTGAAGGGCCAATTTTATGTTTACATTTGGTTTAAATGAAGTTTGTTCAAATAAATGGACTATGGTATAGTGTGCCCTAGATTACTGTGGGTATACTTAGGGAACCCAAAAATGAAATTTTCTTTTTCTCATCTATTTGAGGTATTATTTTTTATCATTTTCATGTCTGGAACATTGTTTAGTTATAACAGTTGAAACTAAATAACCATATGGGACCAGCAAGAACCCTAATAGCAATATAATTGATATTTTTAAAAACTATCATCTCAAGAACCGAACAGCAAATTTTTTTCATTTTTGGATTAGATTATCTCTATGAATGAGGGTTTTAAGTTTGTTTACATAAAGGGGCTATGGTCCCTTTGATTGTAACATATGGCTATTATGGGAAAACAGGAACTTTTGTTTTTCTCATCTATTATTATTTCAAGCTGTCAATAATGTCTGGAGTATTGTTTTATCACGACAGTTGAGATGGTGCCCTTTAAAGGGATTCTTATATCCATAAGGGGACAGCAGCTGCCAAAAAAATGATAAAACTGTGAATTTCCAAACATCTACACTACAAAGAAAGACGCAATTTTTCATATTTGGTACAAATGACCCCTATGAGCAGGGGTTTCAAGTTTATCAAAATAAATAAAGGAGCGAGGGTTTATAGGTGCCCAGTAATCGGGATTTGGATCACATAGGAATAGTATGGGGAAACTGTTATGTATTTCATCTTTTTTAGGAAAAAGTTTAATAATCTTCAGAACGGGAGTGGTGTTTAGTCATAACCGTTGAAACTTGTTGGATTCTTTAAAGGGGTTCAATTTCCACAAGGGCCAGCAGGTATAAAAAGTAAGAAAACTGTGAATTTTAAAAAAATTATTCTCAAGAACTGATAAGCCACTTTGTTATTTAATTTGGTCAGTATTTATAATCTTCATGGGCAAGGGTTTTGAGTTTTCTTAAAAAGTGACTTGGGTCCATTAGGGTCGATTGATTTTTTACATGGGAATGCTATGGAAAATATATTTCTAATATTTCTCATCTATTCATTCTTATCTATAAATTGCTCATATCCGAGGTCAGTTAAAACATTAAAAAAAATGATAGGTGAAATCAGGTGAACGACTAAGGCACATTTTGTCTCTCGTTACATGTATATATATTGAAGAATTACAATATCTGTAAGAATATTTTTGAATCTGTGATAATGCTCCAATATACAGTTTGCTTTAAGTTTAATACTGATGTTAAATAAACATTGATTTATAGATATGTAATGTTATGCAAGTAATATAACACATTTTTGAAATAAAAAATGACATTTTATAGTTAATATGTCTTTCCAAAGTCATTGTTGTTTACAAAAGAAACATAGTTATATTGAATTCTGTGTTACGTATCAATGAGTAGATTTCAACGTTTGCTACTTAAATAGAACAGAACAGAACATTCTTTTATTTTGGCTTAAGCATTACACAGCTTTTCACCATCAACAACATATTCAAAAACATAAGGCACATGCAAAAGTACATATCAATATTAAATACAAACTTTAAAAGTAATATAGTAGTATTAATAAGAGTAAATAACATGGCTGGTTGACTTGTTTTTTACATATGATTAAATATCTAATAGAAAAATGTTTATGTTTTTGTTTTTAATGATATTTATGCACCTGTAGTTCCTTACTTAAACTACCTGTATATCCGTTATACCAATTATTATTTTCAGTTGAATTTATTTTAACTACTTTTATAAGTGCTATTTTTACTCTTGTCAGTTAGACCAAATTCAAAAATTAAACAATGAAAAATGAAACCTATTGTTTGTTTTTATTGGCACAGCGGGTAGGTACGTTTAGACATGATTTCAGTTCAGTATTATAGTTTTTAAGTTCCGGTAATTTAGCCAGATTCTACAAGTGTATCCCAGAACCTGATATCTCCCGATCAGATCTATTAGGTGTAATCCCACCGTTGATTTTTATTCTTTACTCTATAGTAAAATAAAAGTTTGAAGGATTGTCATTCATAGAGAGATCCAAATGAAAGAAGTGAAACTTACATTTTACTGTTCGTCAACCTCTGCACTACCAAAAATGATGAGAAAAAGTAGCGGTCATGTGTCATATAGGAGATTTTTTTCTGCTCAGTGTGTACACTGTTGACAAAGTGAACGTAGACTTCCGAAATCATGTCGCTTTTTCTTCTTTTCGCTCAATGACATCAGCCCCCACAGTTTCTAACCTCTTAGTGACTAACACACATTATTGTATTTATCTTCGTCGGACACCAACGAGTAATTCATTTCGATACTCTCCATTTATCACGTGATAGATGGAGAGTATCGAAATTGACACCCATGTGTATCCGACGATGGGTTTTTATATATCACGAATATATACGAGTCAGCTCCGCCATAATTCAGATTGCTTTATTGTATTTTTAACTTGGTTATTACAAATTAAATTCATTTGAATGGCAATTTTTAACTTCCATGAGTGTAAATTGTATTTTACAACTGGATATTATAAATTCCATTTACTCAAATGCCAATTTCTTACTTCCATATGTGTAATTTTGATAGTATATCGTACAAGACTCTAACAAAAGTGATGTTGACACAAACAATTTGAATTAAATTACATCTATTTTGATTATAGCAATACTGGTGGAGAAGCTATCGTTTTCATAACTTATCCGATTTAAATCGTATTAATATTTCTTTAACGAAAATTCACATACTTTTTTTAAAACACAAACATGTACATGCCCGCACACGCGTCCATTTTAACTACATGTAGTAATAGCTGACCGGCGGCATGGAAAGATAATCGTTTCAGTATTATTTTGTTAAAAAGTCGCAGTTATTTCCCTTCGCTTACAACCTCAAACAAAATATGTTTAAATATTCATGTGAATAATTCATAGAAAATTAGTGTCCGTTTCTATTTCAACACGAAACTTCTTTTTCGGATATGTAGTTATATTATCTAAAGCTAACCAATTGATAAGGCAATTGACGTTAAAAAAAGTCGAAACAATTAACAACGACACAACTTAAAACAATAAATATACCGCGATGACCCCAACAACAACAACAGCAGCAGCAGCAACAGCAACAGCAACAGCAACAGCAACAACAACAACAACAACAACAACAACAACAACAACAACAACAGTAACAACGACGACAACAACAACAACAACTAATATCACAACTGAAACATCAATAACAAGAAGTAAAAAAGCAGGGATGTAGTGTGGGTAAAGAGGAAGCCGCTCACACCAGAGGTTGCCGGTTCGATCCCGAG
Organism: Panopea generosa; assembly: GCA_029582155.1. Taxonomy (NCBI): domain Eukaryota; kingdom Metazoa; phylum Mollusca; class Bivalvia; order Adapedonta; family Hiatellidae; genus Panopea; species Panopea generosa. The sequence goes on along the minus strand of CM055896.1, from coordinate 2,541,873 downwards.
CTCGACACTCAGTACTGATTCTACCCAGGAAGCAGACTCGAGACCAGTTTACATAAGCTCTGAGCTTTCTTCGCATTCAGTCTAAAATATATTAGTATAAACTAACAAAATTTATACACTTTTTAAATTGATTTCAACACACACTTAAGGGTATACATTCATGTATATGGCATATCCAGTTTTATTGATAGAGAATAACCTCAAAAAAAGTCTAACATATATTTTGGACCGACCGGGACTCGAACCACCGACCCAAGCGATGAGAGGGTTTTATTTGTAATTTTTCATTTTTTTAAAACAACATTTTTTTTATTATTATAATTGTTTTCGTTATGAAAACGAAAACAGTCGGGCGGCATGAAAGTAAGGGGGCGGGCGGGGATGATAATTTGTAATGGCCTTACATGTAATTTATACACAAGCACATAGAAGTTGTCACTTGCTTAATGTTTGTGTCTTTCATGGGCTTAATTCTATAAATAAAAATTATGCAACAATACCATGACTGGAACCCAGGAATGAGAACGTAAAACAACATCTAAGCCGGTTAGAAGTTACATGGAATTTTCTACTGCCGAAGAAAATACCATATTACTTCTTACCTATACGTAATTAAGCAATCTAAATTATGGCTGATAAACCCTCCATACGAGTGGCATCGGAATATGTTATATTGACGAATTGAACAACTCGTCGATTGACGGAAATATACGATTCACGAACAGTTCTATTCGGTAGTATTATTTTTGGGAAATTTCATATTCTATTTATAGAACAACATAATTCATTCAACATTACCCGTGTTATTTTAAGTAACTGACATTACTGATTGTAAGACAAATACTAACATTACTAAAACAATATTATTGTATGAGAGATAAGTTTTCGTTTATTTGTTATGCTCGTAAACATTTGTGATTGCATTTTGTTGTGTGTTTCAATTCCTTTAGCACCATTTGGAAATAGTGAGTCATAAATTGTCGCCTGTCGACTTGTTTAATTTGACACAATGTTGATGGAATATGAAGAATTATTTATTTAAATATAATGCATTGATTTACTCACACATGTTAGGTAGGATCTATACATTTACATTAAGGATTACAAATATGTTTATATAATAGTTGAGAGAGAGAGAGAGAGAGAGAGAGAGAGGGATAGAGAGAGAGAAAGAGAGAGAGAGGGGAAGAGAGAGAGAGAGAGAGAGAGAGAGAGAGAGAGAGAGAGAGATCATCACATAAACAAAACGCAGTTAGCAGTTATAACTATACAGTAATAGTTTTTTTCAAGAATTTCTACTGCGCGCGTACGTTCTTTTACATACAAGTGGGGAGGGGAGGAATTAATTCCCCACGCCCCCTCCAAATTCTTAAATCACTGTATAGATCATACGATTTACCAAGTACACATCCACAGCTGTGGCGAATCAACAGGAGACAAAAGGCTTGTCTAATCATCGCCCATCAAACATAAAAAAGGCATCATTTGTATTTACATATTTACATCAAAAGTATTTACATATACCCCTATCCCCATCGTCGGATACCCACGGGTGTTAATTTCGATACTGTCCATACATCATCCGTGGGAAATAATGTGTTTCTCTTAAATAATTCAGTTAAAATGTCTTTAGGAGCCGGGTTCGATTTGGTCAATCGGTAGCGCGTCTTTTAATCCAGGGGTCGTGAGTTGGAATTCTCGCCCTACAATAGTCTCAGTGATGATTGATATACGACATTGCGTCTCATTATCATTTGTCTCTCACCGCTGACGCAAGTGGGAAAGTTATTGGTTACTTGCAGAGATTGTGTGTGGTCGAATACTGGTTAACTTTCCATGAGGAAACAGTGGTTAGGTTAACTGATCGTCTGCTAGCCCTCGATTGCATAAAAATGACGCCAAATATCAATCAATCAATCAATCAATCAATCAATCAACCAACCCATCATTCATTCATTGTTTTTAGGAGTGCTTATTTTGCCAATTAATCTAGTACTCTATTATTAATATTATACATTTTTTTAAATAATAGTTTTTCTTTAAAATATGACAATTAAATGATGAAAGCGGTGGTAACAGGTGTAGAAATAAACAGGAATAACGACCCCAAATACTAGCCGATCTAAAAAACACCTTGGTTATTTGCATTATCTATTTTTAGAATTCTCGTCACCGTCCCCAAATTCTACCCAAAATCTGAATATTTACATTTTCTATTTTTAGAATTCTCACTAAGAAACAGTAGTCACGGTCCCCAAATTCTAGCCGATCTGAAAAACACCTTGGTTATTTACATTTTCTATTTTTAGAATTCTCACTAAGAAACATTAGTCACTGTTTATTAATGATTGTTCTTAAACTAGAACTTGAATTTTATATCGTACGGACATGAGGTAAGCTCAATTGAACGATTATACAATATTTGTTTTATCTACGATTATCAAAATGATCTTTTTCATTGCTGTAATTAGCGCACAAAGTTTTCATATTTCATAAATGTTTAAAAGTTCAATGAGCCGAATAACAAGTTGGTATTAAACTATGTGGTAAAATCGATTTATTAATTGACACTGCGGAAGTAACATTATCTATAAAGCGCTATATTTACATACAACTAATACGTTATTTCTAAATATTATGTATGTGTTTGCTTCTATATATAGATATTATATGGGTTCAAGTTTATTGTGACACAGGTAGTATACATAAGTGACATGCGCGGATTTACATCGTAGATCTTTTGGGCAAGTGGCTATATGGGGAGAGGGTTATCTTTATCTATATAAACTGAGCATAGTGCGTTCATACCGTTGAACGAGAATTTACCATCCGTCCGTCCCTTCGTCCTTTGTCGATCGCGGTTTCTTATCCGACTTTTCTGGATCACGTTTAGCAAAATTTAGCAACACCCGAAATTATCAATCATGCGTATGCACATTCTCATATTATATATATGTTTTCACTTTTTTTTTCTTTTCAATAAATATTCAAATAATACGTAATAAACAAGATAACAAAATACTTTCACTTACATAAATGATATGGTATACATTTATAAAATTAAAATAGTAATATTATATTGTGTTTTAATTTCTATTTATAGATTTCTTTCATTTATAAAAAAAACACTTTTGTTAATATATGTTTAAGTACATGCTACGGTGTCCCATTTGGGCCATTGTGGCATATTTAATAAATTAAGTAAAGTCGAAACGGTGAAATGTTAAAAACTACTTTCGTTGGTCTCCTCCATTTTTCCTTAGACAAGCTAACGATGTCTACATTGTATTTTTTTTTTCGGACAAATAATGATGTGAGGTGGACCTTTGTCACATATGAGCTATCAAAAAATCAGAATAGAGTAAAATAAAAGTCGCTGCTTTTCTTTGATACCGACTTTATAAGAAAGGTCGCAAATATTCGACATTCTAACTTGATATAGAATGTTTAATATCTATTATATTAAATAATTCGTTTAATTGTTAATTGTAGGGTGATGTCCAATAACATCATAACAGCAAAGTGAAGAGATCATAGAGAAATCGCTAGAAGCACAACGTACCATCAATGATGTCTTCTTCATCATTTTACGGAATGAGCAATGCTCTTCCAAGCCAAGGTAATCTGTATTGTAGTTGGTATAAATCCTTATTTTACAAAAGTAAAGTGTTATAATGGATGTTAGGCAATAAGAAGATAGATAACTTTTGATTGCATTATTTTACATCTCGATGTACTGAAATGTCGTATTTAACTATTTTCAATTAATTTTGTAATGTTACCTCCAATGCCGGCTATAGTTATACCCTAATTATTGATTGATTGATTTAATATATAGCATCATCACCCTAATTAATTCGAAAAACAAAACAAAACACAACAAAACGCCTGTACGCACGGGCACGCACGCACACGAGCACGCATACACGCACATATGTACGCACACACGCACGCACGCACACACATATATACACACACGCACAGAGAATTCTACACTCTACATGTTTTAAATACATTTTTATATTTAATATATTGATATACATTTGATCTAATATAGACCTAGAATCGAGGTCGCGATCAGAGTCGACGGAAAGTGAAACAGATACAGAGCAACCAATGAACAAGGAAAGCACATTATCGGAGGAATTGCCGGCTACAGCGTTAGTTTCCTTGCCAATATTAGACATGCGAAGAACACCGAGGTTCACAAATGCAAAATTCGAAAATGTAAATGTAGGTCGATATTCGAAAGATAGCATTAGGAAAGAGATTTCAAAACGCTATAAATCACCTTTATGTAATGTACACGTTCTAGAAGAGACCGGGCGAAAGGAAGAGACACTAGTGAAAACTATTGTTATAATAACACATCCAAATCCTGTTGAAGAGTACTTCAATTTAGTCGTTGAGTTTTTTGAATTTCCAGAAGAGACGCACCCGAGATTGGGATGTGTCAGGGCGTCAAAAATAATGTCAATTGGAAATCTGTCAAGCATTTTGATTAAAGATCTAAATCGGAAAAGATTAGTCATATGCAAAGACGGGATTATCATGGCACAAGATACTTTGGTAGGGGAGAGTGGTTTCGTTAACTTTGGCAGAGTTCAAGTTTTACAGACGAGTATGAGACCGATGCAATTCTGTCAGCTCCCAAGATCAGGTGTTGATATAACCTATTCACTCGACATGGAAACGAGCTCTTCCGTTCAGGCTGTTAAAGAAAGACTGCTGACTGAATTCGGTAAGGAAATATCAATACACAAAACACATCCTGACCAGGTTGTTCAGCTTTCATTTCGGTATAAGCTCTTAAAAGATAATGCTTGCATAGGTATGGTTTTTGGAGGAAGCAAAGAGCCATTTCGTATTCATCTGGCAACTTCAGATGCTATCAGCATCGTTTTGAAATATAAGGACTTCACAGGGAAAAGGAGAGATGCTAAGTATAAGTTTAAGCATATTCTCATGCAGCCAGATGGCTCAACAGCTGAATTAAGAGCCGAACTATCGAGACACATGCATGTAGATGCTAGAGCGGTGAAACTAACGGTGAATGATAAGCGAGTTGACGAGCACGATAATCTTCAACAGAACAACACGCTTGCAAACGGTTGCATAGTCAGTGCAGGGATAAAGAAACGCAAAACACTTCGAGTTAAACATCCAGATAATGAAACGGAAGTTGCTGTGGAACTTTACATGTTAGAACCAGTGCATTTACTCAAAAGATATATTGCTGAAAAGTTGAACATAGATGTTCTACATATGACTCTGAAATGTAGGAACATCGAAATGAACGACATAGATTTGTTACAGAACTATCCATTGAAAAACAACATGGCAATGTCATTGCAGCTGTACAGGAACCGAATAGTTATACACGTTTTAATACCGTTCAAGAAGATTATAACAAGCATTGTGATAGATGACACCAGCAAAACAACTGTCGACGAGCTGTTGAGATACTGCGCTCATAAATATCAGTATAGACGAGTGTGCTCGAGATCCATATATAGAAATCGTTGCTTGGACAAAAAACAGACACTTGCAGAAGAGGGTCTGGAGTCTGGAGGGGATGTTGTTATTGTTTACTTCGACCATTCATACATTCCACGTGGTGATCTCATACGCATCTTTACAGTGCATCCGGATGGACAAATAACTATGAGATTAGGATCTGTCAGTTCTGGATGCCTATTGCATGGTAAGCTTCCCCCAATAAACATCTCACACCGTAAAATCCATATTAAAAGTTTCCTCCTTCATGATAGGCTCCCGACCTCCGCCCTTTTTTAACATTTTTGTAACCAAAAAATAATTGAAACTTTCCAACATATCCCGTATATGAAAGCTCATTCCAATAAAAATGGCATTAAATAGGTTTAATCCACATTGTGACACGATTTTTATCAATGGAAAAATCTACATTCTCACCCACGTGGAACGAACCCCTTGAAAAAAGGCCTTAGTTTATTCTTATCCATTTTAACTCGATGCGAAGAAAGTTCAGAGTTTGTATGAACCGCCCTCCAGTCCGTTTCCTCAGGGTAGAACCAGTAGTGAGCATTGTGTCTTGAGAGTCCACCGGGTCGACCTGATGGCCTCTGAAACACAACAATGGATTAGAGAATGGGCTCGAGAGCGGTTCATACCAGCTATGGGCTTTCTTCACAATCCAGCTGAAATAAATTAGTATGAACTAAGCTCATGCACGGTAACCATTATTTACATGGAATGTGTTTCACAAAAAAAAAAACTTACGACAAAAATCGTCGTAAACGTAAACCAACAATTATTCATAATATTTTTAATTTTCATCCAAATGAAGCCAAGTTGGTCCAAATCATGCAGAAAGTTACATACTTTCTGAAAATACAATCATTTTTAATGTCGATCAAAGTTTGAACACACAACGGAGAAATTGTCAAATTGACTAATGTCGATTTATATCGTTAGTTATTTTGCGAAACGCAGTCATGGTCTTAAACGCATCACCAACTAGTCTGTAGAACGAACCCAGCTCTCCTGATACGGGAGATATCGGGTTCTATAAATAGACAAATAAACAAAATATTATGATTGTGGCGGCTCTTGTGCGCGTGAAGGAACGCTGTTTTTCCAAGATATCGATTACTGAAGAAACGCCAATTGAAACGTGATACGCACCACATGTATATACACTGAAAGGAAAAAGAAAGTATACGTTTTGGTTTTTAAAATTATTTCATTATTATAAGATGGAAAATGAACAGATATTTTCTTATTGTTTTGCTTTGAAATAAATTAAATGTTTGTTTTTTTATTCAACAATATGATGAAATATAAATATACAAAATTTATATGCAATACATTTATTGTTACTTGACCTGTCGACGTTTATAGGTATGTATACTTTCTTTTTCCTTTCACTGTATATAATAAAATATAAACAGCTGTTAAATAATGCGAACTGTAAAAGTCATAATTATTTGTGTATTTCTAAACTCTTTTCACTGTACAGCTTCGAAGAAGGTGCCACTTCAGTCCAGTGACGACAATGAACTAAACAACGGACATGTGCCAAATGGAATATATGTGAGCGGTAACCCAGTTAAAAGAAGAAATATTTCTAAAAAGGTTTATCTTTCATTATATTTGTTTTTTATTCAAAATAATACTTAAAAAAACAAACAAGTTGTTTGCTATGTGGATGCTACTAGTATAATGAATATGTTTTTACATAAAGAGTAAAATAAATAGGATATAAATTAAATTAATAAAGGGTTCTGGAATATTTTTAATCGTTTGTGAGGCCGTGTGTGTGGGGTGTGTATGTGGGGGGATGTGTGTGTGTGTGTGTGCGTGTGTGTGTGTGTGTGTGTGTGTGTGTTATTAGTTATATAATATCAACTATCATGGATGATACAATGTATATGGAATTTTAGATATTCATTAAAAAGTAAATTGCTTACATAATTCATTTATAAATAATAAAGTCGATCATGAACTACATATGTCCAGAAGCTATTTTATATGTTACAAATTTACGAAGTGTTGCATAAAATGGTCACGTGATAAATATATTGGATGTATGTTATAATCTATGTACGTAATGAGAAACATTATATGTTTAAGTTACAAATAAAAAAAAAACTTGAATGTTTAAAAGATCCTGTAATTTTTCTCCTTCCTGATGAAAGTAAATAAGGCTGTAATCCTTTTGGTAACTTCTTGTGCTTTCTGGTACTCCTGGGTAGAACAAATACTAAACAGTTGTTTAAATTGGACATCTTCGTGGCGAGTAATCGAACCCACGGCCTTCCGACCTGGGTTCGATGATTTATCACTTGACCATTCCACTCAGTGGACTTCGTCTAATTTTGAATACATATTTTCATTGTTTTAAAAGTAATGGTGTTTTTCAATTACATATTTATAGAAAAATCATTTTCAGACGCCTTCGTTGGAAGAGAAAGACAACATCGAAAAAACATTGGAGAAACTCAACCCGCAAGAAAGAACGAGATTAAAGTCAAAATATTTGAGAAGGGCAAAACGAGTGATTCGAAAAATGTTTGAAAAACAAATTATACCTACCGATGCAAGTGATATAGCCGACCAGACATTTGTGAAACAGGTTTTTAACAACAAAAGTATCGAAAAAGATGGTAGCGGTTGTGCGGCTAATGGAACGCCCGTTTTTTTCTTACCACATGATGCTGTTGACGGTTCTGAAAAAAATTCGTTGTCAGAACAAACTGGTAATATCGAATCTTGCATGTTAGAGGTTCCGGAAACACACGTACAAACCAGGAACAGTGATCAAAATGGTAAACAATTCTCCTATGAAGGACAAAAATGCTCTTGTGGGAGAGAAAGTTTTGCCCGTACAGAATACAATAGAAGTGCTCAAAATAAAAAGAAAGAACCCCTGACATTTGCTCAAAACAATAATGACACAACCGTACATACATCTACGAAAATCAACGCTACACCATTTAATGAAAATGCAGGAGATATGGAAAAAGAAACACTGATACGCTTGTGTTGTTTAGATGATAATGTTTCTATACAAACGATAAAATCTGGACACACGTCGTTAGGTGAGGAACTTTATATAGCAATAAGAAGTGTAGATAAAGCAGACGAAAGTGATACGTCAGACTCAAACACTCATCAAGACGTAGAGGTGATTGAACGCGGACATGCCTATCAACACGATCACACGTACGTTTGTCTGATATGCCATCCCACATGTCTGCAGCCACGAAGGCGAAGTCATACTCTTGGAGATTTACACTGCAATAGATGCATTCGAATACCTCATAGCCAAACGGTACCATTGCTATATCAAGAACAATTTATATCGAACGCAGATTTAACAACCGCTGGTAAGTTTTTTATTCTTATTTACATTCAAATGCTGTATCGTCAAATATATTTTCTAAACGTTTTTATTCCGGCACATTATCTTATGAAATTATATCAAACAGAAGATCTAACGTGACTGCTTATGCGTTTTTTTTTAATTTTCTTAAATGGTTAACACAATATATTGTGCGAGTGTGTCCCTAACGTTTATTGAGTTAGATCTGGAAGCAAAATTAAAGTCGGATGAGTTTGTTATTAATTTGATATCTATTAATGCAGTCAAGAAAATAGTTGATAATCTAAATTTCAAAAAGGACACTGGTATTGACGGAATTAGTCCACGTGTAACTAAATCGTCTTCTAATTGTCTTGTATCATCAATAACATCAATTATAAACTGTAGCACTGAGCAAGGTGATATTCCTGATAGGCTTAAAGAGTCATGTGTTTTACCAATATATAAGAGTGATCCTAATAACTATAGACCAATTTCTATTTTACCAACATTATCTAAACTATTTGAAAAAACATGTTGTAAATCAATTGCCTGAGTTTTTCCATAAAACAAGTGTACTGCACACTTTTCAATCTGGTTTTCGGAAACAACATTCATGTCAAACAGTGCGCTTTCTTATCCGGTTGGTTATTGGTTAAAGGCAACTGATTCTGGTAAACTAGTCTGAAGTATTTTACTTGTCCTTCGTAAAGCTTTTAATATGGTAGATCATAATATACTGTTGTACAAATAAGGGGTGTGTCATTTTTCCAATTCAGCTTTAAAATTGTTCCATTCTTATCTTGAAACTAGGAAACATGTTGTCAAAGTTGGTGAACATCAGTCGAAAAAACTACGTGTTAAATCGTGTGTCCCTCAATGTTTAGTCATTGGACCATTTTTGTTTCTATTATATGTTAATGATCTTTCAATGGCGGTTCAAACTGCGGCTATTGACATGCATGCAGATGATTCTACATTACATACTGCAGGAAAAATTGTTTTAGATATTGAATTAAAGGTACAAACAGATATTAACAACATTGATAAATGGAGTACTAAAACAATATGACATTAAATCCATCTAAATCAACATGTATGTTATTGGGATCTCGACATGAAATAAAACAATCTAAAGAAGTTGTATTAACTATAAATAGAACTAAAATTCAGTCTGTTGTCTCTAAGAAAATACTTGGCATGACTATTGGTAATAATCTTAAATGGAACATATATGTAAATAACACTTGCAATAACTTTTCAGCTAAACTATATACTTGTATAGTAAAACTTGTAATAACATATTTGCCAGTCATCGTATCACTTCTAAATCTATTCCAAGTAATGTAATTTTCGATTTATAATTGACGTCATTTAAAAGTCAGAAAATAGCTCGGCAGTTTACGTACGACAGCCGAACTATACGGAAACATTCGAGTGTTGTATCGTTAGTGACATCGTACTATGTTAACATGAAAAATATGATATAACAATCCTGCAATGCTAAATTGTGTGATACTACCGCAATGTTTTTTCTGTCTTGTATTATAATGTACATATCAGCCCGTATTTTCTGTGCGTGACCACGTGATAAAATTTGATACTTCATATCAGCTCATATTCATTTCCGCATGACCACTTGATGGTATTAAATAACCCGCTTATTTTACATATCAACTCGTATTCTCTGCATGACCTGTTGATGGTATTGTATACATTCAGGTATCACCATCCAATTGTTGCAGTTAGTGAGCAGCAAAATGAGTAAGGACTGGAAACAATTGGCAAGGAAACTTGGATTAGCAGAATATCAGATCGAATCTATTGAACATGAGTACAGACAGCTTTGTGAGCAAAGTTATCAAGCCCTTGTTGTCTGGAAGCGCAGCAACGGAATTAATGCAAGCAAAGCAAAGTTGTTACAAGCATTAAATGAAATAGGCATGGCATCTGTTGCCGAGAGTTGTGAGTTAGTTGGGTACGTTACAGCGTAGTGGTGGTAAGTACCGGCCGCTGTTGGTCTGTTGAAACATTGCTTCGTATACATAGCCTGTAGAACGAACCCGGTTCTTCCAATAGGGTTTGTTAAGTAGCAAATGTAACGAGCACGCGTATTGGTCAGTTGCTTCAGGAAAAATTTGAATGACGTCACAGTTTAGTTGGCGCTCAATTGCTATGAACTGTAGGACATACGTAGGGTTCCCTTTGTTTTTTCATTGGTGGTTAATAAACCTGGTTCGAGAGATATTAGGTTCTGGGATAGACTATTCGTGTACATATATAGTCAGGTCTGTAGATTTATATCTGGTTTTCCCAAATAACTCCATCAGTTAGATACAAAGTATATCTTACATTGTTGTTGTGATTTCAATTATTTCATGAAGGGAAAATTCTATCATTCAATAATGAGAGGTAACCACCATGATATTGTCACAATGTGTTTTAGAATATTTTGAAATTTATTTGCAAAATCAGCAAAATATTTGCCTTTGGTCATTTACAACAAACCTAATACAATTTTACCGTTTTAACAGTTTATTGATTTATTCAAGACAAATATGGCCCATGAACATTCATACAATAATAAACAAATGGATAATATGACTGTATAGATGGCAGACATTTTTTATAAGCAACAAGTATGGTCAAGGTATGTACAGACACTGTGCAATATACAATTTACAAATACAGACAATAAGAAACAGTTAAACATTCACAAGTATTTTTTTCGAATTTCAAATACTTTTTATATAACTTTAGAAAATTTAATATTAAATTTTTTTTTCCTCTCTATTTTTTGACGACAAGCGAATATTTATGAAGCTTACAGAACTGGATGACATTGTCCAGGCTTTTCTTCATTCTGAGTATTAGTGACACATACTTTAATAATCCACATCAGATTAGCCTGATCATTTGAAAGAAATAGTTCATTGTCCAGGTGTTTGCATTAACTTTAAGGAAACCAATGTGCAATAGAAGACAACGCATTCAATGGAAATACACTACAGCAAAGCGGGTGAATATCAGAGCCACGTTATCAAACTATTTTAAGCGATATTTACAGTTTTAGAAGTTTTAGAATATGTATGTAAAGATATTTCATGAACGATCTTGTCAGTATTAATGATCATGAGACAACAATCAAAATATTTGAAATGAAGTTTGTTATTTATGTATGCATTGTAAAAATATTCAAGTTCAACTCGATTATCGGTTTTCATCATTCGATGGAACATCACAATTGTGCTTTTAATACTTATTATTGCATAATATTTTCTACTACTATGTTGTTTTGTCATTTCCATATCAAAATGTCAGATTATACGCATTAAACTGCAAAGCCGATGGGATCATTGAACCATTGGCGCTGTTGATACATTGACTGAGTGTGCGCATTTTTACGGTAAACGTCACGTTAAACTCATGACAACGTGACTTTGCACCAGCAAAACAAGATCATACAACCAATGAATTGCAAACTGGTCACTTTAGTTCCGTCCAGGTGCAAATGGGAAATGAAACGCCGTTAATTTATATCTAGTTCATTTAGAATGATTGCAATGAAACTGTAAATATGTAAAATAATTGCTGAACGTGTTTTTGTCATTTTTCCAATTATCATTCACTTGCCACAAAATTATCAATTTAATTAGTTGGTGACACATCTTTGAGCAGTTGAAAAGAATGCTTCAGTTATAATAATCTATAGCGGAGCGGTAACGTAGTTGATAGTGTGCTGGCCGCCCACACCAGATATTGCGGGTCCGATCCCAAGCTCTACCCAATGCCTATCAAAAACATCATTCAGTACTGGTTCCTACCAGGATGCGGACTCGAGAGCGGTTTGAATTAGTTTTCTTCGAAAATAAATAAAATTAAACTAAAATTTAATTGAGCCTAAACTTATTTTTTTACTTCGATTGTGAAGTCTTTCTGAGTTGAACCAGTACTAAGCACATGCGGAAATGGTGCCTTGCTCAAGGACACCACACATAGCCGTTGCGGAGGATGGAACTCACAACCCTCCTATCATGGATTCGGTGCTCTACCATTGGATCACGCGCTCCACATAATATAAAACCGACAACTAAAATAGATGAGTATAAACTAAACTAAATAATCTAATTTATCACACACTATACGATGCAAGGGTGTAATAAATCCATGACGTAATTTTGACAGTGTAATATCACTTCCGATTTCAAACTAAAGTACAATTATATATTACAATTGAAGCTTATGTGAACCTAATGTTAACTATTAGAATTTCTATGATTATTTTATGTAATACATTTAAATCTCGACATATGGTATTCTGTTCAATCCGTCCACCCGACCGCCCGTCCGGCTGTCTATTAAATATTTCATGTCATCTAAACGTAGGGCATTTTTAGAGAATCGTCTCCAGACTTGGAATACGAGGGTAGTTCAAGTATCACGTAGACATTCCCTTTATATACAGTGCTAGCATTGAATTAAATTATTAAATGCATTTTTGCACTCAACGGACAAATCATTTCGGCGTAGAATAACGTCTTTTTTGTGTTTGTATTATTCATTTATTACTAATGTATGGATAACTATTTTGTTATAAAACCTTTCATGCAACCTAAACTTAGGTAAGCTTTAGAGAATCGTCTACGAGAGTTGTTCACGTATTACGTAGACCTTCCCTATATATACAGTGCTAGCATTGAATTAAATTATTAAATGCATTTTTGCACTCAAAGGACAAATCATTTCGGCGTAGAATAACGTCTTTTTTGTGTTTGTATTATTCATTTATTACTAATGTATGGATAACTATTTTGTTATAAAACCTTTCATGCAACCTAAACTTAGGTAAGCTTTAGAGAATCGTCTACGAGAGTTGTTCACGTATTACGTAGACCTTCCCTATATATACAGTGCTAGCATTGAATTAAATTATTAAATGCATTTTTGCACTCAAAGGACAAATCATTTCGGCGTAGAATAACGTCTTTTTTGTGTTTGTATTATTTATTTATTACTAATGTATGGATAACTATTTTGTTATAAAACCTTTCATGCAACCTAAACTTAGGTAAGCTTTAGAGAATCGTCTACGAGAGTTGTTCACGTATTACGTAGACCTTCCCTATATATACAGTGCTAGCATTGAATTAAATTATTAAATGCATTTTTGCACTCAAAGGACAAATCATTTCGGCGTAGAATAACGTCTTTTTTGTGTTTGTATTATTCATTTATTACTAATGTATGGATAACTATTTTGTTATAAAACCTTTCATGCAACCTAAACTTAGGTAAGCTTTAGAGAATCGTCTACGAGAGTTGTTCACGTATTACGTAGACCTTCCCTATATATACAGTGCTAGCATTGAATTAAATTATTAAATGCATTTTTGCACTCAAAGGACAAATCATTTCGGCGTAGAATAACGTCTTTTTTGTGTTTGTATTATTCATTTATTACTAATGTATGGATAACTATTTTGTTATAAAACCTTTCATGCAACCTTAACTTAGGTAATCTTTAGAGAATCGTCTACGAGAGTTGTTCACGTATTACGTAGACCTTCCCTATATATACAGTGCTAGCATTGAATTAAATTATTAAATGCATTTTTGCACTCAAAGGACAAATCATTTCGGCGTAGAATAACGTCTTTTTTGTGTTTGTATTATTTATTTATTACTAATGTATGGATAACTATTTTGTTATAAAACCTTTCATGCAACCTAAACTTAGGTAAGCTTTAGAGAATCGTCTACGAGGGTTGTTCACGTATTACGTAGACCTTCCATATATATACAAATATATTCAGTATGGTGGTTAGATGTAAAAGAAATGGCATAACCCTTTACTCCATAGATACGTGTTTACCCGCACCAACCACAGAAGGCCTTTGAAAACAGTGCAGGAAGAGTTCAGATTGCCCGTAACGAGCAACCTGAACACTTCCTGCACTGTTTTCACTCTGTCAGTTAATAAAAACATAATTCATCCAATAATTCAAAAGCTTTCTATATTAGAGGTGTCCAAAGGCGACTATATTAGAGGTGTCCAAAGGCGTCTATATGAAGTAAAGGGATAACAGAGCCAGTATTTAATAAATGCCTTTATGAACACAAATGGCTAATCATTTCGGCATAGAGTACGTCTTTTTGTGTTTTTATTTATTTGTGTTTTTTTTCTACAGTCGATTCAATTTGAATGCAAATGCGATACTGTCACTGCATTAAGTAGGTAAGTCGTGCCTGGCGAACATATTTTTTACATATACATTTAAACCCGCAAACCCCCAAATCAAACATAAGATATCTGTTTATGTTATCAACGGTTCTCAGGTAAATTCTCAACTGTGATATTATTTTTTTACTTGTTTTACCTGCAGGAAAAACTTATGGAACATGTGTTAAAGATGACACTAAATGTTAACAAAACTACATGTTACGCCATGGGCATGATTGTAAGTTGTAATGAATGGTTGTTAACTGTAAATTTACAACAGTTTCGTTATAAGGTAAATGAATAGTGAATTCTTGCACATCATGTTACATTTTTGTGTGAAAATGTTTTATTTGTTACAGATTAAAAGATTTCCAAAATACGATGTACAAGTTATACTTAAAAAGACCAGTTTGTCCCATGTCTGTCTGTGACTTTCACACACAATTAAAATATATGACAGAGCAACGCACGCACGTGCACACACTATGTTTTATAAAGATGTATTAAGAATCGAACCGACATCAGGTTATAAATGCACTGTGAGCCAATACAGGGGTGGGGATTGTGGGAGAGAATGTCTCCCGGCCGAAAAGTGTATGTGACGTATTTAAAAACATATAATGCTATAAGACAAGAGGAGAGTCTGCATTCATATTTAGGATACTTTCTGGTTATCATTTACTCCAAATGTCAGGTACTTTATTAATAATTATACAATACTATCCTGCCTTATGTTTTTTGTTTTACCCATACAACAAACACCGGTTGTAACTAGTAACCTCTGCTATATCACCGTTCATCAGTTTGCTTATATACTTTTCCAGGCTACATCTTACACAAACCTTATTATTTAATTTCTACTTGATCTTTGTTTGCCCAGGTATCAGTACTTTTGCTTTGATTTTTTGATAGAAATTGATCAACCATCTGTACCATTTATTTTACAAAATAGAGAAAGTATTTGTATTAGGAGTTGTCTTACAGTTGAAAAACTAATTTTCCCACTACGTTCCTTATAATTTTTCCCGACTAGGAACTGACTAAAATTGTCTAAAGTTGAATGAATTAATTGTGAATTGTACATATGGGATGTTTCTTAATAAAGCCATTTCAAATGTTTATATATCAAAGATAAAGTCAGTGATTGTTTATTTAAATTATAGGTTTTTCTATTGGATGTTTTCTCTTGTTTTAACCAAAGGCATTTGTGTTTTGCATTTATGGATACAATTCCACTGGCATATATGTAAATTAGATATCGAGAGTTTTATCATTTTAGTGGTGAATAAAAACGTTTTACTCTGTAAAATAAGTCAATATTTGTACTACGAAAACTGATTTTAAATGAACAAAAACAATGCAAATTTAGTTTTGGCAAACTAAGATTCAAATATTTAAAAGTAACTTCTGACATACGTGATAAAACATTATTTCTTAATATAGGGATTTTATACATAACATAGCTTAACTACAAATGTCATGGGATTTTATTCTAAAGTTCCATCCATTAACAGTTTGCATTGAAACTGCCAACTAAAATCCCATTTTTTTGTAATATTTAAAAAAATCAACTCATTTTGAATAAATGAAATGTAAAATAAGACTGATATACATTTTATACTTTTTCTTTTATAAATTTCCTTCACAAAATACAAAAATGCCTGAAACATGTACCCCGATAATAGGAGACGTTATCTATGTACAGCGGCCTATGGGAAATGGATTAGAAAACCATAATCGTGTCGTCCATTTCACCACATTGCCGGCGATATATGCCATCCTGTCGATATCTTCAACACATTACTGGTGATATATTACACTGTGCCGCCATTCGCAACAGCTGACAGGTGATATATGACACCCTGTAGCTATTTTCAGCACATTGCTGGTGATATTCGATATCCTGCCGCTATTTTCAACACATAACTGGTAACATTTAAGACCGTGTCGCCATTTTCAACCATTACTTGTGATATATAAGACCGTCCCGCCATTTTCAGCATGTTGCTGATGATACATAACACCGTGCCGCCATTTTCAACCATTACTTGTGATATATAAGACCGTCCTGCCATTTTCAGTACGTTGCTGATGATACATAACACATTTCGGGTGATATAAAACACATTTCGGGTGATATAAAACACCAAACCGCCATTTCCAACTCATTACAGGTGACATATAAGACCGTCCCGCCATTTTCAGCACGTTGCTGATAATACATAACACATTTCGGGTGATATAAAACACATTTTGGGTGATATAAAACACCAAACCGCCCTTTCCAACTCATTACAGGTGACATATGACACCGTGCCACCATTTTCAACACATTACTGGTGACATATGACACCGTGCCACCATTTCCAACATATTACTGGTGACATATGACAACGTGCCGCTATTTAAACACATAACTGGCGATATATGACACAGTGCCGCCATCTGCAACACATAACTGGCGATATATGGCAACGTGCCGCTATTTCAACACAGTACTCGTGATATTTGATATCCTGTCACGATTTTCAACTTCTTAATGATGGTATGATATAAAACTGTGTCGCCATTTTCAGCACATTGCTGGTGATATACGACAACTTTCCGCCATTTTCAACACATTATTGGTAATATATGACATTCTGCCGCCATTGTCAGCACATTACTGGTGATATATGACATTCTGCCGCATGGTGCCGCCATTTTTAACATCTTATTGGTTATATACAACACCGTGTCGCCATTTTCAACACATTATTGTAGAAACTTAATTATATTATGCCGCCATTTTCAACCATTACTAGTGATATATAAGACCGTCCTGCGAGTTTCATCACGATGCTGGTGATATGTAACACCGAGCCGCCATTTGCAACATATAACTGGGGATATATTACACCCAACCGACATTTTCAAGACATTACTGGTGATATATGAACCCTGTCGCCAATTTCAACACATATCTGGTGATATATAACACCAAGCCGCCATTTCCAACTCATTACAGGTGATATATGACACCGTGCCGCCATTTTCAATACATTACTGTTGCTTTATTACACCTTGTCGACATTTTCAACACATAACTGGTGATATATCACACTGTGTCGCCATTTTGGCAGTAATATGTAACACGCTGCCGCCATTTTCAGAACATTACTGGTGATATATTACACCGTGCCGCCATTTGGCGGCAATATGTAATACACTGCCGCCATTTTCAACACATTGCTGGTGATAAATAACACCGTGCCGCCATTTTCAATACATTACTGTTGCTTTATTACATCTTGTCGACATTTTCAACACATAACTGGTGATATATCACACTGTGTCGCCATTTTGGCAGTAATATGTAACACACTGCCGCCATTATCAGAACATAACTGGTGATATATTACGCCGTGCCGCCATTTGGCGGCAATATGTAATACACTGCCGCCATTTTCAATACATTGCTGGTGATGTATTACACCCTGCCGCCATTTTCAACACATTGCTGGTGATGTATTACACCCTGCCGCCATTTTCAACACATTACTGGTGATATATTAAACTCTATTATGCCGGACTTTTTCTCGTTTCTGTTAGCGATGATATATTAAATAAATTTGTTTCTGTCGTTTTTGTTTTTCGTCTGTTTTCTACGGTGTCCCGTTGGGGCCATCGCGGCATATTTATTAAATTAAGTTAAGTCGAAACAACGAAACTACGATGGTGGAAAGTCGAAACAACGATGGTGAAAAGTCTCAACTACGATGGTAAAAAGTCTCAACTACGATGGTGAAAAGTCTCAACTAGGGTTAGGGTTAGTCTTAACTGTTTCGACTTTTCACCATCGTAGTTTCGACTTTTCACCATCGTAGTTTCACGTTTTCACCATCGTTGTTTTGACTTTTCACCATCGTAGTTTCGCGTTTTCACCATCGTAGTTTCGACTTTTCATCATCGTTGTTTCGCGTTTTCACCATCGTAGTTGCGCGTTTTCACCATCGTTGTTTCGCGTTTTCACCATCATAGTTTCGACTTTTCACCATCGTTGTTTCGCGTTTTCACCATCGTAGTTGCGCGTTTTCACCATCGTTGTTTCGCGTTTCACCATCGTAGTTTCGCGTTTTCACCATCGTAGTTCGCGTTTTCACCATCGTAGTTTCGACTTTTCACCATTGTTGTTTCGCGTTTTTCACCATAGTAGTTGGGCGTTTTCACCATCGTTGTTTCGCGTTTATCATCGTAGTTTCGACTTTTCACCATCGTAGTTTCGCGCTTTCACCATCGTTGTTTCGTGTGCGTTTCGGTTTGGGAGTTAAATATGGACGCACTTGATTACGTCATGTAGTATATAACATGCGCATGCACGTGCACGTATCGGAATGTGAGTTAAATATAGGCAAAGAACATCGATAAAGTCAGTGTATTGTTTATTCGAGAAATTCTATAAATTCATCGTTATTTATGTATTAAAATTATATTATATTGAACATTATAATTTCTAAATATTCTGAATTCATGGTATTAACTAATGCACGATATCTACTAATAATTATAAAAGTTTGCTTGTCATACCAAAAAACGATTTAAAAAAGTGTTTGTAAGTTTTACTGGTGCAGCAAAATCCAAAATACACTTATAATTAATGCAAGTTAATGATTCTACATGTCAGGTCTGGTGTTCAATTTAAATACAATTTTTGACAAGAAAAAATAAGCAGAAAGATTGCAAATCTCTTAAAATCAATCATTTCATAAGTGAATTTCTTAAATGAAAAAAAAAGTTTAAAAAAAGAGAGAAGAAATCTATAGTAAATTGTATGTATAACACTTGTGTTAATTTTATGGGATATATCTGTGCCGAATTTCGAAACGTTTCAAAAGCATATTCCGCATCGATTCAAACAGCCTGATTTTATTATCTTTAAAGGGACTTACGGCAATGTTGAACTCAATATTTGCTTCCAGTAACGCACCACAATAATCTGTACACCATGAATGTATTACCATAAATATTACGATACTAATGTCCCTGTATCACTATACACACCTTTAATTGTTTTAAGACGGTGTCAAGAAAAACTAATCATTGGTGTCTTGCCAGTTATAGAAATAGTAGTAAAAATCTTAAAAATTACAAATAGACATTTTCTTGCATTTTTTTCGATCGTGATAAAAATAAAAATAATTGATCCCAAAAATGTGAAATATGATACCTTTCAACCATTTTCAAGAGTTATGCCTACTTTTATGAGATATATCTGTGTCGAATTTCATAACGTTTCAAAAGGACAGCATATATTCCGCATCGAACCAAACAGCCTGATTTTATTATCTCTGAAGCGACTTACGGCAAAGTTGAAATCAAATTTTACTCGGAATAAAGCATCACAATAATCTGTACACCATGAGTGAATTAACATGAATATAAAGATCCTAATATACCCGCATTACTATAGGAAACTTCAGTTATAATGTCTTTAATTAAAGTAACCATTATTGACATGCTAGTTTTAAAAATAGAAGTAAAAATCTTAAAAACAACAAATCGATATTTTCTTAATTTTTTTTTTCTGACATTATGAATATATAATATTTGACCAGGAAAAGGTGAACTATGATGCCTTTCAAACATTTCAAGAGTTATGCACCTTTCAACCATTTTAAAGAGTTATGCCCATTTTAACCATTTTAAAGAGTTATGCTCCTTTCAAACATTTTCAAGAGATATGTCCCTTTCAAACATTTTCAAGAGTTATGCCCCTTTCCAAATTAGAAATAAATTTAAGGACCTTCACGTATACTGAGATATTCTAATTTTATAATTGCATAATGTGGATTATATATTTTTTAGCAAATTGTTTGAAGTGAAACTTATCAAAGCTGCCGTGTGTTCCTAACATTAATAGCCTAACGTGTTTGTCTCTTTTTAATTAACAGTAATTATTTGCAAAACATAACCAGCCTTAATAGAATAGGTAGATATTTAAATAAATAATATAACCGATATCTAAGAAACATGATTTTTTCTTCTAATATTAGTATTAACAAAGAGAACATTTATTATAAAACCGTGTATTGATTGACATTCTCACATAAACTCCTAAAATTGGGTTTTAATCATTTAAAATGTAGCGAAATAAACAAATCAACTAAGAATGTTAAAAGTTACGCACACAAAATTTATAGTAAATCCCATGAAAAATAAATATTGATCCTTAACTTATTTTGATGAGAGTATCTTAATTAAACAGAACACGACAATGTACAGTTGTTGCCATTAATTATGTTATAGATACAGACAACTCAGTGTTTTGTTTCGGTTTCATTTTTAGTCTACCTCGATTAATGCGCCATTAAAAGCAGTGTCAACGTAATGGTTTACACTATTCCAGTTTGCACAGTTTAGTTTAACATTATCTCCCGGAGCGAGTGACAAGTATGTTGACGCTGATGCAGAGTCATAGTCGTCATTGTCAGTCTCAGCGTATGCAATGCTTGCACCATTATGCAGAATAAAGCAGAATGTATGGTGAGACCCAGCTTCACGCAAATAAACAGAGAACTGATACAGTCCCGCCACTGGACAGGTGAATATCCCGGTAGTAGTGTTGTAACCGCCTCCAAGGTTTGTTGTCACACGCGTGAATATTGGAGCTCCGTTGTTTAGCAGTTAGGTGTGTGGACGGCAAATGCCACGTGGTGTGCTGAAATATACACATATAGAACAATCAAACGTATTAATATTCAACAGTGGACATGTCTTACTGACATTACCATGAAACACTGTTTTTGTTTTTATTCAAGACACTTTAAATATTTTTTTTTTTTACCACAGCTACATAAACTGTTACCAATATTATATACGAACTACGAACCAAGTTGTATTTGTTGTATTTAAGATATATTAATATATTATTGCCTATAAAAATAAAATAAATTAAAGTCGTTTACCCATATTTACAAACTATTTGTCGCAAGTTGTTGATATCTTCATACTTTTACTAAGAACTCGTCTTTTTCGCTTTTCCTCGAACATCACATAAGAACAAATATTATATTTTGAAGGTATATCCTACTGTAACATTTGTAATTAAAAATCATGAAATTATGACAGCTTATTAGTTCGCTTAAAGGGAATATATCAGGATAAGACGCTATGTATGTCTTAAAAATAGAATAATTACTAAAATGGATCAAATGCATCTCATTATCATTAATAAATAAAATCCGGATAATTTGATATGTCTAATTCATCAAAACGAGAAAAATCGATATTTAAATCGGAGTGGTAAACTTGAAACGAAGGCCCATTTTAAAATTAAACAGCCCTTATATACTGCTTGCCGAACTTGGCATCGTCATTCAGACTCTTTCTAAGATGAAACAAGTTTATCAACCGTACGTGTGATCCTGATATAACGGATGGAATTGAAACGAAAACGAAATCACGTGACTCATTTATTACGTCACAAATATCTTGGAATTTTAAGCGGGAAATATATTTGAGTCTAACTGAGGCGCTTAGCCGAAGATAGGAAAGCCCTTTTCAATATAACATTTCGCATGTGTAAATATATATTCTTTTGGCAATACGGGGTCAGTGAGTAAATATAGGCATGACATATTGCCACAAAATGTTTTTATCAAATTTTAAAATTTTGAATAATCCTGATATATTCCCTTAAAGAGAAACTTTATTATAAAAGTATGAAAGTGTCCAAGTTTTAAATGTCTAAAACTTGATATGAATTGATTAACAGTGACGTCACACTAGATTTGGAAATCTGAGCATTCGGTTTAGATATATAGAGTGATATTGAAGTGAAAATGAATGTTTTCTACAATAAACAAAAGGGCCTGAATCACTTATTTCGAAAGTTATAAGCCACGTTGCGGGGGCATTTGTGGTCGAATCATGCTGGTTTAAGATATTGAGGTTAAGTTTAATTAAGATTCCATGCAAAATGGGAGTGCTATCGTGTCACCAAGAATATTTTAACATTTCCCCTATATAACTGTATGTAAAATATTGCCCCCTGACTTCAACAACCCGTGTAGGGGACCTCCATACTATGCTACATGTAAACTATCTAAGATAAATGGTTTGACCTTTCAGAGAAATATTTTGTTAAACGTTCCCTTTTAACTGTGCTTATAAGCCCTGTGTCTGGGATATTTGTAGTCGAATCACACTAGTTCAATAACTCTTCTGCGATCTTGTGGTTATACAAATTCTGTGCAAATTTGGATACGATTCAATAAAAAATGGGGTACCATCGCGTTTACACGAACATTTTACTTTTTCCTATATAACTCTATGTAAACAGTGACTCCTGTGTCGGTCTTTAATTTGACCCCGGGGACCTGCCTTCAAGTACCCTTCTAGGGTACCTCAATTCAATGCTACATTTGAAATATCATGTCTTTTTAAAGTTCCCTTAAAAATGCGCTTATATACCTTGTGACTGGAGAACTCTTCCGAGATACTGAAGTTATATATCTGCTTTGCAAGATTCGTTAAGTGTTGGATTCCCATAATCTTTGTAGCCTATATTTTTGTCATCACATATCAAATATACTCACAATGCTGCTGTGACACACACGTAGTATTTCCTGTAAAACGTTATGTAAAGTGAATACCTGGGCAATTTTTATCGGTACATTGACGCCATTCCGCGTTGTTTCCCATGCAAGTTTGGCCAAATCGTGACCGTAGTGGATTATCACATGATCGTGTTCGGGACTTTAATCCAGTACCACATGTCGCTGTACAGGCTCCCCATGTAGACCATGTCGACCAGTTGCCATCTATTGGATCAAAATATATTTCTGTACACTATGAATGAATGTTCGTTATTTATTTCAATAAAACCTATTATAGCCATATCAATAGTATTCAAGTCATAGCTTTGACAGGCACGTTGGTGTTTCCTATAATAATGTAAAGTTATTACCTGGACATGCTTTATCGTTACACATATCACGTTTTTCGTTGTTTCCAATGCAAGCTTGACCAAATCGTGAGGGTGGTGGATTATCACATGATCGTGTTCGGGACTTAATCCAGTACCACACGTCACTGTACAGGTGCCCCATGTAGACCATGTCGACCAGTGCCCATCTTTGGTATAAAAACATATTTTCCTCTATAATTTTACTTTCATTTGTCCATAACATTTTTGTAAAAAATAAACTAATTATCAATTATATAAACAAATCCTTTTTACATTAAGGATGTTACCTCGTCAATATGAAAGTAATTGACTTTTTTAATTTAGTTAAAAATCATATTTATTATTATCTAAGATAAAATTGATAAAGAAAAAGTTATGTTGCCGTGCTCGTTTTTGTTCTATTTAAATTTTAAAATGATACCTTATTCTGATTTTGATTTTGATAAAAATGGGACCATAAAGATACCATTACATTATACATATGAAACTGAACTTAATAATTAGCATCATAACAAAAATGGATAACTCATATTTTAATCTTTGAAAGAAATGCACTGAAAAGTTTTTCTCTTCTCTATTTTTGGCTTAAAAAAATGCAACCACATTCAGAATTTATAAAGAAAATGCATTTTAAAAAAATACTTGACAAATAACTTTTAAATAATGCATATTTTGGTGCTATTTTAAAACTGTTTATATTAGATTTCATCAGAAAAAATTAATGTTATTTTTTAATTTAAAAATAGTCTGATACATACTATCATACAACTGTTTGAAATGACAAAACAAGATTTTCTCTTTTGAAAAACTATTTATCCCGCTTAAAGTTACACCTACCCCCTAGTTTTCTTGGTAAGAATATGTGATACCAAAAGTTGAAAAATATCGAAACATATTTCTTGTTAAAAAATTGACATGTTTTTGGCCTAAATTGTTCAATGTTCCGATATCCATAAGACTGTAATAAAAAATGGTTTCTTAACGGAAATACAACTTCAATGTCAGATATAAAATCCGTAGTCATGAAAATCTGAAAAGTAACGAGCCAAAAATGAACATACAGAAAGAATCTTACAATTAATATACATAGTTATAAACATTGATGCCAGGTCTCGTCAGAAAAGTATCAGGTTATATATGGCATATCAAGTTTTTCTGGTGGAGGAAGATCTCAGACTGAGTCAGACTGAGTAGAACCACCGTCCTTCCGCAAGTAACTGGCAAACTTTCCCACATAAAGTTTTTAGAGTGAACGGAACTCGAACATACGGCCTTAGCGGTGAGAGGTAAGTGATCATGAGACGGCGGCTTAGACCTCTCGGCCACAGAGGACCCCAGATTTATATAAACATAAGCTATCGTCTCAGAAATTTCTTTTAAGTAATGTTTTAAAGACGATATTGATACATTTCACATCTTTTTTGAAAAGAGATTGTGGTCAGATAATAACAGAAAATGTATGCAGTCAAAGGGAACTAACTCATTTTCAAATAATGAGTGTCATACACTTAGACAAAATCTTTTAAATGAATATCGCAAAGAAAATCAACATGGTCAATGCCCGATCGGCATACAAGAAAAGCGATTTTCAATAGGATAAGTTAAAAAGTTCAGAACTGTTAAAGTTAAAAATGTTAAACAATATTGAAAATTAATGAAAGAATCTACATTTCCAAGTTATTCTAAAAATATAAGCTCTGAAACATTTGTAGAATATTTCAAGTAGCCAAACAGAATTTTTCAAGCGGACGAATAGAGGAAATAAAACGACAGAATTTTCAGTTTTCCCATAGTATTCTTAAAAACCAAAGTCTTCTTTCTGGGTCGCTTTATTTGAACAAACATGAAATCCCTACTCATAGGGATCATGAACAGATTTGATTACTCGGTTCTTGTTCTCTCTGTTAAACAAATTCTCGGGCGGGAACAATTTGGACCCCATAATGTCATGACCTGAAGATACCTGTGAGATACTCCATTAAATAAATCAAAGCTCCAGGCCTTGTAATTTCGTGAAGATTTTGTTTTTAATTTAAAAAGAAGTTTAGCCCCTGAGACAAATTTGAAACTAAAATCCTAATTTGAATTGACTTGCGAGTGCTTTAGTAACAATGATTAACATTATCTAGACAAGAAGTCGTTTAGATAAAATGTTGACGAATCGATCAACAGACGGACGGAGGCAAGAAACGAGATAGGAATAGCTGACTGGTGATCAGGTAAGCTAAGAATCAATGCAAAAAGAAAGGAATCGTTTAACAATAAACAATTATATCTCACAAAACACTAGTTTATATTAGGGAATAATATCTGTTTAGCCTGATAACATAATGAAACCATAATCTGAAATGAGTCACTAGGATCTGGAAATTATCAAATATTTTTCAAATATCCATATGGAAATATATAACTTGTTTTCAGTATATTATTGATTTTTCATTCATATATTTTATAAAATGCTTCTGAATTTAGTAGAGATATGACATAAATGGTTTCCATACCTTGGCACGCCTTTTCGAAACATGTTCGATCATCCCTCGCATCGCCAAAACAGTTTTTAGCGTCCTGTCCGGGTAAGGATTAGAGCAGGACCAATCACGTCGTTGGAGACCGACTCCACACGTGACGGAACAGCTGTTCCAGGGTGACCAGAGGCTCCACGCCCCTTCAACTGTTATTTTAAGTTTAGTTTTAAATTAATTTTATATCCAACCAAATTGTTTTAATTTCAACATTTTTTTATTTTTGGTTTTGTTAAAGACAAGGTTATCCGACTTTCTATCGGACCAATGATTAATGTGTTCAGAGTTTGCACAAAAACGTAGATCATCATTTGCATCAACCCAAATACTTACGCCATCAGCTCGAATGCAATGATACAATACCCAGTGAGTCATCGGTTCAGTCTTAACACTACATACCCAACTCTCGCTTCATATCATCGCTACGGTTTGGGCTTTTTTTTTTGTTAAAACGTAACACAAACTTGTACATATGCTCGTTTTATTGGAGTTAAACGCAGTTTACATGGTTATATCAAGTGTATCGGTGGAAGAATGAATCTGAATAGAATCGCCGTTTTCATTTTCAAGTAAATCCTCTCTAAACCATGTGTTGCGTTTTCTATCTCATTAGTGTAAAAATAAGCTGAACAGTAATAAAAAGTACGTCCGAATGTCGCATCGGAAATACACTATTATCATACACAGACAGTTCTTGTCGAAAGTATGTTGTTGAATTTTCTGTCATAACCGAGTACAAAAGCAGCAGATGATATTGTTCATAAATTAGAATGTATTCTACGAGTCATATACATGTACATGTATATATTTCAACATATAAATCAAAAATAAATGTTAAAAGTACATTTTTTTTTGTCGCATAGGTTTATGTAAATTGTATGTATGTAAAAGTTATTCTCATGAGACAGGGAAACAGCAGAATTGTTTAAAAAAAACAACAATATCACGCTTTAAGTGGTCTACAAGAAAAATCACTTGGACTAGCAGATTCCAGCCCTCAATATTACCGTTTCGCAATAAAACCCCTGCGTTAAGAAAGATCAATATTTTAGCATAATACCCATAGCATAATACTGTTTTCCTCAGAAATGAATTAAAAATAGACATTAACTTTTAACATTAAAAGAAAGATACATTGACATATGCAAATTATTCAATAAAACGCACCTGGACATGTATTAAGTACGCATGCTTGGAGTTATGAAGAGGTTCCTATGCAATCTAAACCGCCATGTTTGGGAGCAGGATCAGTACAAGTACGTGTTTGAGTCACATGACCAGAGTCGCATGTTACATCGCAGCTAACCCAACTTGACCAAGAGGACCAGGATCCGTCAACTACAACAGCGGAATTCTGTAAACATTTCTTTCATTTCAATCTTTTTGACATTTTGTTCGAAAATATGTAATTTTGTAAGATATTCGAAATAAAATATGTTTAAACCAACTACAAAACCATGATTAGTTTTAAGACTTTGATAAAATACATTTGTTCTAAATTCCTGAAACGGCAACTTTTGTGTTCATATGTCTTAGGTAACATCTAACAATCTTTGTGGAAAACTACCAGGTCTTTAAAATATTGACGTCAGATTTTAATTAATAGAAGCTTAATACTACGTCAGTTTAATTAAAAAAAGTAAAATAATAATGTTTGAAGTAATGAATTATCTACGTTTACATGTTACTGACACATATTTCTATCATTTCTTTTTATAAATATGTACCAACATTATTATAATCGAATCAGTGCTATGAAAATAGTATTTTTAAAAAAATGTTTGCATATTGTCCCGGCCGATGTAATTAGTTTGAGTATACCTGACTCGTTTCAAAATTACTTGCCCACCCACGTTACATAGACCAAAGAACTTCCTTCACACGGTTCTGGTATGCTGTAATTTTACGCATACATCAAACAAGGAACTCACTCTCTCACAATCGAAACTAGGATCATGCTTATAATCTCCTACTTCGTTGATGACTGAAATAGACACTTTAACCTTTCATGACACACAATGACATAAACGGATCAATTCAACCTAAATCGATATACAATATATTGATACAGACGTATATTTCCTGCAAATACGCAACAAGAGGTGCGTGCTCTACTGACAGTTTCTGACTGATCCGAAGTCAGCACTGAC
This sequence comes from Panopea generosa, assembly GCA_029582155.1. Taxonomy (NCBI): domain Eukaryota; kingdom Metazoa; phylum Mollusca; class Bivalvia; order Adapedonta; family Hiatellidae; genus Panopea; species Panopea generosa. Next base: position 2,513,189 of record CM055896.1, on the reverse strand, counting down.
GACATCTGTCTTAAATACTAAATTTCGTTTTCACCCAACCATCTGTCAATCGATGTTAAAAGAAAACGTATAGTTAGTGTTTATCTAACTTTTCAACTATATATATGAAATGTTGTTTCCAACTGCCAATTATATCTTAAATACACTGAACGCCCTAGATGGAATTAGGAAATTACATTTACTGGACTTTAAGGGGAAAAACAATTAAATATCTCATTTTATGATAATAAATAAATAAATAATTTGTGGCAATTGCGTGTATGCTTATAAATAGTTTATGATATATTCGACATCATTTAATTACATATCAAAAATCTTAATGTATTAACGAAATCTCCCATGTTGAACTGCAGATGATGAACTATCGACCTATACGTTGTTTAGGACCAATTTGAACCCTAAAGTTATGACAATATAACTATAACTCCAGTTATTCAAGTTATATTTGAAACTGGAACAGGTCTTAAAATACAGTTAATCTGTTAACCACTTTACTCAGTGCCAATTCTCATACGCAACGAAATAGTGCCATATGCTGACGCCGTTTCCACCGAAGCTTTCTTTTTATTGACCTGTTATATTTGTTTTTAAATCAGAAAGTAATTTTTAAAAGCTGAACAATTCACATTAAAAAGCAACAGAATATTATCATCCGCTTTTAGTTCAAGCAGTATTATCTTAATAAAATGAACCAAAGAAAAGCAGCAGATGAGACACTAATATGAAATATAATATGAACCTTTATGACCGTTTGGAAATCGCAATTTCCCATTGGAAACTATTGCCAATTGGAATATAAGAATTCCAATTGGTAAGGTGCTTTTTTACTACTTCAATTCCAGTTATCTCAGTATTTTACGAACATTTTGAGCTGAAATTTAGAATTTAACTTAATAATACATGTAGTAATAATTATCAAAAAATACTAAGTTTGTATCATTAAAATTCATAATGAAAAAAAAGTTTTTAGAAAATGAAGTATAACTTGTCAGACTATAATTATGAGCATATCTTTACAAATGTTATGTTTAAAATTATGTAATCGATATTAAATTAATGAATTTTTGTAGTAGTGTAAAACATTATCTTGAGAAAAATAAATAAATAAATAAAAATGAATATTTTATTACTTGTTATTTTCTCGACTATATAGAACTATTCGTTCACCATACCATAACAGGTTTTCACCTTTGCGTACGTGTCATTCTTCTTGCTGTATATTGAGCTGCCCCACCTGTTTAATCGGCATGCACCATAACATTAGACGAAATTAATGTTGACGTTCCCACAACCTGTCTTGAACACAAGATCAAGGTAGAAGAACCGGTATGTAGACGAAATCACCAACATCCCAATACAATAAGTAACCAGAACCTGCACACACTAGAACAGTAGGGTCGTACTGTCGTAGATTACAAGTTGTCGCTCTAATACGTCATTAAGACCATAAGGCAAGACTCATAACATTTATTCATAATAAATAAAGTCACCCATTCATTTTTGACATTTATAAATAAAATGTACCAATATCCGTTAACCTGTTTATGACATTACCTCCACCCATCATGTCTTACAAAACATGCAATAAATAGATACATTTTTTATCTCTCATACTGTGGACAAAAGTAACATTTATAGATTATTGTATATAAATGATGCAAAAATACGTACAGTGTCACAACGAACATTTACCGTTTACATTAAAAATATCACTTGCCAACTTATTACGCGTATTATATTTTGACACTATATTTCCTGCTGAACTGCGCATGCGCTAACATGAAGGTCGTAAAGTGTGTGAAGAAACTCAAACACATGCTAATTTTCTAACTATTATATGAGATTGGTAAACACAACATTCTCAGATATTTTTATTTTATGTAGTTATTTGTCAAATTATAGTCGGCTCGCTGATGTGCAGTCACATTCGTGTAGTGAGTGCCACCTAAAAAGGATCATATACGCACGCACGCACGCACGCACGAAGGCAGACACAGACGTAAAAAACAGTCAGTTAAACTATTACTGGATTGATGACTTTATTTGAAATTTTGATTGAAAAATTTGCTGCATTATAAAAACTATTTCAAGGAGTAACATCATTAATCTTATACGATATTATTGAAGTTCAATTATGTTGAATAAGAGCGCCATTAAATGTTGTTGTGTAAGCCTGTTCCAGTTTTTCCCAGTTGATACATTTTAAATAGACAGTATCGCCAATAGATAGGGGTTCGTACACGGAGGCAGCAGCGGAGTCCCATGCATCGTTATCTGTTCTGGCCGCCGCAATACTTCGACCGTTGTGTGTTATGGTGCAATATGTATAGTCGGTGCTTACATCCGCAACTCTCATATGGACTGACAAAAGATACAGACCAGCCACAGGACATACGAACTTCCCTGTAGTCGTGTTATATCCGCCTCCAAGGTTTGTGGAGACATTTAGAAATATTCCAGGTCTATGTGGGTCCGGTGTGGTCACCGAGAAAGCAACATGTTGTGCTATAAAATAATTCCGGACAACATGGTATCAGGTTTAGTCACAAATTATCTATATTATATATTTACTGAGGTGCAAAGAAATGTTTTTTTATTAGTTCTCTTCAATATGTTCAAAACATTAGCTAAACAGGCACAATATACAAATAACAATGACGACAGAGCATGTGATAAAAACATGACCAACTTTTTTATGAGGAATATGTTGATTTTATAGCTAAAAATGACGTATTTGGCAAATATTGCATGATATCATAATGTAGATTCTATATCATTATTTCATTAAAACCAAGGAGAAACATAGTAATTAGCAATTACTCTTATCGAATTGTATAATTACGTAACAACATATACACAAGTGATACATGTAGTTATTTTCAAAACATAAATGTTAATTAGATTTAATTAACTGTTGGTACGAGTATAATCAGTTTCTATGGAAAGAGTTTTATACCACGTTTTACGAAACTTTACTCTCGCTTTTCAATAGTATACAGTTAGTGTCTGATGATGAGGGCAATATCAAAGTTTATAGACCTGATTTGTGTGAAACTGGTCAAGTCTTTAGGGTCTGAAAGCCTCAGTGAATATCCCATAGAGCTGATCCAGGTTTAGATATTGACCAAATGTTTTATTATTAACAGTGTTCTTAATGAGACCATCAAATAAACTTGCACCTAAAATAAAACAATGAGCGTCAGTTGCTGATGTGAATTATTTTCAACGTTACTGTGTCGTTAAATGAGCAGGGTTGCGGACTAAAGTGAACGTGCCAGAATGTTTGACTTACACATTTATGCTGTATTGACAAAACATTGTGATTTAATGACGACGTGTTGATTTGCCTGTTATTGGTAATGACCTGATGACTTCACGTAAAAACTTTCGACGGAGCCATTGTTGGTACATGCGCTTTTATTAAATACCTCTCCAACTAGAGCGCCGTTTGATTGGCGGATGGATATATAAATAATCGTACACATATGAGGGTTTGTTTTAAAAAATATCACTTTTCTCAGGTGAATTTTCTATGCGTGGAAACTTGGTCAGTAATCGACCAATTGTACACAATATAATTTTATAAGTCAAATAATAAAACATAATCATGTTTATGCAATAACAGCATGTTCGAAGTATGATTTGATATCAATTTATAAGTCATACTAACTTGGTCAAGAACGTGTGTTACAGAGGCCCTGTTCCTGATCATTACCAGTACAAGGACTTCCAAATTGGGAAGGTTGTGGGTTATTGCAATATCTTGTTCGTGTCTTTAATCCGAAACTACACGTGGCGCTACATCCACTCCAATTTGACCATACAGACCAGTGTCCATCTTTGCAAATAAAAGCAAATTATAAAGATGCCAGAAACGCCATCTATGAAAGTTATGGTAAAGTAGTAATATAACACAAAACTATACAAACTTGTGCTACAACATGAAAAATCTTCAACACGGCTGATTTCAAAAAATAATATGATAGAGAGTACCTTTAACGTCCATGAATAATACGTGGTGTTATTTATCATTTATTCACTTGTTATACAAAGGTGTTGTATGTAAACCTTGAGCCAGAAAGTCATGTATTGGACCGATAATAAAGTGAATCTAGCAGGTACAATGTTTGTAGCATACATTAAGTCATCAACTGCAATGTTAGCTAATGTTGCACCAAATATGAATAAATTTTCTGGTTTCTTCTTGAGAAGAATATCTTTGAAAATTAACTTTTTTTACCACTGCTGATATCTTATGGATATAAATATCCCTGACAAGATCCAGTACCAACTGTTTTCAATAAACAATACTCTATATCTCAATATGATTAAATATATTCATAAAATAGATTCTAAAAAGTGAATTTACTGTTTTCCTAGAATATTCCTATGCAACTATTCTCTTACTGAGCCCAAATAGATCGTAGTCATTTCATTTTAACTCTTGAACGCCGAATATACCCCAGTCGTTTTATTTGAACAAACATGGATCCCATATACAAAATAATTATTTAAACAGATATGAACAAATTGGACTCAAATTTCAAATTTAACCCTTTCATGGCCCTATGGATATTACAAAAAACAATTCAATGAGCCTGTCTCAACTGTTATGACTAATCAATGCTTCAGAGATCACGATATGGGAAATATTATTACAAATAGAGGAAATAAAACGACAGAATTTTCAGTTTTCCCATAGTATTCTTAAAAACCAAAGTCTTCATTCTGGGTAGCTTTATTTGAACAAACCTGAAATCCCTACACATAGGGATCATGAACAGATTTGACTACTCGGTTCTTGTTCTCTCTGTTAAACAAATCCTCGGGGCGGGAACAATTTGGACCCAATAATGTCATGACCTGAAGATATCTGTGAGATACTCCATTAAATGTATCAATGCTCCAAGCCTTGTAAATTCGTGAAGATTTTTTTTTTAATTTAAAAAGAAGATCAGTCCCTGAGACAAATTTGAAACTAAAATCCTGATTTGAATTAACTTGCGAGTGCTTTAGTAACAATGATTAACATTATCCAGACAAGAAGTCGTTTAGATAAATTGTTGACGAGTCGATCAACAGACGGACGGAGGCAAGAAACGAGATAGGAATAGCTTTCTGGTGATCAGGTGAGCTAAGAATCAAATTGAATGCAAAAAGAAAGGAATCGTTTAACAATAAACAATTATATCTCACAAAACACTAGTTTACATTAGGGAATAATATCTGTTTAGCCTGATAACATAATGAAACCATAATCTGAAATGAGTCACTAGGATCTGGAAATTATCAAATATTTTTCAAATATTCATATGGAAATATATAACTTGTTTTCAGTATATTTTTGATTATTCATTCATATATTTTATTAAATGCTTTCGAATGCAGTAGAGATATGACATAAATGGTTTCCCATACCTTGGCACGCCTTTTCGAAACATATTCGATCATCCCGCGCATCGCCAAAACAGTGGTTAGCGTTCCTGTCCGGGTAAGGATTAGAGCAGGACCGATCACGTCGTTGGATACCGACTCCACACGTGACGGAACAGCTGTTCCAGGGTGACCAGAGGCTCCACGCCCCATCAACTGTTAATTTAAGTTTAGTTTTAAATTAATTTTATATCCAATCAACTTGTTTTAATTTCAACATTTTTTATTTTTGGTTTTGTTAAAGACAAGGTTATCCGACTTTCTATCAGACCAATGATTAATGTGTCCAGAGTTCGCACAAAATCGTATATCATCATTTGCATAAACCCAAATACTTACGCCATCAGCTCGAATGCAATGATACAATACCCAGTGAGTCATCGGTTCAGTCTTAATTCTACATACCCAACTCTCGCTTCATATCATCGCTACGGTTTGGGCTTTTTTTTTGTTAAAACATAATACAAACTTGTACATATACTCGTTTTAATGGAGTTAAACGCGGTTTACAGGTTATATCAAGTGTATTGGTGAAAGAATGAATCTGAATAGAATCGCCGTTTTCATTTTTAAGTAAATCCTCTCTAAACCATGTGTTGCGTTTTCTATCTCATTAGTGTAAAAATAAGCTGAACAGTAACAAAAAGTACGTCTTAATGTCGCATCGGAAATACACTATTATCATACATACATCGAAAGTCTGTTGTTGAATTTTCTGTTATAACCGAGTACAAAAGCAGCAGATGATATTGTTCATAAATTAGAATGTAACCTACGAGTCATATACATGTACATGTATATATTTCAATAAGGAAGTCAAAAATAAATGTTAAAAGTACATAGTTTTCTCGCAAAGGTCTATGTAAAATGTACGCACTGGTATGACTGGTATAAGTTATTCTCATGAGACAGGGAAACAGCAGATTTTTTTTAAAAACAATATCACATTTTAAGTGGTCTGCAAGAAAAACCACTTGAACTAGCAGATTCCAGCTCTTAATATTACCATTTCGCAATAAAACCCGTGCGTTAAGAAAGATCAATATTTTAGCATAATACCCATAGCATAATACTTTTTTCTTCAGAAATGAATTAAAAACAGACATTAACTTTTAACATTAAAAGAAAGATACATTGACATATGCAAATTATTCAATAAAACGCACCTGGACATGCATTAAGTACACATGATTGGAGTTCTGAAGAGTTTCCTATGCAATACAAACCGCCATGTTTGGGAGCAGGATCAGTACAAGCACGTGTTCGGGTCACATGACCAGAGTCACATGTTACGTCGCAGCTCCCCCAACTTGACCAAGAAGACCAGGCTCCGTCAACTACAATAGCACGACTAGTTTTAAGTCTTTGATAAAATATATTTGTTTTAATATTCCTGAATCTGTGTTCAAATATCTATGATACCATCTAACAATATTTGTGAAAACCTACAAGTCTTTAAAATATTGACGTTAGTTGTCAATTAATAGAAGCTTAATACTACGTCAATTTAATTAAAAAAGTAAAATAATAACTGACACGAATTTCTTTCACTTTTTTATAAATAAATACCAACATTGTTATAATCGAATCAGTGCTATGAAAATCGTATTGTTAAAAAAATTGTTTGCATATTGTCCCGGCCGATGTAGTTAGTTTGAGTATACCTGACTCGTTTCAAAATTACATGCTTACCCACGTTACATAGACCACAGAACTTCCTACACACAGTTTTGGCATGTTGTACGTTTACGCATACATCAAACAAGGAACTCACTCTCTCACAATCGAAACTAGGATCATCTTTACAATGCCCTACTTCGTTGATTACTGAAATAGACACGCTACCTTTCACAGTATACAATGACATAAACGGAAAACTTCAACTTAAATCGAATCACTATAATATATGATATAGATGAATACTTTTCACAAATACTCAACAACAGGTGCATTGTCTTAAAGTGCTCTACTGGGTCTGACTGTTTTTCGAATGGAATAACCAAATTCTTATATAAACTTATAATTAACCCAACCATCTGTCAATCGATGTTAAAAGAAAACATATTAGTATTTTTCTTTTTTAACCTTTTGTCACGGTCAATCTACCCCACATAGTTCCGTAGGGGTGATTAACAAACCGAATAACTTACACTAATTATCAAAATCGGACAATATAAGAAATTGTACAAGATCTTATTATATGGTTATATATTAATACAAATTTAGTGTAAGTTTAGTATAGATCAATTGAAAACAGCGGGTACTAGAGCAGATAAAACAGGAAATTTAATTTCTGACGAAAGTTCGACGAGGACAGGGCGAAAAGAAAATTAAACATTCAGTATACAACTCTATGCATCCGAAAGAACCACTTACTTGGGTTATTTGCTGAACAAAGTTTTTTATTGCAGGTATCAATAGAGCAGCATTGTGAGCAAATGACGTTTGAAGTTATGAAACGTCCTACAATGGATACAGGTGATGCCGTGGTTCCTCCAACACATATCTGTCGGATAACATGTGTTTGGAACGAATTCGGTGTGAACATAAAAGTAAATATATATAAATGGAAAGTAAGCACACTGTAGAAAGATGACAAACTAATTAGAATAGGCTTTTTACTACAAAGGACTAAAATAATACAACACTGAGTTAAAATAAGGGATATTTATGTTTATTTCCTTTATTGATGTTGATAAAGAGTTACAAAGCGTTTGTCAATTCTATGAATTTCAGTCGTGGCACAGTAATAAATGGCTTCGAGCATAAAAAATATTCTAAAATTTCACTATTTTGCTGCTGCCATTTTTAAGATTGTAATTGATGTATACAACCAAAAAGAGCCACTAGAGAATCAATCCTTTCTGCAGATGTCGTACCGCCTTTTATATTGTGTCTGAACGTTTTATTATAATTTAGAGCTCGTTTTATTATATAATTATGGTTGATGTGTTCAGTTAAAATACTGCAATTTCAACTTTTATAATTTTTCAAAAGAACACATTAGTATATAGTGTCATATTTTTCATTGAATAATGAATTTGTTATTATATATGTCACAGTCATGTACACATATATATCAGCACGTCGATTAACATTTATAAACGTGTATATATATCTTACATCTTCATGTTTACACCCCAATGTATACAGTGTCTGGTCACCGGCCCCACTTGACGTAGTAAAACATTTCTGGAGAGAACAAGAAAATACAAACCAATACTAATACTATCCTAATTAACTAGGTAAACTTAATATTATTAAGCTTAAACATTGTTTCTCGTGCAGCTATGGTAGAATGTAACTTTAACATTTTAACATATATCTTTAGCAATATTAAACATACACGGATTTACTAGCTTTAAAATTATACTAGTCAAGGCTGAGTAGTTTTGGTGGCAAATATTGTCACCTGACAATCAGATGAATTCTCAGTGGTAACCATCTATTTCAAATCTGTCTTGGAAAGTAATTGTTAGTGTTCAGTTGTGTTTAGGAGCTGTCAGTTTATATCTTTTAGTCAATATTTACTTTATCTGATTTGCAAGCTGCAAGTTTCACTGTAATTATAAATTGACTGTCTGTATGTTCCTAGATTATTTCTGAAATATTTGGACAATGTATTATGCATGTGCCATTTGTGGTAAAGTTATTATTTTACCGCTTGGAGGTGTAGTGGTCTTTGATATTTGAAATCTTAAGAATTGAAGGAGATATGTATTGCTGGAGATTAAAATGATGGTGGAAATGAAATGTAGACGTGATGTGATCTGATGTGACGATGGTAGATAAAATAAGATTCTTTGTGCCATATACATAGGTGCTGTTTCTGTTATTTATCGCCTGGTCATTGGAATAAACTGTGTTCATAGAGAGCAGTGTTTTTATTTACTGACAACCCTTGTTAAGGTGTGTGGCTTATCAGCTAGCCGGGATCACCATGTCACACAGTGTTCATAGACGTGCTTGTGTCATTATAGTTCATTTTAGACAGTTACACCTCTCAAAATTATTCACGTAGTAGTTTCTTTTAATCTAATAACACAGCTTGACAAATAGAAATCTTGAGTAAGTGCTTATCTATTACTGAATGTTTAAACGATGTGGCAAACCTATATATTGCCAAGTATATTATTTTATTTGCTAACGAGCGTTCTGCATTGATAATAAATCAGCACGAATGTGAATTTTCTAATATAACTAAGAAAATGTTACTTTGAAATGACTCATCTATTTATCTTTCATGTAATCTCTATATGAAAAATAATAAAAATCAGAGTCTCAAGATTCTATAACTAGCACTATGCATGCATTAGTTTCCGTCAGCCGTCGTAGAACATAAACGTTTTTTTTATAGATTGTTCTACTAGTCAGGAAGTATCAAGACATTTTAGGTTATACGGACAACAGCGATCTCAGAATCGATAGTGATTACACTAGGTTACTATAAAACAATATGTCACGTGTTGATTACATTCTTAAACTGGTAATCTCATACATATTATATCCGGAAACAAGCCTTATACTACGCTATAAAAAAATGGACATTGCGATATGGAATGTGCCAATCACACTACTAAAATTTGCAGTTTAACAAACATTGTACCGAGTTAATTCCTCTTCCATCGTGTGTCTGCCATACATTGTACTATGATTGACAATTGTCCTGGCTCGGGCTGCTATTCAAACAAATCGATAATCCATTCAGCGATCGATATTTGTTGCTACTCTGACATTTTCCTAAGACAAGCGAACCGTCTCAAAGTAATCACTAAATTGTATTGCATTGTATTTACTTTGACAAACAACACCAAAAGGCGAATGGGCGAAGCGATCGTCGCTTTCGAGTCAGGTTAATTTTAACATAATATATTCAACTTGAATAATGTATCAGCTAATATATCTTACCTCATGTGCCTGGCACACTACTAGGTTATGGCAGTTTGCAGTTTGGTTTACATTGGAACACTGATAACATTCGAGAGCACCTGATATAAAGAATTACACTAATAGTTTTATGTTTACTAATATATCGTAAGTATGTATTGAGATATTATGCTGGTAGTTTATTCAAAACTTTACGAAAGCATATTTAAAACTTCATAAAAAATTAAGGAGTGTTTTTATTATAATATTTACATATTAAGCTAAGATATTAGTTTCATACATACGATTATTTCAGGAAGACATCGCTATGAAAATGAAACAAACACAAATATAATATTGACATTGTCATCAAAATGTTTGCTTGCACTATCAATTATATAAAAATAAAGTGTCTTGATTAAGGTCATAACACATGATCCCGGTTGGAGATCAAACCCATGACCCTTCGATCTTGGGCCCGATGCCACACAGCTAGACCATACCCTCCATAAAAAAGAGTGTTTTTTTTTGTATTTACTAGACGACATTACAAAAGTCCATTAAAAAGAATTGCTTGATGAAATGATCTGGTCAATATGCTGGCATATATAACATATTACGTATTAAGAAGACATTATAAAAGTAAACGTTACCGACAAATGTCACATGAAGGAGTGTTGATATGATCAACAGCAGCATCCTCATATCTGGAATTATGACAATGAAATGATTGCATACACTATTGGAAAATTACTATATAGTACATATAAAGTACAAATACTGTCCTGTAATTTGTATACCGCTAAAAACTGTGTTTTCTTGTTAGTTAAAACAATTTATATGTATAAGAAAAAGTAATGCGAATAATGTTAAACATCGATTATACATATACACAAGTAATAAAAGAGTTACCTTTGAAATACAAAACGCATAAACAACAATAATGGTAGACATAGCCATTTTATCATGTGGATTTTAATCACCAAGTGTTGAGAGGTGTTGTATAGGATGTGCATAGATGTACACGATAACAAGGTTAAGTCTAGGTAGATTACTGTAATTAACAGAGAGTCTTGTTTTATGATGTGACGACAGCGGAAGAGTGAGGATGTGTGCATCAGTTGACCAAAATAAACTCCAAATTGGCAATCTATATTACTTACCGTTACAAAGAGGTGACCCCTATTGTCATTTCTCCTGTATGCATGTATTGTACATAATATGATAATCTGTATACTGAGTATATAAATATTAGTTGTTGTCTGTGTACTTGAATGCTTCGCCTTGTGTTAGTAAGAGGAAACATTGTTCAACAATTACGTAACTATGATTAAATATAAAATATATGAACGTATGAAAATAAATATGATTCTCATAATATTTAAATCAATCAACAAATTAAAAACTAAAACATATTTGAAACAAAAGTACCGTACCATATGTCCTAAGTGATTCCAACTGTGTTGAACAAATCGACTCAAATGTATAAGTCCCTGGTTTCTGTTATCTCAAGCACAGGCTATATGTGTCATGATTTGATAATAGCATTTAAGAAAACTGCAGTGTGTACTAACTTCTATCATTTTTAATATATATTTAAATTGTCTCTGCTCTGAAATTGGAACTTCACGGTATTTTGAAATATTTTGTAAAGTTTGGCAGGTTCCAAATACGAGCTAGATTGGAATCTGTTTGCTAAGTTAATTCTAAATTTTAGTACAATATTGTATTAACAGCCATGAATAGATATGAAAAAAATATTGAATATATTCGCGAGGAAATATGTTACAGACCCTAAACCACTCAAGTACCCCATAATTGCACTCCGTTTGCGCTCAGTTTGCACTCCGTTCGCGCTCCGTTCGCGCTTAGTTCGCGCTCCGTTCGCGCTCCGTTTGCGTGCACTCGATTAAACGCGGTTAATTTTATGCACTCACAAACGCAAGTATTCGCTCACGAGCGCTGTATAGCTGGGTGCTCTATTTAATACTCCTCTTAGCGTTCGCTTCGTTCAGCGTTCACTCAACGTTCAGTTCGCTCAGCTCGGTTTCCGGCCCATAACCAATCGCAACATCTCAACTCTTTAAAATGATTCTATATTGACTTTTTAATTTAATCTGTTCCAATGGAGCAATAAAATGTATCCATGGGATTTAGTCAAGGTAAATTAATTCATAATCCGATTGTTTGTCTACATATTATGTCACCCGCTGTGAGAAAGGTTGAACTAGTATCGATAGTAGGCATGTTTAACGGAAGTGTCTATGTTTTGATATGTGATCAGTGGTCTGGGTGATCAAAGAATATCGCACGTTATACCGGCTTCTGTTATCCAGACCGACATGTGTTTGCGTCAGTATCTTCTTTGATATACCGTTAGCCGTTTGTTACAGGAAATCAATTAAGTTTGTCCACAAAATTTACATAAACATCATCAACATAAACTAAATATATTGTTATTAATAATTAAATTTAATTAATAATACCATACTGTTGATACCTCGTTGGCCTTATAAAAATCCATAAATCTGCTCAGTGTAAGCAGTGACTTAACAACATGTGGATATATCACTGGTTTTGTTAATGTTCAAACTAAAATAAGCTTTATAATCAATAATATGCACTGCATGGGTGATAGAAAATTTATTATAATCCGTGCAATGCAATTCGACATTATAATAAATGATTTTTGAAAAATAATAATCTTGTAGTGTTTTTCTCGATTTGGGTCCAAATGTAGCTTCACTAAACTTAGAAAAGATATTCTGATATTTAAGTTTTATAATAATTTTGTTATCATTATGTATATAAATATACTTGCAATGAACTTTTTTCAGTGGGTTTCTCAAATTATTCTTTTACTGATAGTATGCTTTATGTTAATACATTATTTAAAATGACAAACTATAATAAACTTGTTTGAAACTAAACCCACTGTGCTATACCGCTAATTATATGACACGCAGCAACACACCCGTGGTGTTAATTACGTTATGTCACATGCCAGTGAGAGCTGTGTCAATTAAGTTATATGCTAAAGCGGTGACTTATCGGTCTATTGACCACGGAAGATATGTATGATTTCATTTTGATTTTAATTCGTGCCAGATGGATGAATCTTAATTGAGCCAACATTATGTGATTGAAAAGAAATGATAAAAAAGAAAAACTGCTAGCCAATTAACAACAAATAAAAAAATCATTTAAGATATTGGTTATTCGAAGTTTCAGAACGCTTAAGTATGTAAATATCAGGATGTTAATATCATTAAATTAACGAACCGAAAACCCCACGCCAGTTCTGAATGACTGGTAGAAAGTGTGACCTACACGTATTAAGGGATGTATATTCAGGGCTGTCATTTTACCACAGCTGCCATAGCGATTTCTTATAAAAAACAGATCAGAATTGTTAATTTACAAAATAAAACAATCCTACAATTTTAAAACTAATAAAAATTAAAGACATGTCTCTAAATAATTCCTTGTAAAAATGTAGTATTTTATTTGTATTATTTTTTACTTTCATTATTTGTTTTATTTTTTTAAATATTATTATCATTGGAGCTATTATTATAATATACATATTGACTTATTGATTTGTCACAGCTTTTATATTGGATACGTGCGTACGTGCATCTGGTCAGTCGTTCACAATTAATAAAACAATTTAATTACTATTATGAAGGCAGAGTTGCATTGCAATCATCAAAACAGATACCCATGGTGAGAACCACATGTGTGTCAATAAATAGTTAATTGGTGATTTATCGGTCCATTGATCACGAAGAACCCTGCCGGTGTGTAATTTTCATTTTGATTATAATTTGTGCCCGATGAATAAATCTTTATTTAACCCGCGGCATGTGATTGGATAAGAAATATATAGTCACAATCAATACTTAAATATGCAGATTTTTTATAATATTATTATTATCCTCATTATTATTAATAACTATTATATATTTTATTATTATTGATAACTATTATTATTAATATTATTGTTATAATTGCTATATTACTTTATTATTATATTATTATATTATTATATTATTATATTATTATTATCTGAGTATTTTTTCTTTATTATTATTGTTGTCATTTCTTACTTGTTGCGCCTTTCACAGCTTTTATGATGGCTTAATTGTTACGTACTTACGTGTACGTGATCAGGCGTATCGATTTTGCAGGAAAGCGGGAAAATAATATATTTACTATTTTATAGGCAGTGAATACATGTTCTTTTTTGTTTATTTAAACCTTCCTCATGATCAAAAGCTGTTCTTTAGTCAATATAAAATCACAACCTCAAAAAGGTCACCTAGAAATTTACGTTGACTAGTTTTTATTTCCTGTGTCTAATGTGTTATTTCGGTCTGTCGTGTTAATTTGGCATACACACATTTATTTTACATTAATTTAATTTAGCTTGATTGTGAAGTAAGCTCGGAGCTTATGCATTCTCCAGTGCATTCCCTTATTAGGTCTGGTACTGAATTGTGTTTCGAGAGGTCGGGTAGAGCCTGGGTCAAACTCGCGACCTCTTCCGTCTGAAGCCAGCACCCTATCCGCTATACTACTGACCCACTTTATATTTAAGAATACAATTAATTTATTACTATTATTTTAATGAGATGTACACGAGTAAAATGTTTCCACTTTAATTGCAATATAACAGTTTTACGTAGATTTGTTCACAACTAAGCACAAACTCAGTGTAACTATGTTTGGGGAAAATATAAAACTAAAGTTCAAATTAAATTGAAAATTGGTAATTTTTATTTTGCCGAAATACCCAAACAAACAGAATCATAATCATATAATTTTCCGCATATCTATGTTTTGTTTGATCAGCTAAATATTGATATTGATGTTATAATTGATAAAGTGTTGACCAAAATAAGTTTTATCATGCGTTTTACAATAAAACATTTATATAAACTACATGGTTTATATTTATGTAAAAAAAAATGTCTTTGTTATCTCGATTTTAAGTATCGACTTCACGATCAAATAATAAAAAAGAGTGTATCCGAATGAACGAGTGCACTCAGTAGCGCACGAATAGTTCTGTTATCAGTTATCTTACAGTGTCTAGCGTATACTGCATATACTGCGCATCTGAGTGCACTCAGCGTATCTGAGTGCATTCAGCGTGTCTGAGTGCACTCGATCTATTTCATGCGTTCAGGAGTGCGTTTATTATTCAAAATCCAGCGTTTGCTTACGGTCTAGGTCCGCTCCGTCAGCGCTCAATCTGCGCTCCGTTCGCGCTCCGTCTGCGCTACGCTCGCGCTCCGCTTACGCTCTGAGTGCACTCCGTTTGCGTGCAACTGGGGTACTTGAGCGGTTTAGGGTCTGTATATAGTTACAGCTATAACTTCTTTAAGGCAAATGGTACACTTATAAAACAACAATTATAAAGAAAACAAAAATACGCCACGGACTACATAAAACATAGTATTGATGTTTTAATATTGTAAATAAGTTCCTTTTCTGGATAATGTACTGTGGGGCGCGTTTGAAAAACTCAGGACGAAATCCAACAGGGAATCGATCCAGGGACACCTCCGTGTCTTGGAGCAGGCATGCTAACCAATAGACCACCGCCACTCCTCATATACATGTTTTAAATGGATCTTCTTATATATTATATCTCTCATTAATGTGTACATTTTCAATTGGCAAAGCTTCCCAGAATTATCAGGAGTAATTATAATCAGACGTCGGGCAAAAAGCGTGTAAAATGTAAATATAATGTACATGTAAATATATTTTAACACAATACCCTTCATCACAATACATTTTTTTTAATCAGACTGAACAAGTCGGTGCTGAAAAAGACAATTTAACTGAACGCAATAAAATGGAGACCTGACAGAACATATTTGTTATGAAAGTTTGTAACACAATAGTAAGGTTGTTGTGGCCTGATTTAGTAGTGTCAGCTAGTACGTGTACATTGTAGTGATATAGGCTATATTTAGGTCAGGTAGCGTAAAAACGTATTGATAGCTCGATAGGAGCAACGTTTTTAGAATACTTTTACATTTTCATTCTTTTATTAAAGAATAAATCATTTTGAAGTTTAGTTTATCAAATTCCATTAAGTATTAAGAAAGTTAAAATAATTAAACGGGTTTATTTGTCATAAAACTAATTTAGGTTTACATTGACCTAATAGCGTAAAATCCGCTTCGTACGATGTTTGAGGGTTTGTGGTTTTATGATTTATACGAAATTCACTAAGGTATGTGGAATGTTTTGCTATAAATGCTAACTGTGTTATGGAAGCAAGGTCTAGTTAGCAGAATCATCTTTGGGTGTAGTTGTGACGAGAAAGATTGAGCATGTTACTATTCCAGTACATATCGGCAGATGGCCGTTTTTAGACGTAAGCGAAGAATGTGCCAGGAAGTCAGCTGGTGGTAGTACAGTCATAAGGACAGTAACCCACATACTCGTCATATGGACGACTTGACGTTCCTGACGTTGGAATACGGTTGATAGTCGGTACGAGGCGACGTAAAGCCATACACTCAGTATAGAGTTCTACGGGAGATAACCCAGTTTATATAGCCACCGCCGCAAGGGACGAGTGATGCTAAATCTACAATAATCCGGACGCGGGTAGTATCTAGTACATTTTTAAAAACAGTTTTACATTCAAATGATATACGCAGTTTGGATCGCGATGTAGATTAAGTACGTGTAGGAGATATAACTGTGTGGAAAAAAGTGTAAATACCACCATAGGACTTTTTTTTAAACCAGCTGTGTTTTTTTTGTGTTGAGTAATTATCTTTAATTTGTATATATTGTATAATTGTATATTCTTAATTTTATCAATGTAAAATTTAAATTGTAAATTTTACTTTGTGTATGATTGTATTCTACCCTTGTGAGTTGTCGGCCCTGGGTCATTTTGCTACACGGTTTAGAATATAGGAACATATAGCCAAGATCTGACAACTGTTTAGTAATTAAAGTTTAGATACGAATGCTTAGCCGAGATAAGACATAATAGTTTTGTTATAAAAGTTTAGAATTTAAAGTTAATGACATAACTTTAAAGTCAATATGGGAATAGCTTTACGTTAATCCATGGGTAAATAAAAATATTTTACTCGTATAATTACGTATGTTAAAAAAATTCGACGATTAAAGCAAATTACGGATATAAGATAAAAGTTTTTAAAACGAATTTGTAGATAATTCTCAAACTATTTGATTTATATGAACATGTGTAGAAACATTTCCAATGTTTTTAACATAAAACAGCAATAATGAACATACTATAACAACACAGTTATAATGACCTAAACCTTACAAGAGTGAGGATCTGGTGATTGAAGCGATTACGTAAGTTCACAAAGAGACATGAGTTGGGGTCGGGCGTGTATTTCTCCTTACCGATACAATGTACGTATTTGATTGTAAAAACCAATTGTATTGACATGGTCTCGACGTTTTATGATGTGACGACTGGAGATGAGCGAGGATGGAAGTATTTTAGTTTCCAAGGAAGCGGTTTTGATATTGACGTGTGGCATATAGTAATCACAGCGTCCATCCGTCCTTCCGTCCGGTATTTCGTTTCCGACCTGTATCTTTGTCATGAATAGATGGAATTTTGTCGATACTTGCTACAAATGATCAACATAACATGACGTCGTGTCGCGAGTAAGACCCACACCCGTACCTCAAAGGTCAAGGTCACAATTTGAGTTTGTTTGACAACACTTTGAGTCTGTGTGAGATTTTGTGTCCGGCCTGTAACTTTGTCATGCATAGATGGATTTTATAAATACTTGCTACAAATGATCAACATAACATGACAACGTGTTGCACTTAATACCCAGACTCCTACTACAAAGGTCAAGGTCACAATTTAACTTTGTTTGACAACACTTTCAGTCATTTTGACATTTCTTGTTCGGTCTGTATCTTTGTCATCTATGGATGGCTCAGTTGATTAACATTAAGTGTTGCATGTAAGACCCAGAACCTTTCCTCAAAGGTCAAAGTCACACTTTCAATTTGTTTGATATTGTGTGTCTGGTCTGTGACTTTGTCTTTAACTTGGCTCAATTTATCAAGATGACATGAAGACGTGTCATAAGTAAGACCTAGACCCGTACCTCCAAGGTCACACTTTTAGTATGTATGACAACACTTTAAATCTGTTTGATAATTCAAGTCTGTCCTTTAACTTTATCATACATGGATGGATTTCAAAAACACTTGGCTCAATATATCAATTGATCAACAATTGATCTGTAACTTTGTCTTACATTTAGGGATTTTAAAATAGCTTGACACAAGTGATCAGCATGTCATGATGATGTTTCACCTGCATTTAACTGTTGAAATTCCGAGACCATTACATCAGATGTCAAGGTCAAGGTTACACAAAGGTCAAGATCACGCTGTAATGTAAGAAAAATATGAAATTGCATGTCTAGTCTGAAACATCAGTCCATTACTCTTGACATTCATTGATACACCGCTACCTATTATAACATATATTGTTATTTTTCAACGACCATTTGGGGGGGGGGGGGGGGCGGGGGGGGGGGGGCATGCGACACTTACCAGTGACATTTCTTGTTTATTTATGTGATTATCATTCTATGTATCGGTTGTGAAGACTGCGCCCTTTTTGATGCTCCATCGTCTGTTAGATATATTGGGTCTTATATTGTGGCCTCGAACAAGATAAATGTATGTGCATCTTTTTGCTGTCAAATTTGTTTGTAGAGTTGTAAGAACGTAAACAAAAACAGGTATTGCAACAACACTGAAGTCGTGTATGAGTAATAGCGTTCTGTCTTTTGAACTACCTGCTACTTCCGACAACTCTTGGGCATTTAATATCATACCGAAGAGTAAGTAATTGTCCTTCTCTAAACACACGTTTGTACGCTCTGTTATCATAGTATTGCTTTTGTGTATTTTTTTTAAATGTTTTTATATTTTTCAAAACTTCCTTTCTCTTCATCGGCTCTTGCACAAAGGCATCACGTAAACTTCGAGTACTTATTCAACTGCTTGTACGTCTGTCTAACTCAAGGAAAATCTTATCTCTCTTCCGTATATTTATTAGAGACGGCCGCTTACCATGTTGAATCATGTTCAGAAATTAAAAGCGAAATACACTTGATGTAATTTATCTTCCCAGTCATTTATGTACATAGTTTGTTACCTGTTGCAGAGTGCGTGGTTAAACGTCATGATCACCATATGACCTCCGGTTTGGGGTAAGAAAGTACGTGTACTAGCAGTAGAAAACGATATATTCTGTAACGAACATTTGGTACAATCTAAGGAACGTAATCTTTATTTAAAGCCTTGAGTTACAATTCAATCACGTGATGAGGAAAGTGTTCTTAGGTCATCTTGGATAAACAATAATACCATAATTTGCAATATGTAATTTACACGAATTGACATAGGTAAAATCAAGAAGTATGCATTTGAATTAATAGGATTTGTTAATACCAAGTTGCAAGCATTTTACATACAAATGAGTAGACAACTGTCGTTTAAGTGAATGTATTTTGTAATTTCCCACCTGTAATATGTAGTTAACGCACATAGCAGTTAGAAGTTGGTACTTCAGTGAAATATAAATTGGCGATTAGTAAGTTGAAATATGTAATTAAGCAACTGAATTATGGCGTAAACTATCCTCCATATAACTGACGTTTTTATTTTCAAGATTTTAATGAATTCTTATTATTACCACTGATGCACAAGCTATGCCAGTAATTTATTTTATAAATTTATTGATATATTGTTGCCAATAAACATTACAATAATTCTTTTTTAAAGTCGTCCGCCAATATTCACAAACTAATCGTCGTAAGTTATTGATATCTTTATAAAAATGTTCTACAACGAAATCGTCTTTTTCTGTTAACTTTATACAACTATTAAGTACATGTTTTGCAATTTGAAGATTTGTTCTACTACAACATTTGTAATTAAAACTCATGCAATCATGACAATTTATTGATTTGTTAAAGAGAAATACGGCAATGTTGATATCAACTTTATTTATTTTATTTAAGTTACGCGTCAAATCAAACTTTACCCCAGGCTTATGAACGTTCAATGTGAAAAAGTGTCACGTATCTAAATGTTGATATGAATTTATGAAAAGTGACGTCACAATAATTTTGGGAATATGAGCGTTATTTTAGGTATACAGATTAATATTGTCGGGAACATTTGTTTTCTATCATAAAACTCTGATGGAATTAAAATATGTTGAGCACTTTTATCGCAAATGGCTTAAATCAGCGAAAAGTGATGCCTTTCACGTATTGACCAGAAATTAAAGGTCTGAATACATATCGTGATATTTGTATCAGTGTAATTCATCAAAACTTGGCGTGTCCTTTCAAATCATATTTTCAATGACATTTTTTCTGTCTGCATTGCACCAGAGTCGTCTCATAATGACGTTACGGTTTCAACGGATTTGAGTGTATGATAATAATTACTATGTGGCAATTGTGTTTCATAAAGTTAAAGTAGGTGTTTTCGTTTGTTGTTACAAACATTCACAGAAATTTAGTCTTTATAAACAGAGGACTATTAAAAGTTTCTATATACTGGATTATCATATTCATTCATAGCCTATGTGTTTGTCATCGCTTAATATGAACTAAGGCATTGCCTTTCTTGGAGGTCGAACTTCAATTTACACTACTACGCAATGATTATCTTTAAACTTTTGATAACTGTTGAAACAATCATTATTTATATCGATAAAAAACGACAGCCTTTTTAATGCCCCTAGATTTAACGAACGCGCAAATTGTAAACAGCAATCTCAATACTTTTCATTTTACCCGTAAACAAATGCAAACAATAATCGGAAAACTTTTCATTTTACCCGCAAATATTTTAACCGAAAATTTGCAAAACATATTTACTGCATATCTGCATATTAAGAACTTTGTCGTCTAGTTGGGCATATAAATTGTCAACTAAAACTTAATTTCATTTGTCAAAATAATATTTTAATATTATTATTACAATAATGTTTTAGGACAAGATTGTTAAGCTATATTTTATTTGGAATAATAATACCGAAGTGAATTATAGGTTAATTTTAATATTGTTTTATACAAAAAAAGAGAGATATATTTGTAAAATTTCGAATAAAATACCTTGGCCTACCTTGGTTATATTCCAACAGTGGAACATTTAACTGCCATGGTAAGTTACATATACATTATTTTGTGAAAATATTATACTTCATCACAATTTGTTTTTAATAAATTGAGTGATTCTTACCAGAAAATATCACTAACAGATTCTGAATACATACAACATAGTTAGGTGTTATATGGACATTTATTAATAGTTGTCTTTTTCATGAAACTAGTAACGTTACGTACGTTTTTGAAATATAAGCACTACTTTGAGTACAGATTGATAATGTCTTGGATGTTTTATCATAAAAACTGATGAAATTAAAATTATATTAATCATTTTTATCAAATATGATAAATCCGTTGAATAGGATGCGTTCCAAGCATTTTCCAGAGAAGTGATATTAGAGGTCTAAATGCATATTGCAATAGTAGCATCATGTTGATACGCTAATTTTTAAAACCTGTTTTCAGTGAAATTCGTCAAAACGTTTGTATATCATTTCAAATTGGATCATATTCAAATTCTATTCTGTATACCTTGCTTTAGAGCTTCATAATGACATTATGATTTTAACGGATTGTTTTTCTATGGTAAATATAAAACTAGGTGTCTCTGTTTATTATTTCATACATTCCAAAACTATTTAGTCCATCTTAAACTCAGGACTATTTAAATCCTAAATGTAAATACTGAATTCTCATCATTCATCTTTAGTCTAATTAATTTATAAATAATATTCACTTCGCTGTTTTGGTTGACTCTTATTGTTTTGACTCCTCGTTGTTTCCATTACAGTCGTGGCCAAACTGTGAAGGCGGTGGATTATTACATGACCATGTTCGGGTCTTTAATCCTGTGCCACATGTAACTGTGCATGTGCCCCATGTAGCCCTTTACTTCATATAGACGCCTTTAGACACCTCTAATATTGAAAGCATTAATTCAACACGTATCAGCAATGGGTGAATTGTATTTATATTAATTGACAAAGTGGAAAACAGTGCAGGAAGTATTCAGAGTGCTCCTTACGAGCATCTTTAGCATACAAACTTATTTCTCTCTATAACTTTACTGTTACTTTGTCAATAACATTTTGTCAATATAAAAATAATAATTGATTCAAGAAATACAAAATGAATAAAAGTTATATAAGCAAGAGAACGCTTGGCAATAGAGACGATTATTTTTGTTTTATATAAGTACAAAAATACAATGGAAATTATCATCTATCAGTACTGCCATTATAACACAATCACTCATAAATATTTATATATATATGTAACTTTAAGTTTATAAGTACAAAGCGAAACACTTTAAAACAGGAATGCAAGCGCTAACATCTCAAATCTGAACAGTTTGCAGCAGTTGCTAACTTTCTGGATCAAGCCTTACGTTCGGGACATACTTCTAATAATTAACCACGGTACAATTCCAAAGTTGAAAAATTATCACCGTCACACTTATACCTGACTCTTTCCGTAATTATCGACGGAATTCGACTCCCTTGGTCAGGTCCATATAAACTATTATTAATTTTTTCAAATGTATTATAATATATTGAGTCCTTCAGTATTATCAGGATAACATCATTTGCAGAGTTCAAAATACACATAACATAGTAACTGTTTTTCTTCAAATATATATACAAATAACTGCAAAATTCAAGTGTTTATTTTATAACTGTTCATTCAAATTGTCAATAATATGCTTCATTTAAAGTTGTCCATACCCCAGCACGCCTTTTCAAAGCAGATTCGATCATCCCGCGCATTACCAAAACAGTGGTTACCATTCCTGTCCGGGTAAGGATTTGAGCAAGACCGATCACGTCGTTGCAGACCGACTCCACACGCGACGGAACAGCTGCCCCAGGACGACCAGATGCTCCACGCTCCATCAACTGTTAATATAGGTTTAGTGTTCAACTTGATATTCTATCCAATCAAATTTGTTTGACTATCAAATAAGTATAAAGTGTCGATGATTATTTTATTAAGAGCAGACAAGAACGTTGATCATACCATACATATATAATTAAGGAACATCACAACTGAATATAAATAATTACGTCACGAGTCCGAATTCTTATTATATTATTATTTTCGTCACTAATGAATTATATAGAATTAACCATAAAAAGGAAGGTATACATGGATATATGAAAAATGAAAGATATTTCAACAGAACGCACCTGGACATGTATTTACTACGCATGATTGGAGTTCTGAAGAGTTTCCTATGCAATCCAAACCGCCATGTTTGGGAACAGGGTCAGTGCAAGCACGTGTTCGAGTCACATGACCAGAGTCACATGTTGCATCGCAGCTCCCCCAACTTGACCAAGAAGACCAGGCTCCGTTAACTACAATAGCACGATTAGTTTTAAATCTATAATAAGATATGTTTGTTTTAAAATTACTGAAACTGCAACTTTTGTGTTCAAATATCTATGGTACCATCTAACAATATTTGTGAAAACCTACTAGGTCTTTAAAATATTGACGTTAGTTGTTAATTTATAGAAGCTTAATACTACGTCAGTTTAATTAAAAAAAGTAAAATAATTACTGACACGTATTTCTATCATTTTTTTATAAATATATACCAAAATTGTTATAATCGAATCAGTGGTATGAAAATAGTATTGTTAACAATTGTTTGCATATTGTCCCGGCCGATGTAATAAGTTTGAGTTTGAGTTTAAAAATTACTTGCTTACCCACGTTACAGAGACCACAGAACTTCCTACACACGGTTTTGGCATGTTGTACGTTTACACATACATCAAACAAGGAACTCACTCTCTCACAATCAAAACTAGGATCATCCTTACAATCCCCTACTTCGTTGATTTCTGAAATAGACACGCACCCTTTCACAATATACAATGACATAAACGGAATACTTCAATTTAAATCGAATCACTATAATATATGATATAGACAAATACTTTTTGCAAATACTCAACAAGAGGTGAGGGTCTTAAAGTGCTCTACTTGGTCTGACTGTTTTTCGAATGGAATAAACAAATTCTTATATATACTTATAATTAACTCAACCATCCGTCAATTGATGCTAAAAGAAAACATATTGGTATCTTTCTATTTTACCTTTTGCCATGGTCAACCTGTATCATATTTTTCAACAGTATTTTTATTAACCTGTAATATTCTTTTTTAATCAGAAAGTGATACTCAAAATTTAACATTAAAAAACATTAAAAAACAAAACAATGTGTTTTTAAAATACAGATGCACATAGCAAATCTTCAATATTGACATCCGATTTGAATTCAAGCAATAATATCTCAATAAAATGAATGACAAAGATCATGCTTTATCTTATCTAGTGAAACACATACTAGTATATTAGTACAACATAATTGACATAAAATCATACTTGGTATTTAATGCACATCTAAAAACATTGAATGCCACGTTTACTGATATCAATTGTACTATCATGATAGCCATACATATGGCGATAAACATGTATATGTTTTTGCTAATAAAATTTTGACTTGACTTGATAAAATACAGAAACTACCCGTTTCGAAACTGCTAATGTTTGCATTTTTCCTGGCGACGCACAGTGTTAATATCAAACGTTACTCATAAATATACATACTCTAAATAAGGCCCGATGTTATAGTTAGTTTTATTAAAAAGTTATCAGTTATTTGGTTGGTGACTGTTATACCTCTTATTTATCCAACCTACCCCACATAGTTCCGTAGGGGTGATAAACAAACCGAATAACTGATAGTAATTATCAAAATCAGACAATATAAGAAACTGTGCAAGATCTTATTATATGGTTATATATTAATAAAACTTTAGCGTAAGTTTAGTATAGATCAGTTGAAAACAGCGGGTACTAGAGCAGATAAAATATGAAATTTAATTTCTGACGAACGTACGACGAGGACAAGGCGAAAGGAAAATTAAACATTCAGTATACGGCTCTATGCATCCGAAAAAAACACTTACTTGGGTTATTTGCAGAACAAAGTTTTTTATTGCAGGTATCTCTAGAGCAACATTGTGAGCAGACGACTGTTTTATTTAAGAAACGTCCTACAATGGATACAGGTGATGCCGTGGTTCCTCGAACACATATTTGTCAGATCAAATGTATTTGCAACAAATTGTGGGTAAAAATGACAGTTTGTAAATATATATAAATGGAAATTAAGATCGATAAAGAAAGATGACAAACTAATTAGAATGTTGATATTTGTAATAAGTTATAATGCGTTTTTCAATTCTATGAATTTCAGTCAAGGCACAGTAAAAAATGGCTTTCACCATAAAAATAATCTAAAATTTCACTATTATGCTCTGCCATTTTTAAGATTGTATTTGATGTACAAAACCAAAAACGACCCACTAGAGAATCATTCCTTTCTGCAGATGCCGTACCGCCTTTCATATTGTGTCTGAACGTTTTATTATAATTTAGAGCTCGTTTTATTATATAATTATGGTTGAAGTGTTCAGTTAAAATACTGCAGTTTCAACTTTTATAATTTTTCAAAAGAACACATGAGTATATAGCGTCATAGTTTACATTGAATAAATGCATTTGTTATTATATATGTCACAGTCATGTACACATACATATTAGCACGTCGATTAACATCTATAAACGTGTATACATATCTTACATCTTCATGTTTACATCTCTATGTATACAGTACATAAACGGTTATGTTTTTTTTTATATTTTTCTGATTGTCAGGAAGTATCAAGACATTTTAAGTTACACGGACAACAGCGACCTACGAATCGATAGTTTGAATACACTAGGTTACTATAAAACAATATGTCACGTGTTGATTTCACTCTTAAACTGGTAATCTCATACATATTATATCCCTAAAATTTGCTGTTTAACCAACATTGTACGGTGTTAACTCCTCTTCCATCGTGTGCCTGTCATACTTTGTACTATAATTTAAAATTGGTCTGACTCGGGCTGTAATTCAAACAAGTCGATAATCCATTCAGCGATCGATATTGATTGTTACTCTGACATTTTCCTAAGACAAGCGAACCGTCGCTAAGTAAACACTGCCTTACATAACATTGTATTTACTTGGCCGGTGGGATGAGCGATGGTCGCTCTCAAGTCAAGTAATTTCTAATATAATATATCAATTTGAATAATGTATCAGCTAATATAGCATACCTCCTGTGCCTGGCACACTACTACGTTATGACAGTTTGCAGCTTGGTTAACATTGGAACACTGATAACAGTCGAGAGCATCTGATATAAAGAATTACACTGATTTTTATGTATACTAATATATCATAAGTATGTATTGAGATATTATGCTGGTAGTTTAATCAAAACTTTACAAAAGCATATTTGAAACTTCATAAAAATTTAAGGAGTGCTTTTGTTATAATATTCACATAAGCTGAGATATTAGTTTCAAACCTACGCTTATTTTAGGAAAACATCGCTATGAAAATGAAACAAACACAATTATAGTATTGACATTGTCATCAAAATGTTTGCTTCCACTAGCAATTATATATAAATAAAGTGTCTTGATTAAGGCAAACACATTGTCCTGGCTTGAGATCAAACCCATGACCCTTCAATCTTGGGCCCGATGCCCAAAAGCTTGACCATACCCTCCATAAAAATGGTATTTACTAGACATTATAAAAGTTCATAAAAAATAATTGCTTGATGAAATGATCTGGTCAATATGCTGGCATATATAACATTACGTATTAACAAGATATTATAAAAGTAAACGTTACCGACAAATGTCAGTTGCAGGAGTGTTGATATGATCAACAGCAGCATCATCAGCTCTAAATTTATGATAATGAAATGATTGCATACACTATTGGAAAATTACTATATAGTGCATATAAAGTACAAATATTGTCCTGTTATATGTATACCACCAAAAATTGTATTTTTCTTGTTAGTTAAAACAATGTATATGTATATGAAAAAGCAACGCGAATAATGTTAAACATCGATTATACAAACGTAATAAAAGAGATAACTATTAAATACAAAACACATAAACAACAATAATGGTAGACATAGGCCATTCTATCATGTGGAGTCCAATCACCAAGTGTTGAGAGGTGTTGTATAGGATGTGTATAGGATGTACATAGGATTTGCATAGACAACAAGGGTAAGTCTAGTGGAATTACTCTAACATTGTCTTGTTTTATGATGTGACGACAGCAGAAGAGTATGTACATAGATACCATATTGTACCAGATAACAAGGTTAAGTTTAGGTAAATTACTCTAATTAACCGAGATTCTTATTTCATGAGGTGACGACAGCGGAAGAGTGAGGATGAGTGCACCAGTTGACCAAGATAAACTAGTGATGAGAGGTATTGTATAGGATGTACATAGATACCATATTGTACCAGAAAACAAGGTTAAGTCTAGGTGGATTACTCTAATTAACAGAGATACTTATTTTATGAGGTGACGACAGCAGAAGAGTGAGGATGAGTGCACCAGTTGACCAGGATAAACTCAAAAGTGGCAATTTATGCTACTTACCGTTACAAAGATTGCCATTCATCCTACGTATTGTACTTATTATGATACTCTGTATACTGAGTATATAAATATTAGTTGTTGTCTGTGTACTTGAATGCTTCGGCTTGTGTTAGTAAGAGGAAACATTGTTCAACAATTACGTAACTATGATTAAATATAAAATATATGAACGTATGAAAATAAATCTGATTCTAATAATATTTAAATCAATCAACAAAATAAATACTAAAACATATCTAAAACAAAAGTACCGTACCATATGTCCTAAGTGATTCCAACTGTGTTGAACAAACCGACTCAACTGTATAAGTCCCTGGTTTCTGTTATCTCAATTGCATGCTATTTGCATACTGATTTGATAATAGCTTTTAAGATAACTGCAGTGTGCACTAACTTCTATCATTATAACATATACTTAAATTGTCTCTGTTCTGAAATTGGAAGTTCACGGTATTTTGAAATATTTTGTAAAGTTTGGCGAGTTCAAAATACGAGCTAGATTGGAATCTGTTTGCTAAGTTAATTCTAAATTTTAGTAAAATATTGTATTTACAGCCATGAATAGATATGTAAGAAATATTGAATATTTTCGTGAGGAAATATGTTATATAGTTACAGCTATAACTTCTTAAAGGCAAATGGTACACTTATTAAACAACAATAATAAAGAAAACAAAAATGCGCCACGGACTACATAAAACATAGTGTTGATGTTTTAATGTTGTAAATAAGTACCTTTTCCGGATAATGTACTGTGG
Source organism: Panopea generosa (assembly GCA_029582155.1). Classification (NCBI taxonomy): domain Eukaryota; kingdom Metazoa; phylum Mollusca; class Bivalvia; order Adapedonta; family Hiatellidae; genus Panopea; species Panopea generosa. Next base: position 2,484,410 of record CM055896.1, on the reverse strand, counting down.
GGGCGCGTTTGAAAAACTCAGAACGAACCCCAACAGGGAATCGATCCAGGGGCACCTCCGGGTCTTACTAACAAATAGACCACCGCAACTCCTCATATACATGTATTAAATGGATCTTCTTATATATTATATCTCTCATTAATGTGTTAATTATAATCAGACGCCGGGCAAAAAGCGTGTAAAATGTAAATATAATGAACATGTAAATACATTATAACACAATACACTTCATCACAATACATTTTTTTAATCATACTAAACAAGTCGGTGCTAAAATAGACAATTTATCTGAACGTAATAAAATTGGAGACCTGACAGAACATTTGTGTTTTGACAGTTTAGAATATAGGAGCATATAGCCGAAATCTGACTGATCTGTTTTGTAATTAAAGTTTAGATACGAATGCTAAGCCGAGAGAATTCATAATAGTTTTGTTATAAAAGTTTAGAATTTAAAGTCAATATTGGAATAGCATTACGTTAATGAATGGGTAAAGAAAAACATTTTACTCGTATAATTACATAAGTTATAAAACGTCTACGATTAAAGCAAATTACCGATATAGGATTAAAGTATTCAATACGAATTCGTAGATAATTCCAAAACTAAAATATATTTGATTTATATGAACATATGTAGACACATTTCCAATATGATTTTTAACATAAAACAGCAATAATAAACATGCTATTACAACACGGTTATAATGTCCTGAACCTTAAAAGTGTGAGGATCTGGTGATTGAAGCGACTACGTAAGTTCACAAAGAGATATGAGTTTGGATCGGGCGTGCATTCCTTCATACCGAGACCATGTACGTATCTTATTGTGCTAACCAATTGTATTGACACGGTCTCGTCGTTTTACGATGTGACGACTAGAGATGAGCGAGGATGGAAGTATTTTAGTTTCCAAGGAAGCGATTTTGTTATTGACGATTAAAAGGCGGTGACATCTGTTGTCACTTCTATAGTCTTCTTTTTTATTAATGTGATGATCATTCTATGTATTGGTTGTGAGGACTGCGTCCATTTTGATGCTCCATCGTCTGTTAAAAATATTGGGTATTAAATTGTGGCCTCGAACAAGATTAATGTATGTGTATCTTCTTGCTGTCAAATTCGTTTGTACAGTTGTAAGAACGTACCTGCAACTTCCGACTTGGTAAAACTTGGGCATTTAATATCATACAGAAGAGTAAGAACATTGTCCTTCTCTAAACACACGTTTGTATACTCTGTTATCAAAGTATTGCTTTTGTGTAGTTTTTGATGTTTTGATATTCCTCTCTCTTCATCGGCTCTTGCACAAAGGCATCACGTAAACTACGAGCACTCATTTCAACTTTCTTATCACTGCTTGTACGTATGTTTAACTCAACGGAAAAGCTTATCCCTCTACCGTGTACTAATTAGAGACGGCCGTTTTCCTTGTTGAATCATGTTCAGAAATTAAAAGCGAAATACTCTTGATGTAATTTGTCTTCCCAGTCTATTATGTACATAGTTTGTTAACTGTTGCAGAGTGCATGGTTAAACTTCATTATCACCATATGACCTCCGGTTTGGGGTAAGAAATTATGTGTTCTAGCAGTAGAAAACGATCTATTCTGTAACGAACATTTGGTACACTCTAAGGAACGTTATCTTCATTTAAAGCCATGAGTTACAATTCAGTCACGTGATGAGGAAAGTGTTCTTAGGGCATCTCAGAAAAATGTAGGACTAGATCAGCTTGCGCATGCCTACACTTATCGGGGTCGCTGGATGGACATTCAAAGTAATAATCCTGAAACAAAATATACAGTCACGGAATCCGGAAATGTAAGCCCAAACCTGATATACAAGTTTTATTCTTTACCGATGCCACAGTCAATTGTGGTTTTGCGTGAAAAGGCTTAATATAAGTTCACACCGAAAGTACATGTATAAATAAGCGCATATCTATTCAATTATATGGGCGTTTTGGTAACGTTTTCTCGTGCGAAGTAACCAAAACGTCTATATATAGACAGATGAAGGCGCGGTTATGTTATTCGAAGATTGGTAGACATAGAGATCTTATCGATTGTCATTTGTTTTTGGAAGTTGCTCAGTTCAAGTGTTGCGGGTGGAAACTATTAAATGAAGGAAGAAATTATTGAAGAGACATAAAAGGAATACAAGTTGGTGACCAGGGGGAACTTCGGTAGATTCTGCGTTACAAGCTTTTGGTTAAATTAGGGAATATTTAGATGTGCAACTGAAAGATTTTAGGAAAGATTTAAATAATAAGACTCAAAACAATTAAACGAGAAGAAAATTAAATTCCGTTCGGAATCTCAACGTATACAGTTTGAATTTAATTCTGAAATTGAGGAAAGCATAGCGAGTTTAAAAGAAAATTTGCACGAAAAAAAGAGAAGAAGTTTTGGCAAATGAACTTATTGCAAAATTGAAAAAAACCCATATCAAAATAGAGACAGTTCCCCCGTTGGCTGGAATACCGTGCGTGAATATGAAATGCCGAGCTTAGGTAGTGATAGCGACGACGATAAAACGCTTAAACAAGCTGAAGCTCGAGCTATGAAAAAAACAAAAAACACAACATACTAAGCCTTCCTCAACTGTATTTTCAATTAAAGATGTTGTTGACAAGAATTTTTCTTGTTTCATGCCTGCTACTACTCTACGGGGGACTAAGTCATTTCTGGACTATGGAACAGCCCAATGTCGGTTTGAGTGGAGAAAAAATCATTCCTTTCGGAGCGGCGCACGAACTGCCACCTACGACGACGTCTGTTTTGGGTGTGGAATCAGAGGCCACTTCCGTCGAGAATGCCCCAAGACCACAGTGAATGGAGGTTACCCGAGATACCAGCTTATTAAAAGAGAACACCCAAGTGCGAGCTCCAGTTTTCAAACCAACGGAGCACCCGGAGCTAAATGACAAGTATTTATGATGCCTATTCGTTAAAGCTTAATGACTTTACAGAAAATTAATTTTCTATTCAAAAGAACATTTTTGAGATAAAAGAAGAAGAATTTTGTAAAAATATAATTATGACAGATTTGAATGTCAAAGGTCGACTTAGAAAAAATATAGATTTTTGGCGTGAAATAGGTACAAATAAAGAAATAAAGAAATATTGTTCGTTTTAGAGCAGGGTTATAAAATACCTTTTATTGAAACTCCCTTAAAACCATTTTCAAAAAATAATAAATCGACATTAAATAATATGGAATTTGTAGAAAAAGCTATTTCTGAATTGCTAAAAAATCAATGTGTGATTGAAACCAATGTATACCTTTTATTGTTAGTCTATTTACTGTGTAAATAAAGAAGGCAAAAAAGAGATTAATTTTAGATCTTAGAATAGAAAATTAAATTTTTGGAAAGACAATTTAGATTTGATAAATCAAACATTTCTTACTTCGTTCTGTCCGCTTCGTACATAAGTTTTATTTTGATACTAGCCGTCATGGCTTTGGAGCATTCATTGTTTAATTAGAAATTTATTTTTTTTCATAAAGAATGGTCGAATTAAGAAAGTTTAAAAAGTTCAACATTTCGAGAAATAAAGGCAATAAATCTTGTATTGAATTCATACGGATCCATATTAAAAACAAAGCTGTTAAATGGTTTTCCGACTCTCAAAATTGTGTCAGAATAGTTTAAGCTGGAAGTACAAAGGCGGATTTGCAACAGGAGTCGGTTGATATTTTCAATTTATGTTTAAAATGGAATATTAACTCAGATATACAGTGGGTTTCCAGCGAAATGAACACTATTGCAAATATTATCAGTAAAGTCAGAGACACTGACGATTGGGATGATTTTTTTCAGGTTTATGAGTGATATGTGGGGTCCTTAAGATATAGATAGGTTTGCAACTTTGGAAAATAGAAAGACGATTTAATTCTAGATTTTATGAGCCAGAGTGTGAAGCGGTTAATGCGTTCACACAAAATTGGGCTAATTCAAACATCTGGCTCGTTCCACCAATATATCTTGTAAACAAAATCATAATGCATATTTTAGACTGTCAGGGAAAAGGTACATTGATAGTTCCAAAATGGCCGAGTGCCACTTTCTGGCCCTTATTATTCGAAAAGATTTCAGAAAAAAGACATTTATTAGAGTGTTCTGGAATTTAAGTGTGGTCAAAACATTTTATTGAGGGAAGTAAAAAATGTATATTTGGTTCTGACAAGTTTAAAAAGAAAAGTTTTGGTAATAAAATTTTAAATATAAATGCGTAGTTTGGCTTATAAAGGGATACAACTAGTGTTTGTTGTTATATAACATTGCTTCAAGAGTTATCTGTATATACATGCATCTTACTTTGATGTGTTGCGTTTTGTATAAGAATGGCATGTAAAGTTACCTGTATAAACCCTGCTTCAGGGGAAATAATTTTGGGATTTATGACGGAGTTTAAAATGCAAAAAATGAAATTATTATAAAAGGATATGTTTTTATAGATTACTATATACTTGTGACAAATCATAACAACACTATAATTACTTATTAAAGGGAGACTAATAGTGTTTGTTGTTATATAACATTGCTTCAAGAGTTATATGTATATACCTGCATCTTGCTTTTATGTGTTGCTTTTATGTGTTGTATTACATTGGCAGGTAAAGTTACCTGTATAAACCCTGCTTAAGAAAAAATCACACTTGGGATTGATGACGGAGTTTAAAAAGTGAAAAAGAAAACTATTATAAAAGTATATGTATTCTATATATTAATAACATTCGACTTGAGTTATTGTAAAGTTAACTAGTACTTTTACATTATAGCTTTAGAACATTTTGTAAATGGAGTAAGTATACATTTGTACCAATTCTGCGAAGGCTATTTATCTATCTTTTTGTAAAATTCAAATCCATCTGCGATTTATAGTATTTCGTGGGCTCACACCATTTGGGGCTATATCGATCCCTTTAAGTCTTCATTAGTAAAGCAGGTTGGTGACATTTTGAGGCAAATTAGCAAACGGAACGTTCCGAAAGAAGCAGACCAATTAAAAAAGCTTGTAAATATGTTTGGATCAGGACAAAATATGTTAGATTTGAGATGTGTCACAATGTGTTCATTAGGTTACGCTGGATTTTTACGATTTAATGAAATAGCTTGAAGAAATGATATTGTTTAAGAAGAAAAACAAATGAAAAAATACATTTATTTAGTAAAAGTAAAACTGATCAGTTTAAAAAAGGTAGATGTCTAGTCGTTTCCAAGACAGGAAATTTTACATGTCCAGTAAATTGTTTAGCAAAATACTTGACAGCATTTGAAATTAAAGATTGTGATTTTGTTTTTAGAAAAGCGAGTTTTCAGAAGAAATTAAACAAACATGTACTTAGAAAATATGCTATTTTTTATACTAGAGCTAGAGAGATGTTTTTGGAGAAGCTAGAATTGATTGGTTTAGATAAATCTAAATTTGGATTACATTCATTAAGGCCGGATGGGGCATCATTTGTCGCAAATCATGGTGTTTTTGAAAGATTGTTGAAAAAAGCATAGTAGGTGGAAGACAGATTTTTGCAAAAGATGGTTATATTAGGGAGACAGGTGAAATCATAAGATCTGTATCACTAAATCTCGCTATTTATATTTTGAATCCAATTCTTTTTATTGTCGATAAGTGCTCTATGTCTGCGCATATCGTCACCTTACATTGTGTTTGTTATTTATAGTTTAACAAGGTTAGTTATGGTAACTATACTATAAATATTTTTTGTTTGGCTGGATTTATGAAAGAAGACATAATTCCGTATTGTCTCGAAAAAGGAAAGAGTTTAACAAATATATTAAGTCATTTTCTATGATATGTTAGACAACTTCTAAAACTCAACGAAGCTTATGAACTGTTCTTTAAATGTTTAGCTTTTGTACTTTAATTTCGTTAAAATTTGTGGCGTAAATGTCTATAAATATGTGTTTTGAATAAAAGACACATGATACTGTTGGACCAGTTCTTGTGAAAATGACTTGACTTACGAACGTTTTGTCACGGATACTGTCATTTTATTCTCCTCATACCTCAGTCATAAGTCGGTCAACATTATCTTGTTTGATTAATATGGAAATACGGACGCTTTTGAGAGCGTCAAACACACCTTTTCTGAGTAGAGATTATTCATTATTTTGAGAGCAGAGGCCGGACTAATATTGTGCAAAAAATGTCGAAAATACTATTGTCTTACATGAAAATCTAGATTTAAAAACTAAATGATGAAATTTGTGAGTGTAGATTATATGGGTTATTATTGCTGGACTGCTCTCCAAAATGACCATGAATACTGCGTACCAAACATTGAGACTTTACCCAAAAGTTTAGAGTCCGTCAACTATATCAGTATATCTATAATTATTATAATGACCCTCTACTGAAATCAATAGTTTATGGTTGGAGTAAATATTTCATATCAGTGGAGTCAACATTCTATAAACTGTAATGACCAGAAATGACTATATTACGAGCGGGGAGTCATTCTTCAACAGGATCGATTTATTTCATTACACCGGCATGAACGTTACCCAAAACGTTCAAACCCTTTCTAAAATTCTGCTTTAATATGTTTCGATTGAGAAATTCACCGTTTATAGAGCGGCGCCTTTTGACATTTGACGTCGATTACTTAGGTGTTCAAGAATAATAAATAAATACAGTCGGCCACCGCTTTTGACGAAGGGCATTGTCAGAAACTTTTTCTGCGGCATTGGCCTTTCTCAATATCGCTTTAATTGTGAAGTAATAACTATTTTAATATCCTTGCAACCTGGAAATAATAGTCATTAGTTATAACAATTTATTTACCTGAAATTAAAAAGGAAGATTTTGCATGAAAGTTCGATTCCTCCTATCTGTCCTAATTCGACTATTTTTTTAAATTGTTTTGTTTTGTTTTTTTCGTATAAAAATGACGTTTGTTCAAATTATGAACACAAAACCACATGGTAAAAAAAATAGCTCACAGAACCACTTGCAAACATGCCAGTTCATGATATTCCTGAGTGATCTAGCATAATATTGTTGTTGGACAATGTGCAATCGATCAATACTAACTCTTTTTAATGTATATAATGAGCTTGTTTTCTACAGTTGTTGACTTATTTTTCACAATGTAACACTGTTGTTGTGGAACTTACAATTGCCGTGTCCATATATATGACGCAGTATATGTAGTCACTCTTCTTTAATTGAGGCTTAACGGCAAATTAGCTAAACTAGAACGTAACGGTTTTATCAGTTGTGACGTGAACAGCTCGCCAAAGATAAGAACGGCCGGGACTTATCCATTACTGCCAGAATTTTGTCATATTTTGTCTTAAAAGTTACATTATCTATTTCATGATCTATTTTATATAATGATAGTTTTTGATATTACGGATATACAAGTTAAACCGCTACGGTACAGTGAATACATTTTATCCCCCGCCACTTCTCGTAGAGCGGAGCAGGAGGATATAGAAATGGGCTGCGTGCGTGCGTCCGTCCGTTCGTGTGTCCGTGCGTCTGTGCGTTCCCTGCTGTCCACAACATATCTCCTTCAGTTGTGATTAGAATTTTAAATCACTTGGCACAAATGTTCACTAGGACAAGACGATGTGTCATGCGAATGATTTCGTCTATTCGTCAATGGTCTAATTCATAGCTCAAGGTCAAGTTTTTTTGAAATCCAATATAAACAGTGTGTTTCCTCTTGTCCGGACCGTATGCTCTTTAGTTGTGATTGGAATTTTAAATAGCTTGGCACAAATGTTCACTAGGACAAGATGATGTGTCATGCGAATGACTTGGGTCTGATTTTGGCCCTCGGATATTGGTTACTGCATACCGTCTCAGTTGTAATATGCCAATTAGGCTAAGAAGGCTAAAGCTATTAAATGACCATGCTTCAATTGTTACTATTTAATTTTGTGTAAAACATGTAGTTTGGTAAATAATTTAGTACCCTAAAATCTTTACCAGAACAAACGAGATATATATGTAACGATTGAGAGTTAAAATCATTTCGAGAGGGGTCTCAGTTGCCATTTGACGTCAATCGAACAAGGTGCCTGTGTAATGTTAACGAACCGATCTACTTGTGACGTCGAACAATATTAGCAACTTTTTCTGCTGTGGTATTGGACTTTTCAATTTGGACTGACCAGTGGAAATGTGTTTGTTATACAGAGAAATGATAATAATTTAAATAACAATGTAATCTAACTTTCTGAATACAAAAATGAACATTTATTTCTATAACAAATATATACAAACCTGTTAAATGGATGTTCCCGCTGTCATATTTCGCCAGGCTAAGCACGATTTCCATTGTTAATTTTCATGCGGTATTTTTATTTTATCTTTATACATTTCGTCTAAAAGTTTTGTTTATCTATAGGACGCAATAACACGCTGTAAAAAAATCATTGCGTCACATGCAACCTGCCATTTTGCGCTGATCTGCTTCACCTTAGTGGTATAGTATTACTTTAAAACTATTTCTAGTTAAATTTCACTAACAAAATGCACACAATCCCACACGCACACACACACGCACACACGTACGCATAAACGCACGCACACACCCCACACACAATTCAGAGTAGGAAATTATGTTACGTGTGTACAACCAACGCATTCAATAAATATGCAATTGCTGACGTACTAGTCAAACAGAAGAGTTAAGAGCTTTGAAGCGGTCAGTGGAAAACCATCCACTATGGTGCCGATATGATATGACACATATGTATAGTCATTCCAATGAGTGGAAAGCAAAAATAAATCAGCAACATTGAAACATATCGGCTTTAAGTCAGTAATGCAAATTGCACTCTGACGGTTTAATTAGTGGTGACGTGAACAGCTCGGCAAAGATAAGAACGGCCGGGACTTATTCATTTCTTCCGGGACTTTCAGCGAATAAGGTAATATCTCTCACTTTATCCTAATTATCATATTATAACAGCGTGATTATATTTTGTGGAATGGCTTTATTAAACAATTACAGATATACATGTTACACAACTCTGGCACAGTGAATACATTTTTAATAGTAGTAACGCCGTCTACGTGACTTGTCAAACTGACTGCCTGTGAATTTAGGGTATATAGTAGTGTATGTTATACTATATCACTATCACATTCCTGTGACGGAACTTATGACTATTGTCAACCTGAGATTATACTTATGACCGAGGCAAGAAAAGTTACTTACGCAGTAACATGTATACGCAGATATGTGTCAATTGTTTAGATGAAAAGGCAGATAAAATGACCTTGGTATTGTCCAAAAATACAAAGAACGTTGCGTGATACAGACTCGGTTAATAAACAGCTATAAATGCCATGAAATATGGTAAATTTTCTAGACTGATTCTAAAGCACGTTTATTTCATGATAAGGTACATACGTGTACCGTGTATGATAAAGACCAAGAAATCAACATCGACAATAAATAGTTATGATGCCATTTAATATGCTTTATTATTGCAGTTTGAATGATGCTGTTGTTTCTGATAACAACGGTCATCAGTATCTTATACACCGGTAAGTTGTCTATTTTGATGTATTTGGATTGATACGACACATTTATTAAACCTTGACAGAATGGCAATGATTGTATTATCTCAACTTGTGTTGATACCACAACAGTGCTTTCTTGATAAGGTGTACACCTTGATCCATCAAAACTTGAAGGATTGACAGGAAAATAGATAATGGAAATGTCGATGTTATTTATCTATTGAAATGTAATGTAAGTGAAAGAATGGGGATGCATTGCTCTTTATTTAGTGACCATGCTAAATGAACCTAACACAATCACATCGCCAACGTGTAGATATATTCCTGTGTTACGTATGTGATATTTATATATATTTATTATTCACAAATAATTATCTCCATATATATATCATGCATTGTGAATGAGCATCTGAAAAGATCCCAAAAATCGTAAATTCCGTTGTTGTGAATTTAATTATCTCCCTTTATGAAATTAAATATACATTAATTCACTGTATGTATATGATCCAACGGGTTTACAAATGTGTCCTTTATATAGCATATGAGTATTCATGAATCCTTAACCCGATCCTTCTGATATAAAGCTATCAGTTCATGTATGTAAGTTTGTCCACCCTGTTCAGATGTGTTGCATGTAATGCCATAGTATATAAGTCATGATCGACACCAAATTTATTGGTTTGGCAGAGGCCTTGATATTGTATCTATGGTTTGCATTGTAGCTAGACGCACTCGCCGTAGTCTGGTCTATACATTTATGTCTTGGTTATTCACAAATAATTATCTCCATATATTTATCATGTATTGTGAATGAGCATCTGAAATGATCCCAAAAATCGTAAATTCCGTTGTTGTGAATTTAATTATCTCCCTTTATATATATATATATATATATATAATAATAATAATAATAATAATAATAATAATAAATGAGATTGGCACTACACGTTTTCTTGTTGTATATTGCCAGACGCCCTCGAGTGTTACCAGTGTGCCAACATTAACAAAACAGCGAACTGTCATAACTTGGTAGTGTGCAAGCCGCAGGAGGTGAGTTTATAATAACGGCTGTATGTTGCTTTGAAATAAATTTATATTGACGCGTTTGTGAAAAACAATTTTCGCGTAAAGGTAAACATCATATGGATAAAACGACAGATTATATGGTTATTGGTTATTATTGCTTAGTTGTAAATGTAAGTAGTTTATTTTAAATATATGTTGAAGAAACTTCGGTGTGACATGTACGCTTCAATAAATATATATGACTATTGAATTAACGATATAATACTTTTAAACACGTATTACACAAATAACTGACATTTATGTTGATATCATCGTTCGTTCTAATCCTATTTTGTATTGAACATACATAACAGTTGTTGAAATTAATAAAGTATGTTTAAACAAAAGCGATGAAAATAAAATTAAGACAGACAAACAACGTTTAGAAAATCACTTGTTGCCCAAAGGGGATGCGTACCAGAACTCCTGTAACGTGTCACACGCCAATTAATTTTGTACTGTTCTACATATAGAGACATGCACTTCTGGAACACTGGATACATTACCAATGGTTCTAAAAGTGCCTTATTCCCATAGATAGTCTTCTGTTGGTCCAAATATGCAGAAAAAAACATGAGGTTGACCAGGTTGCTTTTTCATAATTTCGATGGTTTGATGGCACCCCTTCATTTTTGACAATTCGGCCCATTTGTTGCAGTATCATTACGCATCTTTAAACTGTTATAGCATCATTAAACAGTTCCCAACGTCACCCAAACTTTGCAGAAATCATGAAAATGTTCCAATGTTCCCATATGCACAACGAAATATGACGTTTTATGCATTTTTAATAAAAAAATGTCCAAACGCTTTTCACAGTTCTAATTTCTTAGGCATAAGAATCTCGCTACTGTCATGTAAGGGAGGTAATTCTTCAGTGAGACATGTAAACGTTCCGTGTTATCATCAGACATTTTGATTTATGTGCACCTACCGAACAAGACTAACTGTAAACGTTTTAAACGTTTACATGCTTCTTTTGATAAATACTAACCGGTTTGCGATAATTATTGCACAGCCGTCAATAACACACTTCCTCACTTGTATTATTTACTTTTATATCACTTTTTTCTATATTGTTACTGATTCTAGGCTCAACGATTCTATACATTAAACAGCAAAATAAAAGTTTTTGAGTAATAAACCTTTACCAAATATCAATTGTAGGCTAGAAATCATTTGTATTAATAAATTAAATGTTCATTCTATATAAACATTGTCAAAGCAGATATGTTGCTAGTTTCCTATACAATGTGTAGATTAGTTTAAACAATATTTATTCGTTTTCAACATATTACATATACATATAATCAAATATACAACGATACATAATTAACGAATTGAGAAGAAAGCTATTTCTAGCTTATACAAAGTCTCTATTCTGAAAATGTGTAGATTAGCGTGTCTTATTTCTTTTAGAAATGTTTCACTCGATCAGATGGAGCCGGAGACGCTACTACATATACACTGGGTTGTAAGCACGAAGACGTACGTAAACCATAACTTTTCTTGTAGATGGCCTTCCTGTAGATGGTCGTTGACGTTGTGGTCCGTCTTCCGCCATTTTATTTCAATGACTTTTCAAAAACCATTAAATCAATTTTCATTAAACTTGGTTACTTTCTCCGTAGATGGTCCGCTAAGATATTTGTGTTTGTTCTCCCAAATACAGTATGTCTACCGTTACTAAAATGATTTAAAAATGTTCTTTTAATCCCATTTTCGTGCTGGTATCACATTTTATGTGCATTATCCTTGTTTCAAAATTTATCAACTTTGTGTTTTTAATTATTTTCTTGAAATAATAAAGATTTCTGCCACAGGGAATGAAGTTTGCGATGAATTACATTACAGGGAAATGTATAACAATGACAATTGCTCTTAAAACAACAGAAACTATTTAAATGAAACGTAATCAAAATGTTCCTTATACTGCCCTCCTTCATAGTTTTTCGCATTTTTAAACAAAGACAACTTCACTTCAATTGATTATTTGTGAACATTTAGCACATTTTTCTATAGAAGAAGTGTTCTTTGATTAATGTTTATGTTGTTGCCAAAAACAAAACAAAAAAAACGAAACATGGAGAATTATAAAGTTATGTATTTTAGTCAAGATTAAATATTCTCATTATTGTATTTGATAGCAATGTATGTCGGGATCTACTGTATCGCCAATTTCCATTGTTGGACGTTCGGTCACGAATCAACTCGTCTGTTCACAGTGCTGCTCTGTTGATACATGCAACAAAAAACTTTGCTAAGCAGGAACTCAAAGTAAGTTTTATCAATATTTTGTGATTATGAACGAAGTAGGCAAATGTCACCATTACCCTAGTTGTGATTACATTACTCCAGTTATAAATGCAAAAATATATATTCAGTTATTACATTTGTGTCATTAAAATATTGTAGTTATATGGTGATAGTTGTTGTTCAGTGCAAATATCAGTTGTTCACGAAGTCGAAGATCATCAGATAAACGATATTTTCCATAAGACCACTTAATTAGTTTCGAGTATCCATTTGTAACTAAAGCGGAGCGGTAGTGTAGTGGACATACGCTTCGGCCGCTCATGCCAGATGTTGCGGTTGCGATTTCCAGCTCGACAAGTTGCTTCTTAAATCAAAACTCAGTGCTGTTTCTGCCTAGGAAGCAATTAAGACGGTACTTCATATAAGCTTTGAGTTTTGAGTATTCGAAATCAAGCTAAAATAAATTAATAGTATAAACTAAACAATGTACAATTTATTTGATGGTTCTACTATTCTATTTAATACCAGTTTTGAACAAGGTTGGAAACTGTCTTAATAATTTGCATTTTGGTTGCCGTACTTCATGTATGATCAAGATGTGAATTCAGCATAATATTTTCTGGATGACCGTAGGTCTTATTAACTGTAACATTTAGTTTATATCAAATCAGGAAATGTCAAATGATGCTAGTTTCTGTTTGCTATATTCGCTGGTTTAATGTACATTCTGATAGAGGAGAAATGTACAAGACAGTCAGGATATGCCCACTGTAAAGCCTTAATGTTATCATACTTGTAATCAAATTAGGAGATTCCATAGTAGTATAACGTCGTTTGTCTTTCCAGTTGTGAACGAAGTTGGAGAATGTCAGGATGACCCACATTTTGACTGTGCAACAATCAGCTCCGTCTTCAGTGTATGCGGTGATATAGCACGAGCAAAAACTGTCTGCCGGAAGTTTTGTGGATTGTGTAACGTTGGTGAGTGCTGTTTACCGTTTACCTTCTTAACATTAGATAACAGCAGTATAATCAGCAGTATCATCAGCAAAACTAAATCATATTAGCAATCTAATAGAACTGTCGTTTGCTAAGTTCAACATGTATTCCTCTTCCCTATGTCTGTATTACTATTGTAAAATCCGACCGATTTAAACATGGGAGAAGATCAATAATTATTGAATAAGAGGCAAACATGATCAGTGACTGCATATCAGAATAAAGAATATAATAAGATTTTTTATTCAATCTGGTTCTATAGCTATACGAGTCACTGATAGTTTTATAACTATTATAGTTGATGGCGGATGGTCGTTATGGTCGAGTTGGGGAAATTGTGACGTAACGTGTAGTTCCGGTTACATGACAAGGATGCGTTCGTGTACTGACCCTGCACCGGCACACGGCGGTCTGGATTGTATAGGGAATAATACAGAATCCAAGAGCTGCCTACTTAAGACATGTCCAAGTACGTATTATTTAGGGCATGATTTATTATAACATTTACGGAAAGGGTAAAAAAATACGTTTATGACTCACACCAATAAACCCTCTGTTTATTTAATTTGTTATTCCAAACTCGAGATGGTGTCTGTTTTATGTTTTAATAAAAGGGAAGAACAATTATTTTAAACATCTATGTGGTGCTGATAACGATTTCATATATCTTTTTGTTATAGAAAATTAATAAATAAATGCTAGAATAAAAATAGCATGTAACTGATGATAGAAAAATAGAAATTATAGTGAATGGAACAGTCTATATGTCTCTAATAAAAATATTTCTATTTCTACTAAATATTTATTTCTAAATTTACTTTAAATTAACAGTTGATGGATCGTGGAGCCTCTGGTCGTCCTGGGGCAGCTGTTCCGTCACGTGCGGAGTCGGACTCCAACGACGTGACCGGTCCTGCTCCAATCCTTACCCGGACAGGAACGGTAACCACTGTTTTGGCGATGCGCGGGATGACCGGACTTGCTTTGTAAAGTCTTGCCAGGGTATGGGAAATTTAATGACTTATATTATTGAATATGTTAATGAACAATTATACAATAAACACATGGGCATTGTTGTTATTTATCATATTTTTAACACGCAATACAGAAAAGTGCCGCTGAAACGTAGTAGTTCCATTCCCGCTGATTATTAGCCTTTGGCCAAATTTCAACGATGAAAATTGACTCCCAGTCAATTGGAACTTGACAAATGACTCTCGTCCAAATTGCAATGTTGAAAAATAACTCCAGTTCACATGTCAATGTTGTGTTATGGCTGTCGTCTGATTGAACAAATGTCACAATAGCACCACCATGGATGTCCATATACTGTTGCGAGCTGGCTACTTCTCAGGTGTTTGAAGATCGAGGTAGTAATTTTAAACTATAAATCACTGGTTCAAGTATAAATTAAGGCAGACTCCGCTTTAGATATCTCAATTAAATAAAGTAGGGAAGCAAAAGAGTAAACAAGATTATGCTCTATTTTCTAAACTTAATTGTCAATCATGTAATCATTGATAATCTACTACAAAATGCCAACTTAATTCACTTAAAATAGACCTAAATAAATAAGTTTCCCAACAATGCCTATAAGTCTGCTTTATTGCTCTATATTTATTTCACTATGCTTACATGTAGATGTAATTCATAAAATATGTTAAATTATAATCTTTAGAAATTAAAAGTATATAATACTAACTAAGACTTCCGAAGAAAGAGACACAGATTTACAGGTGTATTTATAAAGAAATGTACCAAGTCAAGAATTCAGTTTGCACTGACTTTTTATACATAAACTGATCCCGCAAATAAAAGTGCTGGAATCCCACAACATAATAGTAAGGACTCCCGAAAAATGACGTCGTGAACGGCATTCTGAATAAAATGTATGGGAAATCTCGCATAAAAAACTGTGGGAATGTCTTCCAGCAAATAATGGGAACTCGCAATAAATTCTTCTATTCCAAAAATACACAGTACCATCACCTTTAAACCAGTGATTAAACACTATAAATGTATTAAAGTATTACAATAGACTTTATGAATTAAAAGAACAACTATTAAACTACAATTTCATACCTTTGTATTAATTTTGCATACATTATAAAGTATTTATTTTAGCAATAAAACTTAATCAGTAATAAATTCTGGAGCTGTTATATATCTGGTAACCTAGTTACAGGCTCCCATAATGCTTTACTACAACAACAGCAAACATGGCTTCCTCATCTATGACAGGTGCTCTTTTGAAAGTGATAGATCGATTTAAACAAAATACATGAAGTTATGACTATGATATAAGATGATAACTGACAAGATAAGACAAAAAGCTATGAGTGAAATAATGATAGTAAAGATTTAACTTGTTTAAGTAGACTTAGATTATAGAAATGGTTATACTCTGTACCACTTACGTATACAAAAATGTAAACAACAGCACATTTTACCGGAGAAATCCGGGCATAACAATATCGATATACAATATCCTATAACCTCTTTTTTCAAATGTATCATATAATAATAAATATTGTGTTGAATTGTTCTTGCACAACAATTCACTAGCAACACAGTCAACAACCGGAATATTCATCCTTTTAGTACGAAGACTAACTAGTAAATATAGCATATGAACCTTGAACTCTGCTAATAATATGTTATGTCAAGAATCATTCATTATGCATCTATATATATATATATGTATATTTATATATATATATATATATTGTAATACATTTGAGATTCTATATTCCAATTTATTTTTGTATTTTAACAACATGAGCTCTCACCCCTGGGTGTCGAAATCCGATACAAACGAACTATGAACTTTGCTAGTGATATGTTCTTATAAGTATATACAATATATTATAATACATTTGGAATTCATTATTCATTTTTTTCGTGTTTCACAACATGAGCTCCCATCCCTGGGTGTCGAAATCAGTCCAAACTTACGAAAGGAGTCAATCATGCTCGTCAACTTGTGTAATACTGGCAACATCAATAGTGGGAAATGCCCTCTGTATTTGTTATATTATATCAAATAATAGGTCAGATTTACTGCAAAGCGTTGACCTGTTAATGTAATTTCTCTTAGGGTGTAATTCTTTGCGCAAAACGAAATTATTATAATAAATTTATTGACAAAAAAACCCCAATAAATACTTGACGGGTCATTTTGTACATGGATATATTTTGATCTAATAGATGGTCACTGGTCGACATGGTCTACATGGGGTACCTGTACAGTGACATGTGGTACTGGATTAAAGTCTCGAACACGATCATGTGATAATCCACCACCGTCACAGTTTGGTCATGATTGCAGTGGAACCAACGAAGAACGGGATTTGTGTAACGATAGAGCATGTCCAGGTATTCACTTTACATTGTTTCTCATAGGAATCAATAACGTGTCATTTAATGCAGCGGCGGCATTATCACTAAAAAAGAAATTCGAAAACTTCTACGTTTTCGATAATCTAAAATTTCCAGGAATGTATGCGATAACAAACAGAAACACCTAGTTTATAAATCACTACTGCAAACAAAATGCCTAAAACGCAATCCATCAAAGCCTGATGCAATGTAGACAGAAATGAACTTTTATAAAATATAAGATTTTAAAAATTACGATACAGTTTTGATAAATTCCATTAGTACAAAATACTACAGTACGAATTCAGTTTTTTTTTGTCAACGTAAAAAGTAATGTAAATCTTGGAGGTGGCTACAGCACGACTACCGGGATATTCACCTGTCCAGTGGCGGGACTGTATCAGTTCTCTGTTTATTTATATATAGATGGGTCTCGCCATACATTCTGCTATATTCAGCATAATGGTGTAAACATTGCATTAGCTCAGACTGACAATGACCAGTTTGACTCTGCATCAGTATCGACATACGTGTCACTCGCTCTGGGAGATACTGTTCAACTATACACTGGATACTGGACTGATATACAACATTCCTCTAGCACTGTCTTTAAGGGCGCCTTAATCGAGGCAGACTAAGAATGAAACCGAAAGAAAACACTGAGTTGTCTGTATATTATAATTATATAATTAATGGAAACAACTGTCAGTGTCGTGTTCTGCTTAATTAGTATACTCTCATCAAAATAAGTTATGGATCAATATTTATTTTTCCTGGGATTTGATTTAAATTGTGTGCGCGTAACTTTAAACATCCTTAGTTGATTTGTTTATTTCACTAAATTTTAAATGATTAAAACCCAATTTCGGGAGTTTATGCGAGAATGTCAATCGATACATGTGTCTTATAATAAATGCTCTCTTTAATAATACTAATATTAGAAGAAATAATTATGTCTCTAAAATATCGGTTATATTATTTTTTTAAATATCTACCTATTCTATTAAGGCTGGTTATGTTTTGCAAAGAATTACTGTAAATTAC
Source organism: Panopea generosa (assembly GCA_029582155.1). Classification (NCBI taxonomy): domain Eukaryota; kingdom Metazoa; phylum Mollusca; class Bivalvia; order Adapedonta; family Hiatellidae; genus Panopea; species Panopea generosa. The sequence goes on along the minus strand of CM055896.1, from coordinate 2,466,156 downwards.
AAAGAGACAAACACGATAGGCTATTAATGTTAGGAACACACGGCGGCTTCGATAAATTTTCACTTCAAACATTTTCCTAAAAAATATATATCCACATGATGCATTTGTAAAATTAGGATATCTCAGTATACGTGAAGGTCCTTAATTTTATTTCTAATTTGGAAAAGTACATAAATGTAACTGGGATTATAATGTTAAACTAAACTATGCAAACTGGGATCATGTATACCATGGTACTGCCACTGCTTTTAATGGCGCATTAATTAATGCAGATAGAGAATAAAACCGAAAGAAAACATAGGGTTGTCTCTAAAATATGGAAAATGTTTTCAGTCTCTTGTTCGGAATAACGTCGATATACTAATCAAAATAATTTATGAAACAATGATTCTATTTCTCATAGGATTTTCATTAAATATTTGTATGCATTCATATCTTTATATTTTCAAACTGTCTGTAGTGGATTAGTTTACTTCTTTTTAAACGATGATAAACAATTTTAATAAATACGTGTGCTAAATATATATTTTTTAATAGTTATGGTAAACAATAAGAACATGGAATGTTATAATGTTATTACTTGTTTTAATAGTGAAATTTGATTTACAGAACATCCACATATTTTATTTAGGTTGATTATGTTTTGCTAAAATTTTTGTTGATTAAAAAGAGAAACATTGTTAAAATGTTACTGTACGGGACACACAACTTTGATAAATTGTCACTTAAAACAATATCTAAAATGTATGTATCTACATTTTGCAAATATAATATTTGATTATTTCAATATATGTATAGATCCTTAATTGAGAAGGGGCACAACTCTTGAAAATGGTTGAAATGCATAAAAATTCACATTTTCGTGGTCAATTATTTTATTTACATGCGCTTTCTACATAAGATAGAAAAAAATCCAAGAAAATATCAATATGTACTTTAAAAGATTTTACTACTATTTCTAAAACAAACAAAAAAATATCTAAACCATATCAAAACTGTTTTGTATAGTGGTAAAGTGAGATTAATACCTTAATATGGCAATTCATTCATGGTGTACAGATTGATATGATACTGGAAGTAAATAGTGATTTCAATATTGCCGTAAGTCAACTAATTTATCCTTCCAAGATGATAATGCTTTTCATACATGAGAAATAAATGCAGAGAATCTTACGTTCGTGCTCATTTATTATTGAACTCATTAAAGTATTTGGCTAAACTATATTATGCCGAACGTTAAATATCATTTATTATTGAACTCATTAAAGTATTTGGCTAAACTATATTATGCCGAGCGTTAAATATCATTTATTATTGAAGTCATTAAAGTATTTGGCTAAATCATATTATGCCGAGCGTTAAACATCATTTTGCCAACGAGTTGATGGATTAAATAAATAAGCATGAATATAAAATCATTGTATCACATTATTCAGGACAATAGTTTATTATCCATTTATATTATATATTATATTACTTTGGAGATTCGAACCCACGGCCCCTGCGGCGTCAGCGCCTAGCACATTAATGACGACGTCTCTACCGACTGCGCCACCGCAACAACGCCAAAAAACGTTGCGCAAATAGCGCATATAAAATTTGCCACTTTGGAGATATTGAATGTATATATTATATTAGATTAAACATATTTTATTGCATCATGCATATAAGTCAAATACAATTTAAGGCAAAAGGGTCTGGCCACAAGTTCTCTCAACATTAGTTTCGGCCATTCCCTTTCAACTATATTTTGCAATTTTTAACGATGGTTAAGATATATTACATTCCTGGTAAGTAAATATGAATGACATTAAGTGTAGTTAATGAGAAAGTATACATGCGTACTCACGCAAACACACACGGACGCACGCACGCACGCACGCACGCACGCACGCACGCACGCACGCACGCACGCACGCACGTACACACACACACGCACGCACACATACGCAAACACGCCCGCACACACATATATACACAGACATTTAAATGTTAACATACATACACACACACACACACACATATGAATGTATGTTGAGGTATTTACTGAAAAGCGGGAATCATTGTATTTTTTGCTCTTTTTTTTTAAATGAAATTAAATATTAAATTATTAGAACATATACACACACACACACACACACACACATATATGTATATAAAGTATTATCTGGTTGGTCACTGATATTCACGCGATCGGTTATGGTGTGGTAGCTGTTACGGAGTGAAAAACAAAATACTATAACGAAATTAATTATTGGAATCTTCTGGATTCGTGAATGAAAGTTTGAACACTTTCGAAGAGATTTATGTTGTCTTCATATGAATGATCGTCTGATCCATAAAACAGCTTTTTGACATTGAGTGGAAGGAACAACCTTGTGTTTTGAAATAATTTAATTCTTTGTTGTACAAAAAGCATGAAGTTAAAAAAGTAATGTTCAGCATCTTCCACTCCATGCGTACAGATACATGTTGGATAAATTTCTATATGATTAACGTAAAGATCATGATTTAAGTTACTACAATTATTTCTTAGTCTTGCATGCTGTGCAAATAATATTCGTATACCGTAGTTAAAGTGTTTTGGAACTATAACTGGATGAAAACAAGTATTTATAAGGTTTCGTTTATATATTGATAATGATGGTGCTTCCCTTAAAGCAACTGATAGTTTATTCCACAACGAAACTGTTGATGGAATGAAAGAATTTGCAAAGAGCTCAGCTCGTCTGGTATCAAGATCTTGTGAGTTTCTAAGATCGTATGTTGTTCTAATACTAACTGTTTTGGGAAATAAAACTATTAAGTAGTTTGGTGTCATACCATGTTTTATTTTGTATGCCAATATCAATTTTTGATACTTTCTTCTGTCTGACAGAGATAATCAGCCAATTTCTTTATATAATTTTGAAATGGATATTGATCTTGTTGTGCCAGTAACAATTCTGGCAGCTTCAAGTTGATTGTTTTCTAAGTTGTCTTTCTCGTAGCAGGTACAGTTATCCCACACTACCGAGGCGTATTCTAAAATTGGGCGAATAAATGATATATAAATTTGAGAGTCTCTACGTATTTTTAATTTAACTTTTCTCATCATGCCAAGAATTTTGGATGCAGACTGTATTATGTTTTCAATATGAGCGTGCCATTTACCATTATTACTGATTGTAAGGCCCAAGTGATTTTCAACAAATGTTACAGGAATATTTTCAAACAATAGTGAAGGATTACGAACTTTTTTAGATGTGAATAATATTGCTTCAGTTTTCAAGGGATTGAACGTAACTAACCACTGTTTTGACCAAGCAGATAACATAACTAGATCATGATTTATTATACCTTCAAGATCTGATATATTTGTAGCAAAGCTCGCTAAGGAAGTGTCATCTGCAAACAAACGTGCAAGACTTAATAAATTGTTTGCTATAGCATTTACGTAAATTAGAAATAGTAATGGACCCAGGACAGACCCCTACGGTACACCAGCATCGACTGACATTGTATGAGAAGAGGATGTGCCGACAAATACCTTTTGGCTCCTACCGGAAAGATAGTTATTGAAACAATTTAAGATTTTGCCATTTATACCGTATTGTTGCATTTTGAATAGAAGGCCTTTGTGCCAAACACGGTCGAATGCTTTAGAAATATCACAAAAGACCATACAAGTGTTAAGTTTAGAGTCAGTTGAATTAACAATTTGGTGGTATATGTCGATTAATTGGTATACAGTGGAATGACCAGTTAAAAAACCTGATTGTCTAGAATATATAAGATTATCAGAGATAAAGTAATTATACATATACTTATACACACAACGTTCCACAAGTTTACCAGTACAACTTAACAGGGAAATAGGTCTGTAATTACTAACACACGATGAATCGCCTTTCATATAAAGGGGCATAACAAGTGCATGTTTCCAGTTACATGGAAAAGATTCCTCGCGAATAGAATAAATAAAATACATAAAGGTTTTGAAATTGTACCCTTGGTTAGTTTTAAAATTGTGTGACTTACTAGGTCTGGCCCTACAGCTTTATTAACACCTAAACAAGAAATCATGTCTTCAATGTCGTTCTTTAATATAGTTATGTCGTTAATTGTTCTGTTTGTCCGTATGCTCGGTTCTGGTAGCGTTGACCCTCTATCATCTACGTTAGAGATAGAGCAAAACAACTCATTTAAACAATTTGCTTTCTCATTGTCTGAGAAACATATATTTTCGGAGCTGTCGGTAAGTGTTGTTTTCAGTATTGGGATTGTTTCGGATTTACTATTATTTTTAATCAAGTTCCTTGAAATTTTTTACAGTATTGATTTGGACCGTCTGTCCGAGATGTGGCAATGTTTTGTTCCAAGTTGCTGAAAAAGCGTTCTTTTGCATGTTTTTAACCTTGTTCCTTAAACGTTTGTATTTTGTCCAATCATTTTGGTTTGTACTTCTGGTCGCTATTTTCTTTTGTCTGTCTCTTTGTCTTGAAGTTGTTCGTATATATTATATTTATAACGAACCAGAAAAAGTTCGATATAAAGGTTTCGTCATTCGTCGTATGTATGACGTTACATCTTAAGATATCGTAATTTTACCAAGACAAATCGACGTCATTGATGTATTCTGAAAAAAAATCGTAGTTCGTATATATTATACTTATAACGAACCAGAAAAAGTTCGATATAAAGTTTCCGTCATTCGTCGTATGTATCACGTTACATCTTAAGATATCGTAATTTTACCAAGACCAATCGACGTCATTGATGTATTCTGAAAAAAAATCGTAGTTCGGGATTTTACGTACGAGAGCATAGTTATACGGAAAGAACTGAACGATGAACCGAAGGTGATATATCACTAGATTAATATCATCGACTTATTGCACTCATGTTCCGTAAATTATTCGATAAAAGCATTTTATAGCACTGAAATATTAAATGATGTCACATCAAATAGTTTTGCATTGAAACTTGACAATCTGCGACTCTTCCGATTTCTCCGTTCTACGCGCAGGTCACTCCCGGAAAAAAAGACCTGGCTTGTGCAATCTATAAATAACGATCTGCAATCGTAAATCAAATTTCAATATTAGCTGCTCACTATAGAAGTTGCGTGTTCGAACTAAAACTCATCACAATAGTCACTAAAAAAAAAAACCTTCTGAGCGGTGAGTTAAGCAATCTACCTAAGAGGTTACATACCTTGTTAACGGATGATGCTAAAACGCAAAAATGTTTCGGGTGAATCGGTCCTGTTCCGACTGCCGAGAAATGGCAAATAATGCTCTTTGTGGATGTGTTTTCTCTGATGTAGATTACTTGACTAAAGTATTAATGACTGCTATTGAGAATCATTACAGATGTTCGTTATATGGCCTTCTCAGCCGCACCTACCACCTAATAATTTATGTTAAGTTACAGACCGATGCCATGGAGCTGTCCGTATCTCATGCCCGTCTATATTTTCACTATTTACTTTACGAAATACTGTTTATCTACTGTTTGATATACCAAGCCTTTCAAACTATGTACTCATGTGTCGTCGTTGGATGCACGTATACGCATTAATTGGTTTATGGGAATTTAGTGTCAGTTTAAATGTCAATCTGATCACCTCGGCCGTTATGCTACGCAATAGTGTATTTTACGGAGGATACGGAAATACCCGATGTTTCACGATTTTTTAAATGTATTAATTTGACTTTGATTGTGAAACAAGTTTTTACAATGCAGACAAATCACACTCAAAGTCTTCCTGGGTAGAACTAGCACGAAGCATATGCGGAAAAACTGTCTTGCTTAAGGACACTTTCACCACACATAGCGGAGGATCGAACCCACTACCCACCGATCATGGATTATGTGCTCTACCACTGGACCACGCGCTACGCATTTGATATTTGTTTTGCTGATAATTCACAATACATTTAAGCCGAACACTGTAGCAGAGCCTATAATTAATATATTTTCTGCCCCCCCCCCCCCCCCACACCCCCACACTCACATGAATGTTTGGCCTATCAACTTATTTTGATTTTTTTAAATGCCATGGAAGCTTAGGCTCTATCATGCAAGAAGCAAGTTTGAGCTGCTACATGTACTATATAACACGCAAATATGTGTGTTCCTATTTCAAACTTTATACAAACTTTTTAGATCAGACCAGATGTATGTTACAGTCGTTTTTATAGCGGTGTCCTTCGGCGTTAGACTCCGATTTTTGACAATGTGCCATGATGTCGTGATAGCAACATCAGCAACTATTTCTGTGGCATTGGCTGAAATAATATAATGGTGTCTGTTTGGAAATGAAAATCATTAAAAAATAATAATTTCATTTATTAGTCTGAAAACAAAAAGAAATATCTCACATGTATATATACAATCAACCAGAAGAGGTCACATACTTTGAGCGGTCAGCGGCAGATCCGCCACTGCGGAGCTTCACCGATATGACATACTGTGACGTCACTCCTCTTTAATTGGAATATAAGTGAAAAGCAAAAAGAGATTAGCTACAATTAAACATATTAACGGCTTTTAGTCAGTATTACAAATTGCGAGGACGGTTTTATTAACGGTAACATAAAATGCCCGCCAAAGATAAGAGCGGACGGTACTAATTACTTTCTGTCGGTCACTGCAAATGATAGAGTTACAGCTCTCATTTTGTTTTAATTGTTACCTTACAACACTATGATTTTATAATTTGGATGACTTTTCGGACTTACTTGTTAAACTTGTTATCTGGGGAAGTGACGGCCAGTCCATGCAAATTACTTTGTTTTGTTGCAAGAAATTGAACACATCTGGGATGGGCTTGGACGTGTACATGTACACAACCCCCCACCCCCACCCGCCCCCTGTACACTGTCACAGTTGCGCTAAGCCTTAGTACAAGAATGAGTAAACATTCAGCCACAGTGATGTATTGCTGTGGCAACATTATTTACGACGCGTCGATGCATTCATTGCTTGAATATACACGAGTAATTGATTTGTGAAAATAGATTATTGGGTTTGTGTGATGTAATTGTACTTTAATATTTCGATTTGTTCAATGAAATTTACACAAGTGGGTGTATTATGTTGACCATAAATCTACAAAATTACAATAAAATCTAATTTCGTTTTCTGTCAAAAAAATATATGATTTACGACGTTGCATTGCGTTTCTTTTTTCTTTTTTTTTTGAATGCGGATTAACGCCATTTGAAACACATTTCAGGTTATACATGATATATCAAGTTTTACTGGTGGAGGAAGACCTCAGACTGAGTCAGACTGAGTCAGACTGAGTAGAACCACCGTCTTTCCTCAAGTAACTGGAAATTTATCACATAAAGTTTTTGGAGCGAGCGGGACTCGAACCTACAACCTTAGCGGAGGACCCTGAGCGTTTCTAAAGCTCGTACGTGTATTTAATTAATTTACTTGTCATCGACATGAACTCTTTGTATGGAAATTTTAAACTTTTAATTAGATGTTAGAGTGTTACGTCCGATTCTAAAACTAAAATAGTTATGCCATAATTATGTGCATGCGTATTTCGGGCGTGGTAAAGATTGAGTTATCGATAATGACAAAAATTCACATATGCAAAGACAAATGCATACTCTATGTGTTATTTTACTGCAGCTTGAAATATGCTGCTGTTGCTGATAATAAAAAGTCATCCGCATCATATACAGCGGTAATGAGGCTATTATGCAAACACAACAATTGGTAGCAATTGCTACCAATTACGATTATTGATATGTATTTAAAGTGGATTACTTAATGTACATATATAAAGCTCCTCTGTACATTCAATAACATTATTTAAGTGACCCCACGAGTAACAGTAGATATTAACATGAACAACAAAATAAATGTACAATGTGCTTTCAAAATGATAAAATACGCTCTCAAAAATCGATAGTGGGTACTTTCAAGCTAAATTTGACATAGTCAATTTATCGTTGTATTTTGAATTTCGTATCAGTACTTATTTGAATCTATCTTCATGCAAATAATGACCATTTTCTTTGAAATCTTATGATTATGATGTCATGTTTTGTTTTTTAAAATTAATACTATTTCAGAGGCATAAAATTATATCAGACAAAAAAGAGAAACTCAAAAACTTTAGTTGATGTCGATATTCTGTGGCAATATATATTCAACAAATACTTATATGTCGACAAATGTGCAATACGGTTTGTGTTAAACACTATCCACTTCATTGCATATATATATATATACGGCAGCGCAACGCATAACAGCTTTTTTCGAGGAGTTTTATTAAAACGCACCACTCCGCGTATGGACGCTTATGAACGCACAAGAGTTATCTCGCGGCGTGAACTGACTTCGCATTACGTCGCGGCTCACTCCGAGAGTCTCCGCGTCATCTTGCGTCACGCCGAGTAAAATCTTTTGAGTAAAGCGACAGATTACGGTTACCTCAGACGTGTTAAAAAGTTTGTTTCACTCTTCTGTAATCCCCAGTAGCAGTTACTCACTGTTCCGAGTGTAACACTTTCGGTTGTGTAGCCTAATTCAGCAAGTGCTTATATCTTAAAGTGCAATACATAGCGGTTAACGGAGTCACGTGTGTAATGTCCTATTACTTGAAATTTGGAGTGTTGCTGATTAAACTAATAGTTCATAGATAAACATATATACGGGATAGGTCAGTGGAACGATATCACCGCATAAAAGGTCTCTTGTAGGTATATTTAGCTCTTGTTTGGTCACGGCAATGCCTTTGGTTATTGTTTTAGAACTTACATTTATGTATTTGCATAAGTTCACCATTTAATAAGTTAGTGGAAAGGATCAACGTAGATATTGTAAATTACTTTTTGTGAACACGAACGGCAAATAAAAGTAAACTAACGGATACATATTATTACGGAAATTAAGTATATTGGTTTGGATTTTTATAGCTAGGATAACTATTGATTCTATACTCTGACAAAAAAGGCTCTTTGTATATTTTGGCATAATCTTTAGTCGTTTATTAAATTGAAATTAACTTAGAAATAACTAAGCTAAATAAAAGAATTTTTAACTCACTTGGAAAAAACTTTGAAAACATAAAATTAATATTTTTAAATGAAGAAAATTAACTTTAAGTATAATTATATATAAAACATCAAATTTAACATAAGAATTAGAGTTTCATTTAATGGAATTTACAGGGTCATTTTGGGTGTTCATGAATCTTGTCTAGGTGTCGGTCAATATCCATTTCTATGGACGTGATACATGGGATATTCGCAAAGACCAACAATAAGACAATAATTGAATATAATACAATATTATTTTAAACGGAACTTACAAAACGTTTGCTAAGTTGCATTTTAAGGGGAATTCAATTGCTCTATTTGTTTTAAATTAGGTTGCCTTTTGTCGTGTCCTTGTATCTGTAATTGCCACTGAAACCTCCTAAGATACAACACCATGTTATTAAGGAATGCCAGTATTTGTTTTAGAATGAACAACTGGTAAGATATGTGCCGCCAGTAAAACGCAAAACGGTTAGCATTAACAGTCGGTGATAGAACATCATCTCGAACTAAATAATAATTGTATATACGGTACAGCTGCATTCTAAGTTTAAACTAGTTTATTTTACTTCGATTTTGAACCAAGTTATTACAACCTAATCAAATCACGGTCGATGTATTCCTGAGTAGAACCAGTACCAAGTATATGCGAATAAATTGTTATGCTGAATGACACCACACATAGCCGTGGCGAAGAATTAAACGCACGACTTTCATATCCTGGAGAGCTCTAATGATATTACAAAACCAATAGTCTGATAGCAATATGTAAACTATTCAATTAGGCACGCGAATATTGTATCAATCAACCGTTGCATAGCTTTGTATAAGTATACTTTTTGCACTTTAGCTCTTGTATAACATAAACTAAGTATTATTAATGCATGATAGTTATCAATTAATCGTATAAATGTATAGTTATTTTGACAATACGCCAATGAGATAATGTTATGAAGTAATATTAACCCACTATTTCATACGGATTGTGGTGATTGACGATGGTAATAATACAAAGAAATTTCAAGAAACACCTTCCGTAACGAATTTGAAGCATTACAAATTTGCCAATCCCGTTCATCGTCCAAACACTAAAAATGATGATTTACATAGACAAGTGTTGTCTAAGTGGTTGCATGAGATGACTCATGAATGGTAACACGTCAAATTGAATTAACATCAAAAGGATGCTCACCATTTACACGAGTCTGACAATGCGTGCTATTGTTCAATCTGTTACTATCTGTTACAATCACAGTCGTCTGTTACCGGCAGTCAATGTGTCTACGGGTGATCAATCATTTACAATACTAGGTCATGGGTTACTTCTAATTCGCGAAAATCTTCCACCAAATGTTATGATTATTTGTGATATATTTGACATGTTTGATTATAAACATTGGTGTGTGATACTTTATGGTGATTTTAAGGATTTTATATATATTTTATTTGCTAGGGTTGTCAAAGTTCATGACAATATCATGCAATATCAAATCTGTAACATTATCTCTAACAAACATTTCTTAGGACTTATCTCGTTCACAGTAAAGGCCCCCATTGCCTGTTGGTCTTAAGATCAGTTCTAAAGTTCAAGTCCAGTTCTATCCAAAATTTGTATTTGAGAAAGTCTGCAGTAGCTTGCGTAAGATATATGGTTCTCCTTTGATTACTTTTGAGGTCGTCCTCCAAAAATAAAAAAAAATATGGATATCATATATAACCTGTTATGTATTGTAAATGGCATTGAATCTCATTCGAAATTTTATTAATTTTTACTCAGATTTACCATGGCATCTTTATAAACTATTCTATTATTAATTAATATATATACACCATCCATTTGAAATTTGCACTTTCTAATCCACAGCTCGTTAAATACCATGGTTTGGAATCAAAAGATTTCCCCTTAATCGAATACAATTACATTGTTATTTCATAATCCTAATAGGCATTTGAAATAGTTATAAATCATTGGAGCCTCATCGTATGACAATGCTAACTGACAATTATTAAGTGACCTTGTGTCCTGGGTAGACCCATCATAAAACGAAATTTCTGCACACGGAAAGCTGCATAATAGTGTATTCAAAATGATAACGGAAAACATTTAAAAAAACATAATATCTGCTGAAAAATAATACAGATAACGACGATTCGAACAGTTAATATGCTACTTTGGAATAACATTTCCACACGATAAGTTTGTGTTAATAATGCCAGAAATGTTCAATGACCACATACCCTTGAGTTTAATAAAACATTTATTGTACTCACTTTACTACCAATATATGAATGAGCAAATTATTTTTACCTTTCAGATATTATTCAATTTAATGTTTTAATACAAAATGTGTGCCCTACTGAGACAATAAGTGGATCGGACATGAGCTCTTATTTATCGTTAAACCCATTTAACACAACATATTCTATGCGATATTATTAAGGGCATTATATCAAAGCATTATCTCAGTGCTGACAAAAAGCCAAATCGATTATCCAAGATACTTTAAATAGCATATTTCAGTTTCCGTTTGTCATTGAATAATGACTGATAAAGATAATTTATAGCGTGGTTTGTTTAAGTTGCAACAACATGTTTCACACTCGCAGTAAAAACAAACAAAAAATAACTAAAATAAAAAAAAATGGCAGCAAGTTCTCAAGATGACGTCATAAGCACTGACTTTTGACGTTATTTAAATAATCGGACAATTACGGGCAACATAGAGCAAAGAATCGGAAGAAATATAAAAATGTAAGAAATGTAAGGTTAGAGAGTGCATAGTTAATAAGCCTGTGGTTGAAGCAAACTTTGGAAGACATAATGAAGCTAACGTTATCTTTTTATCCACTTTGTAAATACATACTTTTGTTTATAATATTTTATGAAAAATGTTGTTGAATATTGTATCGAATCGTACGAACTTATCTTCCAATTGGTTGTTTTGCCATTTACCCATGTTGTACATGCATTTTTGTTGGCTGTGTCTTTTTTAAATATTACGTCGATCCTGTTATACACACATTGTACATTTTCTTGATTAAAATTACTTCGAATCATAGAACAATTCTCAAAATAAACTTGGAATGTGATTTTCTCTGACGATTCTTTTTGTATTGCATTATAATCACCATTGTTTCACCAAATTAAAATACGTTTTACATCAACACAAAATTTGCAAATACCCTTATGTGTGATCAACTTTGCATTGTTCCTTTCTATCCAAATTTTGAGATATCCATTTTTTTAAAACAGAAGAATTTCTTTGTCTTTAACAATAATATATTTGGTTGGTGTTGTGACCTTTGCCTATATATACAATGAAGAAATAGAAAATCAATGATATAGTCACGTTGCTACATCAGTACATACTTTGTTCGGTTAATGTCTGAAAAGGTTTGTGACAGCTCTCCCGATTGGTCCGTTAAATAGCAGCACTTTTGAGTACGTTGACTGGTCAGTGCTTAAGGAATAAGTTTGAATGACTTCATAGTTTGGTAAGCGTTTAATAGCTTTGAATTGTTGCACAGGCATTTTATCATTGGGATTAAAAGACCTGATTCGAGAGTTACGAGGTTCTTTATGTAGGCTACCTCCGTGGCGATTGTGCTATATTACCGTTTCAGCACCATGATCATGTTTGCATTTGTGTGGAGCGCGTGGTCGAGTGGTAAGGCATCGATTCCATTATCGGGGATCGTGGGTAAAATCCTTCTCCACGGTACAAATGTTTGTGCGGTTTCCTTGAGCAAAAATGTTTATTCGTATATGCTTTGGACTGGTGTTAACCAGGAAGACTTAAAGCATGGTTTGTCTAAGTTGCAAGAAGAGAACTTGTTTCAAAATCGAAGTAAATTAAGTTTAAAACACGTTTCTTGATTGTATATTTATAACGTACTAGTTTATTACTTCAACGCATCATTTCAATCTCCTGTTGACAAACCTCTCCTTATTGTTTATACAATTTCAAATAGTTTTATATCATTGAGCTCCTTTCCTTATGGTGTCTTTTTCATGTACAAACAACATTTGAATGTACGTCTTGCTGACATATACTGGCATTTTATACATTGTTTTTATTTTATACGCTGTAATACGTGGCCCAGTAGAGGATACAAAATAGTAAAAACACGGCAGGGAATGCCATCTTTGAGATGTCATCTACAAGTTGGGCTTTGTCCTTTATAATTCCGATCCGAGGCTCCCTGCAGACAATATTGCCGTTCATCTGAAAAAAATATTATTGCAATGTTGTTTAAATGACACACGGCACAATTTATATAGCTTAACACTATTTAATAAGAATAATACAGTCAAACCTGTTTTACAGCCAGTCAATGGAAGGAGCAAAAGTGGTATTATAAGAAAAGGACAGGTTGTTGCTTAATACAGGTTAATTTGCTCTGAAGGCTTAGAAATGGGAAATAGCAAATGTGGCTGCTTATAATAAGTGGCTGCTTAATAGAGGTGACCGCTTACACAGGTTTGACTTTATATATAATTATACACATTTGAAATTAAATTACCCCCCATATATAATCATGCCTTTTATTATAATTCTATTTGAAAACAAAAATTGAATATGCATTCTTTTTTGTAATCGAGTGATCATTTGTGAAAAGAAAGTTCTAGACATACGTATATTAATCTTTGTTCTCAAGTGTAAAATACTGTAACAGGTAAACGGGTTTTCTGTTTGTTCATTTGTGTTTGCTTAGTATTACTGAAGAAAGGAAACGCTTGAAACATGTATTGCCTGTTTGGGTCAAACGATTTATTTTATTTTTATTTTTATAAACAACAATTCACTTGAGTAAGCGTTGACACATCGAATACCGTAAGTTTAATTCAAGGCACAGAACAAAATGTGTTCAATTTTAACAAAGCTTTGTTGCACACATGAAGTATGCTGAAACTACAAAATATTTACAATTCATCCTTTTTTACTGTATCGGTTCTGGGAAAATATCAGTTTGTATTTTGTAACGAGCGTTTATTCATATTCCAAAACCAGATGACCACACAAGTTATATAAAAACAATGTTATGGAATATGTCTATTGTTTAAAAAAATTAAAACTGGTTGAAATTATTGCCAATAAACCAAGCCTATGTTTACTTGTTGACAACGTATGTAAGACTAAGATAGATTTCCCTCTTAAAATTGCAGTTAATATTTTGTGACGTATCAAATAAGTCACGTGGTTTCATTTTGATTTTAATTTGATCCGTTATACAGTTTACTCGTAGTTAAAAAGAGTCTGAATTACGATGCGAAGGTCGTCAAGCTGTATTAAAGTGCTGTTTTTTTTTAGAATGGGGATTTTGTTTCAAGTTCCGATTTTAATGGTTTTGACGTATCAGCCTACTGATTTTATTCCTTAGTGGTATTTCGATGCTTTTTATCCATTTGAAAAATAATTTTTTTTTTAGACATCTTTAAAGTTTTTTCTGATATACTCCTTTTAAGGGATTTACGGAAATTTGATATTGTTTTACTTAAACTATATTTCCGATAGTTATTTATTTACATGGAGGAAATATGCAAATTAAATACCCGAGTGTATGTGTGTGTGCGTGCGTGCGTGCGCGCTCGTGAGTGTGTGTGCTTTTATGCAAACCATTACTTTAGTTTCTTTTTTATAAAGTGGTATAACTCTGTAATAGATTTAAAACATTTATTTTTCTTTAGGTCGAATTAGTCTGTAGCTTTTCCAAGTGGTCCGTTAAAAAGCATTATTGGAAAAAACACATTTGAGCATGTTGACTGGTCATTGCTTCAACCAAAATTTGAATGACAGTTTAATAAGCGTTCAATTACTTGCTATGAATTGTGGGACGTACATAAAATTCACTATTTGGTCATTTGGGTTTAATACACTTGATTCGGGTTTTGGGACAAAGGCCGAATTTATATTATTATAGAATGTGGTTTTGTTTAAACAATATTTATTTGTTATCAACATATGACAGTCATATACATTTATTCAATATACAGCGATACATAACAGCAGAATTGAGAAGAAAGCTATTTCTAGCTTTTACATAGTCTCTCTTCTGAATATCTTGCAAGGACTATACAATGGTGCTACAAACGCAAATAAAACAAATTAATTACTAGACAAACGGATTATAAGCAGCGCTTGAGATGAAAACAAGAAATATGTACATTGTCAAGTAACTTGACCGTAGAGAATACAGTTGTAGCTGATTGGGTATGTATACAAGCTATGGCGTATACGACGCTTCAACTACTGACAGTTGTGTATACTAGCGTTGATCAATACTTGCAATATATCGCTTAAATTATTTTACAAACAATATACAAATAAAGTGGAAAGCGGTAGATAAGGTAGATAGATAGAAGAAGGTAAGGAGAGTTGTGATCACAGGATGCATATTGAGGTGTTGTGGGACGATCTCATGGCAATAAGGGATAGTTCAACTCAATGAATAAAACGCTTGGTCTTCGGGATATATGTTTGGACATCGTGAAATTGTTGATGATTGAGATCATCAGAAAGAGTATCGTTGCCAAAGTATCTTTGCAGTGTATTTAGGTCTAGACGAGTACTAGAACAAAGGACATCATTGAGTAGAGTTCGTTGGCGGTGATATAATGGGAAAGTGAAGAGATAGTGATCAGTATCCTCAATTTCTCCAAAGATACATGTAGGACTTACTACAAAACAGATGGTCTTTCAAGGAACTGCAATGTGGTTTAGAATGTGTTTTAACGCATTTGATGTTTTGAAGCTCAATCATAGTCATTGTATGTATATACAGACAATTATATCAAACACACTTAAGGCATACATATGTGTATATATTAGGTTTATTAATTTGATGGGACTGTGTACATTTTATTTTAAAAAATTACCTGACAAGCTTTAGCAGCAATCTGATATTGATTCTGCAATTCCAATTGCGTACGTCTTTTGCGAGCTAATACATTTGCGCATGCGTACTCCAACAGGGCCGCAAAAACAAATCCCAAACAAACAGCCATCCACACGTCAATTGCCTAAAACATAAATTTAAATGATACGGTTGTAACGTGCTCAAAGAAATAAGCATTCGTCTCATTGTAAATTACATAAAAAATTCGTTTTTTTAGTCCCGGGAAATAACAAGACATTATAATAAATTTGAAACGAAACAGCACATTTTACATTTAACACACAGCTACGTGTAAACTTAAAATTATACTTCCATTAACCGCTTAATAATTCAAATTAAATATTTGAAAGTGAACAGTCAGCAACTTCAATTATGTGTATCATCCTCTGTCTCCCAGATTCAGGTTGTCATTGATGAGTCAGTTGATAACATATCTTTGTTTGGCAGCAGGACAGAAATTTAGAGTCAAGTTACAGAGATATTGTCTAAAACTATTCGGTTTTATTTGGAGATCAAACGTGAAGTTTTGTTGATGTGATGTATTGGTGATGATTACTGGGATATGAGCATACCTAAAGAATTAACCGATTAAACGAAAGGGTCAATAATTTTCCTATTATAATGTTCTTTCAGTTTTCGCCTCCTTCAATACTTAAGACGGTTATGATAATACGTATAAAGTTGCATTGATGTATAAGTAGTGGTGAGATATGAACTGGCCTTAAATATTTAGCCGGGTTTTCTTAGTATGTAAGGGGCTATTATTCTGCTTACAATCCAGTCCACGTTATAGAAAATAACGGACACAGTGCATTTTCATTAAAGTAAGAAATATGAGTATGTATAACAATAAACGAATCATCTCAATATAAAAAGAAGTTAATCCCCTTGTGGTAATATCAATACTGTGTATTGAAACACGGCCAGAGTGCAACTATAGTTCATATAGGTAAAAGTGTGTGCGTCACCTTCATTGGTCATATCGTCCGTCTGTTACTAGAACGTGACTTGACTTAAACACCTTGGTAACACCTTTAAAAACTTACGACGGTTATTTAGGGATGTTACCGATTAACATGTAGAGGCAGCGGTCAGAACACAGTCATCCTCAATGTAGCCAGACAAATTAAAGCACGCAAGGTCGTGCATGCTTTTCAGGGAGATAACGAAAACTTTATTGAGCTGTTTACAAATTGGGAGCTGCATTAAAGTGATGATGGAATATTGTAAACGTGATTTGAGAGGGTTTATAAAATGGCGATTTGGCTGAACAGGCTGTTTGGACGGAAAGAGAGAGTCTCTGGTCTGTCGCTAGTCATTTGCTGTCTGTTGCTAGAATAAAAAGTACTATTTGTAAAACTACGTGTTTGTTTTTAAGTCTCGCAAAAGTAGTACACACTTAGCGCCTTCCGTCACTTCTACGCTGGAGAATGCACACATGAAGCTTAATCAATGCATGTGTAAGTGGCTATTAAGATATATTATGGACATGCCTAAAATTTAATCGAATTTACTTAATTAAGTAATTACATGTTAATCAGCATAAACTCAAAATACAGTTATTCCTCTTGAACTCACGCGTCCCATTACAAATATGAAGTTTGTAACAAATTCAGGAATCAAATATGGATTTATAAGAATAGATTGGATTTCTGTAGTAATCAAAAACGTACACAAATTAAAAAAAAACTCGCATAAAAATACAAACACGGGACATTTTACCGCCTCTCACCTGACCCATTTGTCAAATGACTCATTAACTACAAGGCAGGCGAGTCCATACATATTTCACCGTCATGGCAATTAACAAAACGGAGAAATTGTCACAGCTAATGGTGGATAATGGGCGCGTGATGCACTTAGCTAAAGTAGTTGTTCTTTCTAGTAAAACGTGGGCTCATCTTACAATTAGCAATTAAGTGTAACAAAGTCAGGAATCCAATATGGATTTATAAGAATAGATTGGATTTCTGTAGTAGTCAAAAACGTACACAAATTAAAAAAAAATCGCATAAAAATACAAACACGGGACATTATACCGCCGCTCACCTGACCCATTTGTCAAATGTCTCATTAGCTACAAGGCAGGCGAGTCCGTATATATTGCACCGTCATGGCAATTAACAAAATTGAGAAATTGTGACAGCTAATGGTGGATAATGGGCGCGTGATGCACTTAGCTAAAGTATATGTCGTTATTACTAGTAAAACGTGGGCACATATAACAATTAGCAATTAATAAAAGTTGTTGATATTCAAAACAACTTTGACAGCCGTGTAAAACCAACGGTATATAAAGGACCCGTTTTTACCTGTACAGGGACTCGGATTTCGATATACTTTTAGGCCTCGTTACTTTGACGAAACTAAATTAGATTACAGCGTCGTGAACATTCAAATTAGAAATTAAACTTGTGATTACTTTAGGAATTGTGACAACTTAAGGAATTTAAAATAGTGATAACTTAGAAATTGAGCTTATAGTTACTTTAGAAATTGGACTCGTTAGAAATTTGAACTAGACTTGTAATGACTTTAGAGTGAATTTATAATAAACATTTATAATCTCAGCTAACTTGTATTTCCACCCTCATTACGCTACAAGTTTAATTTATGTGAGTATGGTTATCAATAAGATATATAGCTATGTTTAAAATTTTAATCAAACTTACTAAAAATAAAATGGTTCAAAATGTCAAAATGGAGTTATTGGCGCCTAGAAACCACTTTATGATTTTATTGATGTACGGGTAGTGGTTACTGAGATATGAGTGTTCAAGCAAATCTTTATATAAAAGGCACCATTCTTTTAAAAGTCGTGCTGTAGAGTTCAACATGCATTACATTTCTAATCAGAATTTCTAAATATAGATGGGTTCAAAATGCAAAAATGGAATTATTGGCGCAAAGAAACCGTTTATTATTTTATCGATGTATGTGGTTACTGAGATATGAGTGTTCAAGCACTAAAACCGGTGCTAGTATATATGTAAGGAATCCCTTTTTTCCAAAAGTCTTACTGAAAAGTTGAGCATACACTACACTTTTAATCTGATTTACTAAATATAAATGTTATAAATCCGCGTATTAAAACCCCTTTATGATAGTGACAGTACAGATGAAGTTTCATTATTTTTTGAGATATGAGCGTACAAACAAACTCTGGTGCGAATATGCATATAATGCATAAACCAGTAACCTTTTTAAAAAGGTTAAGCTGAAAAGTCAATGAACTATAAATATTGTTGTTCATATTATTGGGGGTGAGTATGCAAATGCAAAATGTATCCTTTGTAAAAATTTTGGTTTTTAAGAATAACTATTCTAGATATAAAACATATAAAATATCACATGTGAGATGCTCTAGGGGTTGATGTAGACATTACCATTTTATTAATGGTCATGACCTCAAGATCTGTTTGTATGCGGTGTCTTTTGAAATACCGATGCATGTTTGTTGTGCACATTAATTTGAAATACAAATGTACACATTAATGCTGTATGTTTAATCCAAAGTCATAATTTATTAATATGTAACGATGACTTTATGCAAAAATTGCATGTATTTGAAATAATTTTGTTATCATTACCATTGCTCATTAAAATTAATATGTTTAAAATATTGCAATATACAGTCACACAGGTGACAATTATTTTTAGAAACATCTTCGAAATTATGCATTGCCATGCACAACATAGGTTTTCGATTACTTTATAAATCTTTCAATTTAAAGTATCTACACATGTTGTTGTCAACCAGGTTCCCTTTAACACCATTTCCAACACATTTCAAGTTATAGATGGCATATTCAGTTGAGTTGTATTGGTGGAGGAAGACCTCAGAATGAATCTGGTTAGAACCACCGTCCTACCGCAAGTGACTGGCAAACTTTGTCACATAACGTTTTTAGACTTAGCGTGACTTGAACCTATGACCTTAGCAATGCTAGGTGAGTAATCTTGAGACAGCGCCAAAGACCACTTTGCCACAGAGGACCTTTTATACGGTTGTATTTATAGATAATGCATAAACAGAGAGATTATGCAGTGGCATGCACAACATATGATTTAGATTACTCTACAGTATTTCTATTTAAAGTATCAGAACATGTAACGTCCGGTTCCGGACCTGACCCGATATCCTTTCAAAAGCAGAACTGGTTCCACGCAGAAAAGTGCGGGTTAAAAAAAAAGCTATGAGTTTACACTGCAATCGAACTTTAACGAATTAATACATGATAAACAATATAATAATATAATATACTTATTTAATTACTCTTAACGGTCATAAGTAACTAATTACTACATTACCTTCACATAGGACACTCTTGGTAAGGAAGAATTGGACATGCTCCTCTGTGTAGTTATGGTGAGAACAGTAAGAATGCCAAGTGAGACGCGAGCTGGCACAGCATCCACGTGCAACCAAAACGATAACCAGGACAACATCACGATTAAAACACTGGGAACATAGAGTTGGATCATGTAGAAGCCGATGTTTCTGTCCAGGTACAAGTCCATTTGAATACAGGTGTTGCCAACTGGGAAATCAAAATGTATAAAACTGTGTTGGGTTAGCTGTTCCGTTCAGAATATTGACAAAAATCTCAAAAGGACACACGGCTATCTTAAAATTGAAGTTTGTGTCAGCGCAACAAATATAGCTCTACATCTATGAATGTGTAGTCATGTGAAAATATCAATCACCAAGTTTTATTATTTAGAACTTCTTATTTCAATTTTTGTTAACAACTGAAGTCAAACTAACTTTGGAAACGCATGCTGCAAAACTTATCAAACATTTTTTGTGTGTGTTTTTTAAATATATCATAAACAAATTGAGGGAAGTAAAATGCCTGTTACGCATTTATTATATTGGAGAGAGGATAAGTGGATTTAATCATTTCTAAAAGTTATGTCCTTTTCCAATATTGATACGAAACTAAGGGTCTGTACACAAAACAAAGTACGTTAATATCTTATGTGCATCAAGCAAATATATAATTCTAAAAAAGAGAAAGTACGTATTTCAAAATGACCGTTTGTCCATTTAAGTTGATTCCAAGATACAATGGTGTTATAAATGATTCCAGACTTAAGTATAAAGACGCGAACATATGCATAACATATAAAAATACAATACTATTAGATGCCAACTTGTTTAACAATATGATAGTTACATAAACAAATGGATCAATTCGAACAATTTAGATAGCTTTATTAAGCTGCACGAAGCTGTCAAAATAATTTATCGATGCGTAGTTGTATGTTTATTCTTTCATAAAATACACACCATTTTGAATACAACTTCAGTAAATTCTTATTAATATCAAACAATATTCCGGAACATTTTCAGCCGTTACATACTGCCATTGATTCTTGACAAGTAGTTTTTTTCTGAACTTGAAACAAATGATAACAGATGATTTGACTATTATCTTTGTAATCTAACATAGTCAAATCTAGTTTTTGATTGATCATAACGAGTGAACCATGTAACGGTACATATATATTGCGTTTACATATTGACGATAACAGTAGTGCTGTCAATCTAAATAGTTTAAACATATTTTATTTCATATATAGATGTTAAATGACGTCAGGTCACAAGTTCTGACAACATAAGATTTGGTCTCCATTCTACAATTTTATACAATATATGTGCAATTGTTAAAAAGTTAACAGAATGTTAAACTGTTCAATCTAAATGAATGGACAAAGTTGAAGTTGAAAGTATTTCTCTGAAGGTTCATAATATATCTATTGCATTCTTCAAGATGTAATAATTATCTTATTATATCAAATACAATATTAACTTATATATGACATAATAAACTCATTTATATATTTGAAATATTTCGCACTATATGACGTATATCTATTCTGGAAAATGATATATATTCATAAACGTGTGACAGTTAAAAAACTGTTACCCGCTCAAGCAGCAAACAGAATCGTGACGTCGTATTATAACTACTGTTACCCTTTCGCGCTATAAATATAAACGTGACATCATTGTATAAACAATGTTACCCGCTACAACAGTAAAATGTAAATTTGATTTAATAATTCGAATAGTTATACGTTGGCCAAGCGGGTTTGAACATAATAGAGTTTTAAGAACGGTATAAAAAAGTCACTATTACCTCTTCTTCTACGAGATCGGTTTTCTTTTAATGTCATGTCCTATTTTAGTATATATATTATTTTCAAATTCATGTGAACATGAAATCAAGTAAGAGATTAAGAAAGCAAAAACGAATGAAAAAAAATGAATATCAAATTTCAGTAAGCAGTACTTAAGCATACTTTCGCCGTTATCTGTGCAGTTAATCGTCTCAAATTTGTTTGGAGTAAATTGTGGGAGTTCAAGATCAGGGTTGAATTTAACTGGTTCGTTATCTAACCATCGGAATGTTAGACGATTCGTCGAGTAGGCAACTGAAAAAGTAAAAAATGTAACAGTGTACATTGTGTTTTTTTAAAAGAAACATGCCAAAATAACTTATAGTGTGAATTTTTATAAGCGGATGCATTCTTTCTAAGAAAACAATAAATTTTCTATGTGGAAAAAATGACAATGGAAAAGACCAATTTTAATCGTTATAAAATATAGAAAATAAACAATTAGGAAGTTAGAAATATCATTTAAGGAGATTGCCTTTTCAGCTAATATACTTTCTTGCTTGAATCTTATTAGTTAAAGGCCAGAAAATAAATTGCTTGATTATCATCCAAATTTTTCTTAAAACGGGGAGGGCGGTAGGATTTTTTTTTTGAAGGAAAATAAAAAGGGTCGGGGCGGCATGAAAATTAAGGGGCGGGCAGGGATGATAATCTAGCAATTAATTTATTATGGCCTAATGTCATTTCAGCTTATTTCATACATTGTATAGAGAATGAAGACCTAGCAATTATGAATAGATCTACATGTATCGTTCTCAAGATTATCCAATAAATAGCTCTAGACCGAAATATCTTAACATAGAGAGGTACGTGCAAATCGTTACCTAAACGCTACTTAGAACTCTTAATAATAAACCATGTGATCAATGGTCACTCGACACCTTGCCTCTTGATGACAAATCAAAGTTAGCAAGTATAGCTAACAGGCAAGAATAATTAGACCGATGTAAAGCCTATCAAAACTTTAAAGTACCAAACATTATGGACAAATACTTATGATCGGCATGAGCAGGAATGCTGTGTTAGTGGAGGAACTCAAAAGGTATCACCGCAGACTGCATATATATCGAGTTTTCTTTAGTAGAATAATGTGAAGTGTGTATGCAATGCAGGCATGCCTTTTCCAAACAATAGTACATTTCATTATAAAATTCTTCAAAGCTAATTCTTTATAGCAAAACAAGTACCTGTCTAAAATACTCTTAAATGATGCAATGAACTATTTGAAAATTCGATACCAGTATTTTAAACAAGGGTGCATCAGAGAAATGCATAATATATTCTTAATGCTTACAAAGAAATCTCCAAGAAAATGTTAATGTTCCTTCAATAGCTTTTACTCCGCTACTGAGAATATCACAATCATCATTTTTCAATGGCAAACTGAGTATTTCCTTAAGTTTTCATTCAAGGTTAAGTTGTAAAACGAGGCAATAATGTAATGCAAATTGTTGTTTACAATCATGGGTCGTTTCAAATTAATGTTTAGATGAGGGCGTTATAATGCAAACTATTCTACAAATCAATTGAAAAACACTTATGAAGTTGCAGACATGACAGTATTTCTCTCGTTGGTTTAAAACACTCATCTCAGATCATTGAAAATGAAGATTGAATGACTCTAGTTAGCAATGCTCTTCAATTTCTAGATTAAATAATTATCTTTAAATGTATGGTTATAGTTCTAATGCTTCTTCTTTATGTTTACAAAGTATTTGTATGACATTCACATGCTTTTAAACTAAAAGGATACTTTTGACATTATTTATTTGTTAAGAAAAGAGGATTAATTATTACTGTACACGTTGTATCATATATTGAACTCGTCATTGACATCTGATGTATGATTGTAGTGTAACATATGTAATGATATGACTTTTGTATTTAAATTTTTTGAAGTTCTTCAAAGTTCTTCAAATACTGAACGAAACAGCGAACTGACCACCTGACGTTTGATGTATTTTATTCAAATGTCCGTGAAATTTGACCTTAATAATAAAGAGCATTTTGAAAACAAAGACCACGCTTGTAATTATGTAAAATCAAATTGTCTGTCAATGTTGTAAGCTCATTTTGATAACGCTACTCAATATTTTGGTGAAGATAGTGAAAATACAAATGTGGCGGGTTGTTAGCTGCTCCGTTCAGTATTTTAAGCTGATGCCTCGTGGCAAAATGAAACCATTACAAAACATACCAACGAAAAAGGCACCGATATACCAACTTTACTTACAACTTTGTAAAAATAAGGAGCACTTTTGTTGGTCCATTGGATATTTGTGAAGTATCATCGGGCATGCCGCCGTCAACGTTATCCTGGAAATGACCATAGAAGTAGTGTTCTAATGAATGAAGTAAACCATTACATTTATTTCAACAAGCAGGCCTTTGTTGTAAGGTTTAGTCCATAATAAATGGTGTTTAGTGTAGCTTTCAGCAATTTCTCAGCCGGTTGACTACTTCTTAGCTCTGACCCACTGGAGTATCATGCAGCAGACACATATAATGATACCTCACCCAGTTACAATATACACCGGGCCAAACAGACCTTGAAATAACCTCTAAATGCTGAGCGCCAAGCCATTATTAACTCTTTGGTTAGTCAAGGCCGAGGATCGAACCAACGGTATTCCACATGCGAGTCCATAATAAATGCGAAGAGCCAAGCGAGGAAGCTTCTAGTACTATTCTTCAAGTCTTTGGTAGGACACGGCTGGGGATCAAAACTACGACCTTCCAACGCGGTTATACTAGACCATGTTGCAGTTTAGTCAATAATAATAACACATATATCCGTACATGTATTAGACACAGTCGTCGCAACAACATGTTTACAGTTACGTTAATCTAATATTCTATACTCAGTATCATAAACTCAATAATACATACTCGCTGTCTTCATATCATATAGCGAGATAAATAAAAATGCCATAACCCTGACAGATACTACGCTTTTTTCTTACGCCAGAGTTATATCCCTTGTTTTACTGTAGACTAT
This sequence comes from Panopea generosa, assembly GCA_029582155.1. Lineage (NCBI taxonomy): Eukaryota > Metazoa > Mollusca > Bivalvia > Adapedonta > Hiatellidae > Panopea > Panopea generosa. The sequence continues at coordinate 2,441,028 of CM055896.1, read as the reverse complement.
TGAAGTTACTATATTTAATAAATCCTGCGCTCTTTGGTTAATCGGTTTTCGAATTTCATCATTAAGATTGTGATTTGTAAACGCAATGCTAAGACAACAAATACAGAGACGGGACACCAATGGTACCACAGAGCAGTAAAATGGAATAGATTTTGCCAGACTGATGACGTATAACACAGTAATGGCTACTTAATTATAACATCTTGTAAAATAGGTGTTTCCTAAGAATCTTAGACAACAACAAGGAAAAGAAAATAGACTCGGATTTATTAGACTGCATTCTTGCCAATGAGGGGCTATAGAATACGCAACAACCTCATGCCCCTTGACAATGACATAAGTGTAATATACTTCGGTCATACCTGAAAGTGTTTAATAATTGAATAATAATAATAATAATAATAATAATACTGTGTCAAGTAGGAGGCGAGTATTTTATAATCGCCACCAACCTGATAGGCCTGTTGTCATAAATAACTACTAAAACGATCCCTTAGAAATACATGGGGCATCAAATGAAAAAACAATAGCAGACAATCAGTTCATGAGGTGGAATACACTATTTAAATACCTATAAACTACTAAAGTAAAAGTTTGTAATATGTTGCCAGCAACCTATATTTGATGCTCAGTATATAGTTTCCTTGTTTACACGTTTTGCGAGTCCAGTGGTAGAGCGCCTAACCCATGATAGAAGGGTTTGATCCTCTGTCATGGCTATGTGTGTCATTGAGCAAGACACTTTTCTACATATCCTTAGAACTGGTTCAAACCAAGAAGACTTCCAGCGTAATTTGCCTAAGTTGTAAGAACTTGTTTCACAATCAAAGTAAAATAAATAAGTTTTAACTAAACTAATGTTTGCACGTTGGTTGCCTCTTGATTAGCAACACTTTAAACATAAAGTCAAACCTGTCGTTAACAGCAAGTAATGGGAAGGATCAAGAGTGACCTCTTAAGACAGGTTGTAGTGAAATGCAGGTTAATTTGCTCTGAAAGCATAGACATGGGAAACAGCATATATAGCTCCTTAAAACATGTGGCTGCTTAATAGAGGTGACCGCTTATACAGGTTTGACTGCACATTTAAATTAAGTATTGTGATTAATTATTTAAAGCTGTCCAAATTAAAATACCACGTGACAGGAAGAATAAAGTCATCATTTAATTGAATTTTCCAATTGTGCGATATTTAAAATTTATCTCTCTTTTTTTTAATTCGACAAAATGGCATTGGTATCGAATAAGAATGTTTTCTCTACTGAAGTATTGTTTGTGTTAACGTTTTGCTACAATTGTAGTGTTTCGATAATCAAGGATAATTAAAATATGATTAGTCCATGTTTTTAAAATGTTATTACGATCGCTTTAATTTAAATTTTAGATGTAATAATTGAATTTTTCGCTTGAATATGATAACTGTTTTTACTTTAAGAGCTCTAAAATAGTGAAATAAAGAATGCGCATTTCACATAAATTTATTGGTCGTACGAGTTTTTAAATTACCATTAAGGTCTCTCCTGCAAACAAATGACTGAAATGTTGATGCTGTGAGATGTTAAGCGCCTCGGTCAACAATTTTCTCCCGCCCGACAACAGTCTCCCTGATGATTGATATTTCAGGATTAAAAGCCGAATGTTGAGTTTTTATCGGGTGATGAAAAACATAAGGCTAGTTTAATGTTGCCGAAAAGCCTTTCGGGCTTCCGGAACATAAATTGGCCTTATGTTTTCTTCACCCGATGAAAACTCAAAATTCGGCTTTTAATCCTTTTATTCGCATTATGTTCTCCAGCTATTTTAGATAAAACTATTATGTTGTTTTTGTTATTTTGATATCTAAAAAGCAAATTATACGCATTTAACTGCAAAGCCAATGTTATGAATGTAACGGCGATGTTGTCAACATACTAAAAAGTGCACGAATTTGTAGGACAACTTACGGCAAAGGTTAAGTGATACTAACGACAACGTGACGTCTCACCAGCAAAACAAAATCGTGCAAACAATGAAATGCAAACTGGTCCTCGTTAGCTCCGCCCAGCTGCAGTGTTTTTCAATGGGAAATGAAATGCAGTAAATCTATATAGTTCATTTAGGCCGATTGTAGTGGGAATGTAAATATACGACACTGCGTCTCATTATCATTCGTCTCTCACCACTGATTCAAGTGGGAAAGGTATCAGTTACTTGCAGAGATGGGGTGTGCTCGAGTACTGGTTAATTTATGGAAACAGTGGTTAGGTAAACTGATCGTCTGTTAGCCCTCGATGGCATGAAAATGACGCTAAATGTTCAATCAATCAATCAATCAATCAATCAATCAATCAATCAATCAAATCAATCAACAATTTTCGATCCTTTTGTGACGGTGTCTTCTTGAGACAGTGTTATGAGCGCTGCCATACTGGAGTAATATGCAGTAGACAATTACATTTCAGTACATTTAAAAATATTGACTAACTATCCAGCTTTATATAACAAATATTTACAGTATATTTTTAAGGTAAATATAACTGTAAAATTGAAAGTGGACGTTAAATATAACAAAGTCAATTATTTTTAGTAAAACTTATTCAATATCAAAAGATTTAGATTAGCACTTTTTGTGACTTTAGATTTTGAGATTCGTATCAACCTTTTTTTATAAACAATCTTATACGATTAACCAAACAACTAATTTTTTGGCCAAAGAACGGAAATGGCTCTGTTGTAACCGGAAAATGACTTTCCGTCTAATACTATTGAAAAATTAACAAATTGCTTTTAATTCAGTTTTACCAACGCGTACGTATTTAAATGTACTAACAGGGATTCATCGCTGCAGTTTGAAATGTTACAGAGACTATATTAATTAGTATAATTATTTTTGCGACCAGATTGTTTTCATATTGCCAAACTATTTTCCATTTCTATTTCCATTTTTTTTTCGGTAATATCATACAACACAAAGTCAAAGATATACTCTCATATACTGTACATATTAAATTATAACAACTGATTATCAGAATATTATTAGATATTGTGTAAAGTTATGTTTGGCATGAGGATGTTGTTATAAACGTACAACAGAATGCTTTTTAGCAATGTCAAAGCCAGTGTGATTTAAAACTTACTCATCAATCGATGGTACCATAACATAGTTTTTCACAATAAAACGGACACTTTTTACGTTTTTGATAAATGATTATTAATATGCACCTACACATAGTTCACATTGCAAATTATTTGTGAAGGTTATGAGTATTACAACTTTGATTATTGTTAAATAAATAAGTTTCTTTTTTTCAAATATCATGTGCAAAACGCTAAGAAATAAAAATCGAAATCTACCCTTAAAATAACAAGCACACGAGGAGTGCGTGGGCCAGTGGTATAGCATCGGACCAAGTATCGTAGGTCATGGTCACACCTTTTCCGTATATGCTTAGCACTGGTTCTACCAAGGAAGATTTCGAGCCCGATTTGTATAAGTAATAATAACTTTTTCCATAACTGAAGTAAGACAAAAAAAGTTTTAACTTAAAGTGCAAACACACAAAATGTTAATAACCACCTAACCAGGAAAAACTAACAACAAACTAATAAATTAGTAACCTTATCAACCACTTGTTATTCTACACATTTCCTGTCTATTAAAGCACGAACATCAGGATAGCTTTTTAAACATGCAAAAATATTGTATTGAAAAAGAATTTCCAAACTTGGTCTACGCGTCCAGGTTAATTTAAACTAGATTTACCGCTTAAAATTGCATCGTATTTTCTGACGTATTAAATAAATCACGTAATTTTACTTTGAATTTGATTTGATCATAATGGTTTACAAATTGTAGAACGTAGAACTTGTGTCATCTTCAAACATTCATTGAGATTTTATTTATTTATGATATTGGGATGTTTTGTATCGATTTTAAAACATATTGTTATTTTGTAAAACATTGATAGCGTATTTTCCTGCTTTATTACTTTAAGGAAATCGACACTAAATCGTGCTCGTTCGTTTCGTCAATACAACGTAACAATGCAATTTTCTTTAACACAATGAACTTAAGCTGAATGGCTATCTTTATTCATTTCTTTGAAATCTAAAATGTTTGCAATCTCAAAAAGTTGGAACGTAGAAGTAATAAAGCTGTCATATGGAATAAAGTAATTCACTCATTTGTCCATCCAACAGAAACACAATTCTGAAGTATGAAACTATTTATTGCTTGTAATCAGACAAAATGCGTTTTCAGAACAGTTGCAGGAAGATTGACAGATACGCTTGAGAGATGAATCAACTGCGTGCGATTTTAAATTGCATTTATTTGAAGATTTTTTTAAAATATAATTCTCAAGAGGAAATAAATAGATTAATTAATCAAAACAACAATTAAAGAAAAACTAATTCTCATTAGTTTTAGAAATCTATTATTATTGTATAATAAATTATGAAACGAAGACATGTTTGTGGGAAAAAAACAATTAAAATATTTAAAAATATAATAAGCATAATTACGTGCAATTTAAAAATTAAAGATTAACCGGTTTTCATTTTAATTGGGTCAAGAAAAAAAAAGCTTCAACTTCAACAAGTACACTGTCATTTGAAAACGAAACTGCTATGAAAGGTTACTCGTATATAAATCGCGTTTATTACTTAACGTTTGAACTTACATTAATTGTAAAAGAGAGTCTTCAAATTAAACAAATCACGCTCGAAGTCTTGCCAGATAGAACAAATACTTAGTATCGCTAATAAAGTGTCTTGCTCAAAGACACCATACATAGCTGCGGCGGAAGCATAGTTATGTAACCATACCTGTGACCACGTGCAAGTAGGCAAATCGTCACGGTGTATAATGTTATCATTTCAATATTTCCGTTATGGTAATACGATAACGTGCAAAATCTCAAGCCTTTAATCATATTTGAAAAAAAAATCCAAATAAAAAAGGATATCTTTTCAGAGTATACATCATACTGTGAAAATATGTTTATTGCATATTCTGTCAATTATATATAATATTTACGTAAGTGAACAACTAATGTATATACCTAGATCGGTACTTCACTGTGCCATCCTCGTAAATATGTAACATCCTATTAGGCACTGTCACTGTGTGAAAGTAGGCCCTTTTTTCGTTCCGGAAGTAGAGATCTGGAACCCAGACATCGTTCATGTGACGGGCGTCTAGTTCTAAAAACTTTACGTCAATTAGATTTCTGAAATTAAGTCGAGTATCCCGCCATTCTTGAGTTATGAATGTACTCAGAGTGAAATCCTGAAAATAGATGTTTTATATTAGTACCGTATTACTAATCTAAATTGGAAATTTCAATTCAGTATATTATCTACCGAATGAAATAATTGATATAATGAAATTGTTTTGAGCTTTTTGCTCTTAGACTTAACAATTTCATTTTATTAATTATTTAAAAAAAAGAAGGACCAACTCCACACATCCGACCCCCACCCCGCAGAAAAAAATTAAAAAAAAAGAAGAAAAACAGGAAAAAACATCAATAGGGGCAGTTACAGACGTTATAGTTATTTCTACTGATAGCTTGACCAGTATTACTGAAGAAATTATTGCATTCTATTTGAATTTGAACAATGTCAATATTAACCATCGGCCAAAATGACTGGTCTCCTTTAGAAAGCAATGATGGTAGTAGACGTAATATCTCACTTTGAATGACCCTATATTCATATTTGGATGAAAGAGAAAATCGCCTGTGGCGTAGCATTAACAGAACGTGTCACTTCGTAGACAAATCCGATTATAGATTACTTCTTTATTTATCTCATGGAACTCCTAGTATTTGACAGCCTAAGTGAACAGTATCACCTTCTGGTATCTACATAAGATCGTCAGTAGAAACTCTCAAAGTAAAATAATATAAATCTGCGATTTCATGGTTTACAAAGCAATTAAAATAGTCATATACTTATGAAGCTGAAATGCATCTTAACTGTATTTGAACGTTTATTTCCAGACGTTTTCAAATGGTTAAATTATAATGCCAAAAAATGTATCGACGGAATACAATATTGTTAACAAGACGTGCGAAGACAAACATTGAACATCAGGTAGACACTATTGAAAGTCTGAGTAAAAGCAGATTTTTATGTAGCCAGCTGTACTACATATGAATCATATAAATATAAACATAAACAAAAGAAATAAAGAAAAGTTACCATCGTTTGTTCATCAATGGAATCAATGCTGTTAATGTACAAGCTTACATTCACCTCGCAAGGGTAATCTGAAAATATTTGCATAATAAGGTAAATGACCAACAAAGCGTAGCACTTCAAGAATACGATCTCACAACAGCATAGCCAAAAGCAATATATAGAATAATGGTAATGATTATAAGTTCAGCACATGCATACAGAAGAAACGACAGTCAGTTTGAGTTTATATTTTCCCTCAGGCTGGTCATTTTGTCAAGCAAAAACACTGTCACCGCATTTGAACGGCCAATGTTAAAGCGGCTGTACTTTGTTAAACACGTCGTAACATTATATACTCTGAAATTGTAATAGTTGAAACCAATGTTATACATCTTTTAAACAATATGCAACTTGAAACCTAAAGTAGATGATAGGAAGAACGAATTATTGCTTTTAGATAAATTCCATGCCAAGCATGATACAGAATAAATATGTCAACGAGACTAGATAGTACAAAGTAGTATTCCTACTAACATAGACCGATGTCAACAACTCCTACATAATTGAGCACTATAAACCATGATTTGCAAGGTAATCTAATAGTCCATGGTGCTTTAAAGGGATTATATTGGCCTATAACCGTCAAATCCCTGTCCTAAATACACACGTCCAGCATATAGATACACTTATAACTTAGAGATATACACGTCTAAGGTGTCTAATTGCTTGACCTCTTTATTACAAACATCGGATTTCTGAAGCCACGTTTATGTTTTTGTTTACATTTGCCATATTCAACGAACAGCTTTCGGGTTTCCGATCAATCATCGGATAAAATTGTGAAGACTCGTTCCCTATCTCGTTTCCGAGGCTTTGTTCGGGAAATTTACGGAGTTCAATGTAAACATTGCGCAATACTTTATTGCGGGACGTATTAAAGTTTTGGCCAATATTCAATTACTGTTTATTTGATAACTTTCAAGTAAATAATGGTTATACACCAATACATAAGCATTATTTTGTGCACACTGCATACAGGAAAAGTCTGGATTAACAGTGTGTTTGTGTAACTTGCCAACATAATCCCTTTAACAATAACTATGATTGTTAAGGAAATTAAAGATACGCCGTCACCAATTGTTCTGCATGTATTTGATTAATAAAGATGGCAATTGTAATTAACGAAGTTTCATAGTTTGAAATATTTTTTTTAATTGAATGTTTATATGTTTGAATGGTACATTAGGTAGTAATAGCAATACATTTACAGAACGGTATTCCCAATGTTAGCTTATCAGTAATAAGTTCTATACCATGCAACATGTTGTAATAAATAAGTTTAAAGTGATAGTACTGCCTATGGTTAAATAAAACATCTCAAACATAATTATATTTGTACAAAACGGAATAGATGATATTTAAGATTACTTACAGGTTCTACTCTTATTCATTATTTGGTCTTTCTCCATATTTTAAAACAGGATATGCCACATATAACCTGTCGTGGATTTAACCCCATTAAAGATTAATATTTACATTTATATAACGTACTACATTTCTATACGAGTACATGATATACGAATATAGGGAAATTATGACTTCCTTCTTAAACAATATAAAGAAGCAAGCAACCTACATGTACCACGTGTGCATGTTACCTTACATTAGATAAGTGCACTGACAGGATAGATCCAACATACACACAGTATACTTTTGTAATTTTAAAATTAAGAGGCAATATTATGGAAGAAAAACATCTGACCTAAATTTGTGTTGATGACATACATTTAACTGGGATAAAGAATAGTTTTCACTACTAATAATTACGGATTAATTATAATGGAAACTATCATGCTTAATACACAAATAACACTATAGGCGTAGTACCAACAATTGCAAACAGGAATTGCTTTCGTGCGGTAGTCGCATAATGGTGGTTGTAAATAATCCTGGTTTCTTCTTCTTTGATACTCATTTCTTATTCGAATGACATTGTTGATGTATTTTGAACATTTATCATGTTTGAATTGTGAATTTGGAAAATTGATGCTTGGAAACTGGGGTATGAAAACATGATTTCGGAAGTCTCTTGAATAGCACATGACCCCATTATTTCTCATCATATACAGGTTGTGCAGAGTTTGGTAAAAATTAAAATGTAAGTTTCACTTCTTTCATTTGTGTTTCTCTATGAGTGACAAGCCTTACATTTACTACAGAATAAAAACACAACGCAATGATGGGTTCACACCTATATTTCATAGCTGCATTGCATTGAGCACAACTGGAGACAGTTTATACATTATAAACAGAATGTATTGAAAATAGATGAGCGGTTATATAAAGCATTTGCACATGTAATTTGACTGGAACCAAACTTCAGGATATGAATAACCAAGTGGTGATTTGCATAAAGACACATCATGCATTTCTTTGGGTCATACGTTACATGGATTCTATGACTATCACGAACCATTTGCGTTATAGGCTACAGTTTATTATGCATATGACGTTGTTCTCATGAGAGCTGCATCAGATTCTTCTTTTGAAACGCATTGGACATGATCGAGAATCGGAAGATTTCATATAATATAGATTGATCATTTTTGTGTTGGATCATTACAACTACTAGAGTCTTAAAAGTTTGCCTAACAATGAGCACACACTATTTTACAAAATGCTGATAATCGCTTAATGGATGTCTAAATGTCATTATGACATTATTTTTTTTTAAATATGATTACCCCATATTTTACTCAGAAATTGTCATTTTAGGCTCAAGTAACTGAATTTTCCCCATTATTTACGAGGCAGATCTGCGTTAATATGACCCGTACAATAAAGTGTTATTTTGCTGGCTTAAGGGTTGTTCGTCTTTCTGAATGATTTATAGTTCCACAAAGCACAAACGATAACGTTGACGCACAGAGCATAAAGTTTGTCCATACAATAAGTGAAAATTTCCCAAATTGCTATTACGGTGACGTATTACGTTGAATGCTTTGGATCCTATTTGTCATATAGTATATTTTTTACTTTCGATGCGAAAACTTCGTATGACTGAATAAGTGTTTTGACATCTTCACGAGATATTATGCATTTTTTCGGATCAAGTCATCATTGTGGTAATAATTCTTTATATATACATTGAAGTCATTATCATACATGTACATGTACTACAATGTATTAAAATCACAAGTATACACTGGCCGTCGATGAAATACATTAATTCTGTAAATACACAATTCATGATTAAAATATACTAATTTTAAGTGAACTAAGGAAATGTGAAAGAAACGCTCAAATATTCATTCATAAACAAGTCAGATACGAAATACTAATACAAACTCAAACTATCGCCACTGAGGTATTAAAACATATTGTCACGCAGATTATATCCCTGATAAAATGCGACAAATGTATGCGTAATAAACCACAGGGGATTTACGTATTTATATAGAAATTAATCCGGTTAACAAAATGAGTCATGTGCTGTTTTCATTACTGTGATATACTAGAATTTGTATTTACTTTTTTAATACAATTACTGAAACATTTCCTATGTTCTGAATAAAAAAAAAATGTTTAAATTCAAACACGTACTATTCGACACGTCGTATATATATGGCGGACCACAGGTCAATAAAGGATAAGCATGAAAAGCAGTTAAGCTTATTACAACTATACGTCTCACTACACAGTTGCGCCGCCCCTTTTTGTCAGGTAGCAAGATTCTTGCGCTTAAAAATAGTCCTATGTAACTCGGTTTAATTTTTTTTAAATGTTTTTAGTGGTTAAGATTGAGTAGAGTCACATATGGCATAGCATATAATGCAATAATCATTGGTGTTAAAAATGTGACTTTTATAGTATTTTAACATATAAATGTATTTAATATGAGCATTTGAGAACTTTGTTTTTAAAAATATCTTTAAAATAACAACAACAAGCTGTTGAACCTTTCGGTTACTGTGCAGATTATTGTGGGGATACATTCCTGCTATGAAATGATATTTTGAATATTTTCTTTACCTTGGACATTTTATACCTTTTTTTATAGAACCAATAATAAAAGAATAACTGCGTGGTGAGAGCTGGATCATTCTTTACATCGCTTCACGACTAACATCTACTTATTTATAGTGTTCATCATCAACAAAATAATAACGGTGCCTAAACTATAAATAAATTAACCGTTTTTAACCATGACTTTGACAATCAAACAAAACGTTTCATCAATTATTCAAATCAGTATTGTTAGTTAAGACAGAATGTCAGTGATGTATTATGCATTTTCGAAGCGATTCAAAGCAATTTCATGTTCCCCGCTGTCGTGATTATCCTAATAAATTATAAAATATCATTGTTTTCTGCTTGAACATCGATCTTTAGTTAACAAGGTCAATGTCGATTTATATTTTCTCAAGAGAAGTTGATTTCCCAAGTTATTGTACCGTTTATCAGTGCGATAACACCATGATGTTTGTTAGACAATAAGCACATGCATATTTAAATAGTAACTCAGTAAATGAATAATTGTGTAACAATGTTTGGATTGATTAGCTTAATAAGATTTCCAAGTAAATATTATTACTCGATTACCAGATATATATGTTTTTTTCGTCGAGGGCAGCAACTTACAGAGTATAACAGTATTACCGTGAGGTGTTTTAGGGTGTAAATATATGTATATATAATATAAATAGAGATATTGTACGTATATGCGAAATAAACAAGTATCTTCTTCTTTCCAATGTGCAAGTTGAACGAAAAAAAGATAACTTAAAATATATATACATATGTATATATATGTTTCTTTTGACTTCAATACATTTGAAATTCTGAGATCAAAACATCTCTCATAACTTTAGAAATAGTGTCTCTAGAGAAATTATTTATGCAGAATGGAGATAAAAGAAAAAAACCCTGATAAATGACGAGAAAAAAATATTTAATTTATTAGAAATTTAAAATATATATTAATTTCATATTATCTGTAAGTGTGTGTAAGATGATTGAGAGATGATCCATTCCGACACTCATACGCGTATCATGAGATGATTTGATGGATCACAATTTGGCGGTTAAATAACAAAAAACATGTATATGGCGCTTTGTATGATAATTATCGCGAATTAGTACTATGGAACATTCTATGAATTTATCGTATGTTTAAGTTGATATAATATAGTACTATTATCATAATTTCGTTTACAATTATCATCAAATACTGATTTATGAATTATATTAAATTTTAACAGATACATAATTGTAATTCTGGATGTAAATCGAGATGGCAGCGACTGGACGCGTTAATGAAATCAAGCACACAGTGAATATCGACTACATTTTAAGATTGTAACTTGGATATATCTTATTGTCCTAATGTCATATTTCGTTACAAAAGCATGACTAATACAATGAATACAACTTAGCACTAAATTTGGGTCACCTTTCACAGACTGGCTGGAATAATTTATAGGATGAAATGAATAATTCAATATATGAGTTGAACAATGAGTTGAACGCTGAGTTTAAATAAACAAAATATTGAAGTATGTTTTTTTTCACAAAAATATGACTTCTCTTCTATGGTTACGGTACAAAATGTACTGCCAAGCGTGCAAGAGGCGCCATAAAATATTTCTTGTAAACATAACCTACTTAAATAGCTGCAATCAAAGAGTATTGGCAAAAGAAACGAAACAACTCTTAAATACCCACGTGTTTCTGAAAGAAGTCTATTTTGTTATTTAATATTAAACTATCCCCATTTACAAAGATCTTCAGACCAGAAGATCACTCAAAAATGACAATAACTATGCAAAAACTGGAGAGAAAAGCGACGGCATTCCCATAACGGTAAGCTTGTTGTCAACGGTCAGGCCATATTTATCAACATAATTTAGACAATATCCAGTATAGTGGTGAAGTTACTGTTGTATGTGCATTTATGGACGAGAAACAAGTGTTAGAACAAAACAATCTAATTGATCTTGATGTTCAGTGAACTGTTGACTCTAAATTGATAACTGATAGTATAAATACACAAGTGGATATAGTAGGATTGGTCACCATTGATAAATCGTTCGTGTAAGTGACAGTTATTCCGTTGGAACGGGCGTAAAAACTCTTAACTTGAAATATACGAACTTAATATGTTATAGTAATTTCAGAGTCGTTATAGCCATAAAATTGAAAGATACATTTTCAAATTTTTGTTTTATGATATAGGTGTGTTATTTGCACCGAAAAAAAACATAAACAGCAAGGTGTCGGAAGAATTCTGTGGTCATTTGATATTGTTTCTACTTATTTATTTTAGCTCGACAGTGAACTAGGTAGTATTCCCGATATCTTTAATAAGCAAGGAAATATCAATTACATTCTGTGCAGTGCATCATTCACATTTGTCATTATTTTCAACCGGAATTTACTAGTCTGTACTAGCTTTCCCGATTAGATCCGTTAAATAGAAATGTTGGGAAAGCCCCATTTGAGAACGTTGATTGGTCAGTTGCTTTGATTGAATGTTGCTATCAATTGTGGGGCAGGCATAGAATTTCCTGCGTTGTCATTGGTGGTTAATAGACCTGTTTCGGGAGATAGGTTCTGGGACAGACTAGGAATCTACATAGTTCAGCGTACAGCGCTTATGTTACTTGCTGGTCTGGACGATCACGTTAATCCAGAACTTGATATATATTCATGCATTTCTCATAAAGGTAGATCGACCATGTACTGCACGTTGTTACACATGAAGATCGGATTACACAGAATCTTTTTTTCGCATTTCCTTTAACGGACTTTCTTGTAAATTTAAACGAACATGTCAGATCATTTTATTGCAGCAACGAACGTATTAGTGTGTAGAATGCGTATACACAATTAAACAAATGACCCGTGCATAAACAAAAATATCAATCGTTTAAACGTTACAACTGGAGGTTGTCTTTTAAGTATAATACTGATGTGATACCTGACAATTTCACTAATAATGGCGTAAATTTAATCTTGAAAACATTGATTCGATTCATGAACATACTTAGATTATAGGTGCCATACTGAAACGCTATGACAACGTCACGAGCTCGCTCGCCCACTTCAGTGTTCACGAGTTTACGAGTAAAACATGATTTTTTTATATTACACTAGAATCAAATGTTATTTTTATTCTAATTGTATCACTATTGGTAAACTTACTTAAAAATATAAAATAACCTTTAAAAATAAAAAAAAAAAACAACGATAAAAATCAGCCGTAAACGCAAAGTAAGAAACTTTTATAATTGTTTTCTTGGTCATCCACATGAATTTAGGATTACATTTTCAAAAAAACATACCGTTTTGTAAAATATTCAATCTGAGATTTGGTTTATCTGGATTAATATTTAAAATATTATGAACGATACTTACTTTACATTAACGACCTAATCTTTCTTCAATGCTAAATAGATTATTATTCTATATAGTTTTACACAATGACTAATGCATCTTACTTAACATTTATATACTGTGTAAAGCCTTGTCCGTGTAGGCGTTTTGTCTTTATTCGGTATACTGCTTGTTTTTGCATTAAGTATATACTTTTGATTTCAAGACTAATGCATTTCTACATGCTGTGCCACTTTTGTAATTCAGCTTTAGTTGCTGTTCTCACGAGAGTTCCGTGAACAACTTTTCTACTAAAGTATTGAACAATAAATCTGACTAACATGATGAGTCGACATTTTTTTAAGATCGATTATTTAAATTGAATTGCTTGCTCATATCTACATGTCTAACAAGTAGGACAGTTTGAATATTGTACACATGTGCAACAGACAATGAGGGGGATCACATAAAATCGTATTATAACATTAAAACTGTTATGTTTTGGAGAAAATGTATTTTTGATAATTAATCCATTGAGTAGTTTCCTTCATTAGTTTGAGTTGACGCAAGACAATGACTCACGTGATCATGCTTATCAAATTGCCAGATGTTTGTCATTCCTATGTTATCAAAAGTTGATTGCATATAATATCCACATCTACGTAATGTTATTATCCTCTTCATGCTTTAATCATTTATAAAACTATATAACGGATCAAACTGAAATCAAAATGGAATCACATGACTCATTTAATGCGTCACAAAATATGTTGCCATTTTTAATCTTAATCTAACCTAGGCGTGTAGCGCATGATAGGAAAAACTTTTTTCTAGACATTATTTGAGCATGTTCAAATATGTATATGTATATTTGTCAACACGATGCTAGTGAGTATATACAGGTATGGTATATGGGGAAAAAATGTTTTTAGCTAATTTTAAAACTTTGAAAAATCCTGATATTTTCCCTCTAAAAGTTTTTATTTATCAATTTAAGATTTAACCATGTTCTTCCAAAATCAAAATGAATTTTTAAAACTGTTTTTACAACACCAAGTCGAACTTTACATCCTAAGATTATCAAAAATCTCTAAAATATAACGTATACGTTTTTTTGTAAAAATAAGTGTATTGTTTACTTTTTTTAAAAAAAAAAAAAAACTTATTAAAGGAACAACAAAAAACATTAATAGACTAGAAATGCACAGTCAATATGTATACTGACACCAGTATAATCAATAAAAACTGCCTATTGCATTCTGGCGACCAAGGGTAACCGACACAGTTTCGGATAACCCCTTACTTTCGGATACTAAATTATATATATAAATGAAGCCGGGAATTTCCGTTTCAGACATATTCACTCACTTCACAAACTGTTAAATGTTAATATAAAACAAAATGCTGAATATTTTGTTCGAATACATAAACATGTATTTTTGCAACAAATTTTATAAAAAGTGTTTATAATAACTTACATAAATTTTACATAACCTAGAGGCGTTATCAAAATATACGTATACCAATGGAAAAGTTTTCAAAATAATCTTATTTAGATAAAATAATCGTCTATAAGTATTGAAAGTAATTGTATTAAACAATTGGATATAAAAGGTAATTTGAACTTTTCTATATGTACTATTTTCAGTATAGTATCCGAACATTTTTCAAAAGTACAATATATTTTTCGATCATTAACGCTCAGTGTGTACCAAATTATAATTTAATCTAAACTGAGCGTAAATGATTGAAAAATATATTTAAATAAGTAAAAAAAACGAATCTGATGCATAACAGTTATCGTCTGGTGTTAAGCTTTGCTTTCAATAAATGTTCATTCATATCGCGACGATATCTATTAAGACAGTTTTCAGAGCGCTGCCACACAGAAGTATCATGTTGCATACTGTTATCGTCTGGTAAAGAGTGAGGAAGCCAAACTGATTATTACACATAACTCACCCTTTTCAAAGTTTGGTGGAATTCTACTGTCATATTCAATCAACAAAGCCTGGATGAAGTCTTGTCTGAAATAAAACAGAAACATGCGTTGTAATGTTGGCCTAATGAAAAATCTGGATGTCGTCTGGGCACGTCATTGCCTCATGCTTGTAATTTAAAGAGACACAGGACATTGTTTAAATCGAAGCTCACTAGTCTATCCCAGGACCCGATATATCTCGATCCTGGTCTATTAACTCCAAATAGATAACCAAGGAATTCTATGTTTATCCCACGATTCATAGCAATTGAAGTTTACTTAACTGTGACGTAATTCAAGCAGCTGACCAATCCACATACTCGAATGTGGCTTTCCAAATATTGCTTTTCAGCGGACCCAAAACGAGAGAGCTAGGGCCGTCTTACAGGCTAGAATCTCAGTTATAATACAAATACAACATCTAAAATATCCTAGGCATTTTGTTTAAGCATACCGATAATAACAAAATGAGAGGAAATATACTCGTATGTAGACGTACACGTTTTGTCACGATTTGTGCGATCTTTCATATACATATGTACCCCTTTGCAATCTAAAATTAAAAAGAAATTTCACAAATACGTCGGTATTTTAATTTATTGTTTACATCACATAGACATAAACATTTAAGAAACTTATTTGAAAGAAAGGAAATGTAATTAAATATGACATGTAATTCTTTGATAACATTTGTTAACAAACAGCATTCACCAGAATGACATTTAGCTACGTGCATGGGCATACTGAGTCTCCCTCAAGCTAATGATGGCATTTATTTTAGGAACTTTATAAACAAAACAAAGGGATGTCAAATTAAATAGGACGGGAATAGATATTGACATAAGTAATAATGGTATATATATATATATATATATGTGGAGATAATTATTTGTGAATAACCAAGACATACATGTACAGACCAGACTACGGCGAGTGCGCCTAGCTACAATGCAAACCATAGATACAATATCAAGGCCTCTGCCAAACCAATAAATTTGGTGTCGACCATGACTTATATACTATGGAATTACATGCAACACATCTGGACAGGGTGGACAAATTAACATACATGAAGTGATAGCTTTATGTGAGTAGGAACCAGTTAAGGATTCATAACTACTCACATGCTATATAAAGGACATATAGATACAGTGAATTCATATATATTTAATTTCATAAAGGGAGATAATTAAATTCACAACAACGGAATTTACGATTTTTGGGATTTTTTCAGAAGCTCATTCACAATGCATGATATATATATGGAGATAATTATTTGTGAATAACCAAGACATACATGTACATACCAGACTACGGCGATGTGATATATATATGTGTGTGTATATGGCATATCAAGTTGTATTGGTGAAGAGAGACCTCAGAATGAATACGGATAGACCCACCGCCATTCCGCAAGTAACTGGCAAACTTTCTCACATAAAGTTTTTGAGCATGTAGGACTCAATCGTACGACCTCAGCAATTAGAGGTAAGTGATCTTCAGACGGCGTCTTTAGCCACCTCGACACGGAAGACCCATTGTATATTAGTATGGAAAACCCATATTCAAACAGATCGATTTTGTGCAATGCTAACTATAAAACTAAACAAAACTAAACATAACAATGCTAAGCATCATCCTAAGCGATATTCTATTATCTAACACTATCAAACGAGCTCAATGATTGCAGGAAAAAAAACACTAACAAAAATGAGTCAAAATAGACTGAAATAACTCCATGCTTGCACGGAACAAAATAAAAAAGCAAAGTACACGACAAAATACGTAATACTTCTGTTGTGATAGCCTATACTATCATATGAAATGATATCATTTAGAGTAAAGAAAGCGTCAAAAAATTGAAACATACTCGGTTTTATTGTGTCTTTTTAATATAGCTACAATGTGGTGATTTGTGAGAATGCTCTAATTAGTTTTTTTTTTGCAACGTTGTTTAAGTGCCATGTATTCAATAACATCTTTTTAAATAAGATAGAATTAGGTTGTGAAAACCAATAAAGGCTTTTAAGCGAAACGATTTCAACTTAATATAAAGTATGTATGTCATGAACATGTTAGAAAATAACTTGATATAGCTACAATGTAACGGTTTCGTATAATGCTCTCATTAGGTCTTTGCAACGTTGTTGAAATCCAATGTATCCATTAAATTGTTCAATTGTAGTTTGGTTCATGCATTTAGGTTTTCTTAAGGCATTTCAGAAAATAGCATTTTTTTTATTGGAGATTATTATGCTATATGTAAAAAAAGGCTTTTGTTAAGATTTGGTATGAACGTATTTTAGTGTCGGGGTCTATAAAAGGACGGCACGGATATCAGTTGACAACATAATTATACAACCGTTGAACTCAAGACTTGATTTGTCATATCAGTTATCATTAAAACTTACTTGACGTATACAGCTGACGCCTACAGCTGACACTTCACAATTATATATAAATGACTGAAGTGCGTTTCTGATAGAACTACGTGTGCCTATGAGAAAACTACATTCTAGGTTATTCTTCATCCGAACTAATTAGTGTAAGAATAATTTAGTTAAACTTATCGTTCTTTTGATCAATATTCAGATAAAATGGAAACCGGCTTAATGTGATTGCGGTGGATGATTTTATATGAGACTTTTTTACTGTATATAATATACTTATTTACTTAAGAGGAAAAAAGATGCTTATATCGTCATCAGACTATTGAATCACATTGAAAACTATGATTTAAACTAAAATATTGATCGTTTTCATTGGATGGTGAAGCCCGCATTCTTAAACACGCTCAAGTGGGAAGACAAGCAGCAATACGTTCAAATTAAAAAGAACACAACAAATGTATCGTATTGTTACAGTAATGCAAAATAATTTTCTTCTTAGATCAAGCACAAAAATATTATTCTGTTCAATGACAATTTGGCTGTCCATATGTCGCTAGACTTTCCCCATATTTTGTTCATGAATTAAAATACAACACTTGAATGTTTACCATTTGCAAATTCATGACACATGTTTTAGCATACACCTTTTGTTTTATATTCATTTATCATGTTTGTACGGACAAGTGTTTGAGACAACAAATGGTATTTATAGGATACATAAATCTAAACAATTTGTTAAAGAGTATTTCATGTGTCTTTGTGCTACATGTACATTGATACGAGTTACAGCCTAGCTCTTTGCTTCGGAGACATATTTGGTTTATGTGATATTGACCATGACCATATATCACCCACAGGAGCGCGTGGTGTAGTGGAAGAGCACCGATCCAATGATAAGTCGTGGGCTTGGTCCTCCGCCACGGCTACGTGTGGTGTCCTTGGGCAAGCCACCTTTTCCGTGTATGCTTACTATTGGTTCTACTCAGGAAGACTTCGAGAGTGATTTGTCTAAGTGGGTATAACTTGTTTCACATTCGAAGTAAAGTAAATAAGTTTAAACTTATAAAATATTTCATTGATGTTAACATGGAAGTAGGTTGATACGTTGTAGTTGGCATAATGTAGAACCGTAAACATATATTAGATACTGTGAGCATTGGTTAATGGCAGGAAAAGATTCAAACAGTGGTTAAGTCTTTATTTATGTCAATTAAATAGTTCTCGTCATCAGTGTCATCTGTTCAGTGTATGTATTATAGGTGTAAACCCACCATTGATTTTTGTTCTTTATTCTAGAGTAAATAATAAAAGTTTGAAGGCTTGTCATTCATAGAGAGACCCAAATGAAAGAAGTGAAACTTACATTTGACTGTTTTTCAACCTCTGCACTATCAAAATATGATGAGAAAAGTAGAAGTCATGTGTCATATAAGAGATTTTTTTCTGCTCAGTGTGTACATTGTTGAGAAAGTGAAAGTGACTTCCGAAATCGTGTATTCATACCCCAATTTCCAAGCATCATTTTTTTTCTAAATTCACAATTCAAACATGACAATGCTGACAAAATGTTCAAAATATATCAATGCCATTCAAATTAAAAAAAAATCAGCATTAAAATAAGGAAAATGCATTTTTAAAAAAGAAAAAACGCGGACCACTTATAACTGCCATTACGTATAGGTGTTTATACAAAAGTATATAACACATGCGAGACGTAATTTTGTACACACATTATGTATATCAAAATGACGTTGTTTTGTTTAAGTTGGTTCCTGTTGATCTGCATGAAGAAGATGGGGAAATATATAACGTCATCAATTCAACTACGTGTATTGGAATGAATTGATTTAATTATTCAATTTGCTACAACACTTGTTTTGAAACGCAATATCCCCTTTTGTTGAGACAAATTGTTCAAAGTGCAACAAACAAAGTTAATTTACAAAATATATCAAATTCCATTTTTTACAAACCAATTGAATTCAATTGCAGTTTTTCATTACCCAAATGATTTCTAAAGATGTAAATATATGCATTGGCAATGTACTGTAATAAATATCTGTTTGATATATGTGAATTGTATATTTTAATTTAATTATATAGGACAAAAAAATCGTGCATTTGATCTGTATTCAAGTTTATGTTTTATTCGCGTTTTTCATACATTATTTCAATTATTTTACAGAGGTCAAAGCACTTACTCATCGTTCCTGAGGGTCACTTTGTGGTGAACCAGTGTAAACCATCCACCTTCTCTCCATCCCAACTCACCTTATCTCTGCAAGTCACTAATTATCTCACCTTATATTGGTAGAGGTGGAGGACACACTACAGTAGAACGAAGTTAACATCCAATTATCGCAGAGACTGTGATTGGGTAGTTGGAAACAGTTTGAAACAGCAACCCACAAACTGACAGTTAGACGAGATATCAAATGAGGTAAACGTGTTTCGAATCAATGGTAAAAAGTTGAATTGCTTAAGCATGACGAATATATTCGACAAGTTTTGTCTGCTGTACATTACAGCATCACAGAACGGCGTAATAGAATAGCAATCTGTTCAGTTGCAATTGCCAGGGACATATCCGTGATCGAATCGTACTTTATTTGCCATTTATTTTAATTCACAAAAAACAGCTGCAGCTTATGCAAAAATAATTGTTGAACTCTCTTAGGAGTTTGACAAGCGTATAAATCAGAGCAGTGAAACAGCTGACAACCATATAAATCACGGCAGTGGAACAGTTGACAACAATATAAATCACAGCAGTGAAACAGCTGACAACTATATAAATCACAGATGTGAAACAGTTGACAACCATATAGATCACAGCAGTGAAACAGTTGACAACCATATGGTTGATAACCATATAAATCACAGCAGTGAAACAGTTGACAACCATATGGTTGATAACCATATAAATCACAGCAGTGAAACAGTTGACAACCATATAAATCACAGCAGTGAAACAGCTGACAACTATATAAATCACAGATGTGAAACAGTTGACAACCATATAGATCACAGCAGTGAAACAGTTGACAACCATATAGTTGACAACCATATAAATCACAGCAGTGAAACAGCTGACAACCATATAAAACACAGCACTGAAACAGAACAGTAATTGTAAACAGCTTTTATGGAGTGTGTGATCTTGTGGCAAGGGATAGGAACTAGGCAGAAGGGTTGGTGGTTCGAATGGTTTAAACCAGCAGTGTTTGCATTACACTATGAGAAGATATATTTTATATTAATTGAACAAAAGATAATATTTTTTAGAGTAATGGCCGATTATAGTAATATTATCGAAACCAAATACATTGTTATATGCCCTGGAGTAAATGATTTCCCTAATAATGTTTGTTATATTTTTTAGTTTATTATTGAACCATTTAGCTCATTTATTGGAAAATGTAATCTCCTAAGATCGGTGCTAAGGCGCGTGAGACATGTTGAAGTTTTATATTGAACGTTAAAGGTTAATGAATGCGTTAAATGGCAACAATTATGTAAACTATTAAAACATTCAAATCGATATTGAAAAGTGCGGATATCATATAGTTGGTATTGTAAACGCGTATGGAAATGTTTTGGCGTTGTCGTCCTAATCTATCTATGTTTTTTTTTAATTATTGACAAGTACGAGATCTGTAATATGTTTTATTTAACAATTGTATGTGGTTTTACACTCGATGAATCTTGAATATGATCTTCGTGATGCTTTCTGGGATATGTGTTATGAATATAAACTGTTCGACTGTTATTGTCAAGTCTATACTCGCTACTTTGCCTACGCCATCCCGGAAATAGTCAACTAAAAGTACCTGCAACTTTCCCGTTCATACCGACATCTATCTGATGAAAACGCACCTAACTGTCAATCCAGGATTCGAGAGTTTAGATCCCCAACTGAAAACAGTGATGATGATTTTGTTTTATGGCCATGATTCTCCCATCTCTGTATATGTTGGGAAGTTGTCTATGACTTAGATAACGTGTATGTAGTACTGGCTAACCGCCAAGCAGATGCCAAGACATCCTGATAATCTGCGCTTACGCCGTTATATAACTAAATACTGATAAAGAGAGGTGTACAACTCCATCAAACAAACAAGAGAAGTCAAGGGTGGTAACATGATCTCCATTTTTGTTGTGTAACAGGAACTTTGTATCCATCCACCTATCTACAAATGTCAAATTTAACCTGATTCCGTCTATCGGATTAAAATTCAATGCTACTTTATCAGTCAGCATGGTAACATATGTTTTGTGTTATGATATACGTGACAGGTTATGTCTCGATTCCGAGTAACTTTATATTTTGTCGTTTTTGAATTACTATTGATTCGTATTAATACTAAATTAACATTATATAGATGGCATTTTAGGAGGATTTGCGTAGAACTAATTCCCATGAGTAACAAATGACGAATTGTTTAATTTTAAGAATAAAGGTAAATAAATATTATAGGTCTTAGACAAACTGTAGTTCTTAGGATATATTTTTGACTAATGTATCTCCAGGGAAACATGAAATGACAATCTGTTATATATAGGTCTGTGAAAATAAAAACGGAAACGGGTAATTGCGTAACTCCCAAGTATTATGGCTTAAGTATAAAATATTTTTATCTCGACAGAAATTGTAGCAACACACCTGATATAATTCATCGTCTCATATCGGTGAAAACATGGAATGGTAGTGTACGCATCTGCCGCAATATTAATAATCAGTTTCAAAACACTTGCAAAGCACGCTCCAAGTGTCTCTGATAAATTACCAAAAGGGATCTTTATTCCCTAGAAGTTCAAGCACTTTACTAAGACTAAGAATAATCTGTGTTACTTCTGGAAAATGATAAGTCTCATTTTTCATTTAAGATGAAACGTTTAAAGACTTAAATATAAATCGGAGAAAGCATAACATTTTAATTAAATTTAGAAGAAGTATTACTAATATGTCTGATTCAGATGATATAGACAGTTCCGTTGAGATTTGAATCTGCAGACGTGTTAATATGATATAAGATTGATTGTACTTGTTGTCTCAAAATGCCAAAACGCAAATAACGCGATTCTTTCCAGTTATAGTTTCTTCATGTCTGCGACTACTCCGTTGCACATATTGCTTTGGCAATAACGTTCAAAGGATGCACCATGGAAACAATTGCTAATTGCTGAATAAAGTTTTCGTTCTGTACATGTAGCTATCCATCATGCGACCATATGTATAGTGAGAAAGAAAGAAAGCAGTTGATTTTTAGTTGTTATATATTTATTAAATATTGTGTAAAGATAAACAATAATTATTGTCAATATAACACAAACGCTCTGATCTCAATTTGTTTCGCCAAATTTATTCAAGTATATTCTAAGTTAGTTAGTCGATTTTAGGTCGATAGCGCAGTAATCTCAGAGACAAAATGAGTATCTCTCCTAATAATATTAATAGTACGTGATATTTACAGTTTGTCAGCAAGTTGCAATAAAGGTAAGAAGATCTGAGCTGCGTGTCACAAAATAACTTATGATAAAAAATCGCCGTAAGTCAATTTGACATTTTTTTGTGGAATGTTTAAATTTTAATCGACCTTGAAAATTAATATATTTCCAGAAAATATATCATTCTCTGCATGATTGAGCCAACTTTGGGTTCATTTGGATGACTATAAAAATATTATGAGTAATTGTTGGTTTACGTTTACATCGATTTGTCAAAGTAATTTTTTGTGAAACGCAGTCCAGTTGATTATATATGTGTGAACATTAACCTGGAATTCGGTTATCATATATTTTAAAAAAATAAATACTTAATTATAATATACATTTATCGAAGAGGCTACAGTTCAAGTGTATAATCCAACAAAGTATGTGATTTCGGTTTGTCAGTTGACTGGGAACCCATCTGTCAACAAAATACTTTGATATCTAAATAGTTAAATATTATATATTCAGCTTAAAATACGAGTAAATAACCCAACAAAATAATACAGAAATAATAAATCTACTAATTTCAAACACGTTTCTCGCACTCTGATTGATTTATTTAAATCTATCACATAGTTTTACCATCGTCAAGTGATTTGCCTGATGGCAGGGATATTTGTTTTGACAATATTCCTGCGCAGAGGTTGGCGCGTTATAACTGAAAAATCTATAGCTTAATTTAAATATTTGCAAATTGATCATGTTGATTATTGTTACAGAAATGTTTTTTAGATATATATCCACATATCTTCTGTCTATGAGTAGATTTAATTTCACACTTAACTGTAGTGTTACTTTCTGTTTAATTCTGATTTTACATACGGCAAACAACATTCATTACTTCTACGCCGAATATCTTTTTTAAATATATTTCTTGTTTTCAAGGAACTGTAATTTTTTCAATACATTTTCTATAACTTTAAGATTCGGATTTTGCAGTAGCTATTTGAAAGTTTTCAATATTATCATCATTTATTGCCACTTATTTGACACTTTCGAGGCATGATGCGCTGTCTTCTGGAATATCCAGGAGTCATTTCTGACTGAATTAATAACAATAGATAAAATTTGAGTATCTCCGGTCCCAATATATTTATCATCTTACTACTTCTTTAACTCACAAAATTTCATGACACGATAACAGTGTAAAATGCTTTATAAGGTATCAATATAACGGCAGTACGACAACATCATATGATAAACTGTCGTACTATGATACTACTCTAGCAAGATAAGACGCTAGTTTAAAAGTAAAATTTGACGTGTGCAAAAGATACAATGTGAGCCGACATAATTTAAATACGTATTGAAAATACATAACAGAATACGTTGACACCAGCTAGTTTGGCGTGCCATACACACACATGCTTACATTAACAGTGAAGGGACTTGTCAAGCATCACACTATATCTTGGTAACTGTCAAGTGCAAATCGACGAATTCCAGTATTACACTTCCGACATTGATCTGTAATAAGGGATTCTAATTGGGCTTCGATGTAACAAATAATGTTGAAAAATTTAAAAGTGAAGTTTGTATTTTGAAAAACGAAACTTCAGTTTAAATTTGTTTACTTTTTTACATTCCTAAAATATCAGTCAATCATCGAAATAATTCGGGAGTTATTTTTGTATTTAGTGTTCACTTTGAAATAAAAAGTCACACGTAAAGTTAAATTACCTTTTCGTGTCTGTTTTGTTTTGTAAGGAAATGTTTTGTGATGTAGAAGTCTCGGAATAATCAATTATTGTCTAAATGACGAATACTCCACTGTTTCTAAAACTATTATGTAAATTAACAACATAATGAGCAGCTGAAATAAAATAAAACATTGACTACTGGATATCCCAAATGCACAAAAGAGGTAGAAGTTGGCGACTTGCATAAAACGCAAAAGATAATTGCGAGCTGAATAGGATTCCCAATAGACTTGTTCAGATGTTAAATAGAGTTTAACGAGAAGAAGCCTTGCAACACCACAAACGTTAATTTTGACAAAAAAAGTCAATATGGTAGAGGTAATCATATGATAAACGATGTAAAATTAATATAAAACAAATGTTCATTGATGCATTCTAATAATACTTGCATCTTATTTTTAATATTCAAATAGCATCAAATATGCATGCTTTGCTTGTCTGTGAGGTCACGATAATTAATTTTGTACTGTTCTACATATAGAGAAATGCACTTCTGAATCACTGGATATATTAACAAAAGTTTTAAAAGTGCCTGTTCCCAAAGATTGTCCTCTGTTGGTCCAATTATGCAAAGTTGCTTTTTCACAATTTCGATGATTTGGTGACACGCCTTCATTTTTGACAATTCTGTTCATTTGTTGCAGTGTATCACTACGCATCTTTAAACTGTTATAGCTTCATCAAATAGTTAAACGACTAATGGGCAAATAAAATGAACAAAAGCAATAAACAAATGACGTCAAGCTATTTTAAGAAATGAAGTAATGTATTGTTTAAATAATATAAGTATTTCAAAAGTGTTTATGCATGTGAGTAATATTTAGATATTTTCCAAGACGATTTAACTAGAATTAGATTTTCGATTTATGCTCTCAGAATTCAAATTGGTCGTTATGCATAAAATAAAGTTCCAAGGAACGGGTTATATTGTTTAGGTTGTAACTCGACGGAAGTGGAAGATATATACAATTTCATTTTTATCTTTTTTTTTGCTTCAGTGATTTAAGGAAGAAATGTATTTAAAAAAATGTTTTCCAAAGGCCTTCAAAGTGCAAGCTTATTGAATGGTTTAAGTAAAATGAGAACAATATTTAAATCGGATTTTTCTCATTATATTAAACGTTCTTTGAAATTCAGAAATAAAATTTTGTTTAAATTAAATATGAAATTTAAAGATATATATCTGGCAATAAAACAATAATAATCATTTAAATGTTTGATAAAAAGTAATGTGTTTATCTTCTTCTTAGTCTTGAAGGCATTAGGATTAAAATTATTTCTTATTTTATTTTGACATATTTATTATATATCAAATTGTAATGAAATACAACGATACCAATGACGTATCTATTAAAGATATAGTTTACGTCGTGATATTATGAGTTAATAAATATGTTGTTATAACGATAAAATGAAGTCTGAAATGAAATAAATAATATGTTCTGTTCTATTCGATTCTATTCGATAGGAACCTGTTTTTCTATTAGAATGTTTTGAAGCTACTGATCTTTACAAATGAATTGTGTGAGAAAATGTTGTATGGTATACAGAATTAAAGGTAAAGCAATTAAAAGCATGAAATGTATATAGTTTCCCAACATAAGCCAATTTACAAATTCGCATAACAAATTACTTCGAACAATAGGTATATGTTGCTTATAACTTACTTTATATTTTATGTAATTTATGGTATCTCTTTGATAGATTTAAAACTATGTTCATGTGATACTTACTGGATATTTACTTCACAAACAAACATAAATATATACATAATTCATGCTACATGTCGTATCATTACATATGCGAATTTGTATTGTCATTAAAGGACGGAGTGGGCGTTTCTAACTATGTAAGAGTAATAGTGCCTTCTTTAACATATACCAAGACGTTTTAAAAACCATATAAATAATTCATAAACTGTTGGAAAAATAGTTCGAACAATACATTGCTTATAACCTACTATATACTTTAATTCATGGTATCTCTATAATAGTTTTCAATACTATATTTATATGAAACTTACTGGATATTTACTTCACACACCGTTAATACATAGTTTATGCCATGTCGTAGCATTGCATATACGAATTTGCATTGTCATTAAAGGACGAAGTGGGCGTTTCTTCAACTACGTAAGAGAAATAGTGCCTTCTTTAACATATACCAAGACGATTTAAAAAAACATAAACATAATTCATGAACTGTTTAAATAATAAATAATTTATCTCCTAACGGTGTTGTTCAATTCATACTGTGCTGTTCAAGGTTTGATATTTATTCATTTTGAATACCTACCATTGTTTAGAACACATCGATGGTCTAGTGGAAAAACTGTTGTGGGTTTGAGTCTTGGCTACTGTAGAGTAGAATACAGTAGAATGGAGTAGAGTAGAATGTAGTACAGTACAGTACAGTAAAGTACACAGCAAAGCACCGCACAACACAACACAGCACCGCACAACATAGCGCAGCACAACATAACATCACATACGGCTGTACAACTTCCACCGTTAAATGACAATTGTGTATCCATTGTCCCTATGTATTAATTAATTTTAAAGAGTCTTAATAATAATATTTGGGCAGTAGCATACGTGTTACACACAGTGTGGACTCGTTGACTCTTCTTAATTCCGAAGTCGACCAAATATATTTGTGTGTTAGAATTATCCAGTGGAAGTAAACACAAGTATCCTCTTGGTAAATTGCAGACAGAATTTGATTTTTATTACAATTTTCTCCAATTAGCTCCCGAAGAGAACTGTCAAGAGGAATCATTCCAGTGCGTGTTTACAATGATATATGTACCACATTCTTATCTATGGGCAGAGTTTGAGAACATGTTAAAATATATCACATGATAGGGATGACATAAAGATTGGTTGATTTTGTGATAGTTATTAATTTGAAACAAACACATGCCCAATAGATATACAGACCATTTCAAAAGTGTTATATTATGTTTTGTCTCATTCTGGAGTTTTATTATCGACTAAATGTGTAGTGTTAAGATTCATAGTGACCCACTAGAACTAAAAATGATACAAATACTATAATGCCAAACCCGATGTAGGGAAATTTGCGACATCAAGGGTCTAAATGGAATGAAATATTGACGTATTGATTAGATTTTTGTCACATCTCATTTTTCTTATATTATTAGAGGCATGACCAATTTCCAACGTTTTAGTTTTGAAACGACCAATTCAGACGATTTCAATTTATAGGTGCATGAGTAATACTCAAACAGCAATGTGACAGCTACGATGGAAAAATCATATTAAACACGATGTCGATTATCTAATTAAAGATCAATTGCAATTACCGTAAAGGGTGATGTCTGGAAAAGATATGATTTATTCACATTATGTTATTATACAAAAGAGATTAACTTTTCGACTGGTGGCAAATATTCGACACATATCAGATTATTAGTAAATAAAATTAAAATTGATCTATTTAACTGTTTATTTCAAAAATCAATATATTTTTTGTAAGCTTGGCGATATTGTAGTAGATAAAATGTTAGCAGGTCATACAGAGGTTACGGGTTGGATGCCATGCTGGACGAAATGTCTCTAAAACAACTCACACAGTGCTGGTTATATATGTACCCAGGAAGCAGACTCGTGAGCGGTTCTAAAAGGTTTCATGATTTCTTCGCACTTAATCTATAATCAATTAGTATAAATTGACCATATAGTGACCATTGGCATTATATCTAATTATGTAGATATAACTAATAGTGCCGTCACTCAGTTATATAGATCTGTGAAAATATAAAAAAAAAACACAAATTGGTTATTCCCAATAACAATGACATAAGTATCATACACTTTCGTTTTTTGTCTCGGTAGACCTTGTAGCATCTGACTTGTAAGTATTTATTTATAATCTGATACAATTTATGTTTCATTTCGGTTTGCAAATTGAATATCCCCCGCCATAATAATACTTATCCGATTTCAATCACTTGAAGAACCTGATATGCATGTTTCCAGTGCCTCTGATTAAATATCAAAAGCGGTTTATATTCTCGAGAAGCTAATGCACGTTACTTAACCCCAAATAATCTGTGTTACGTCTGGAAAATAACAGATCTCATTTCCATCTTAGGTGAAAACGCTTAAATACGAATCGGATAAAGTGAAACATTCCAATTAAATTTAGATGACAGATTACAAGTATGTCTGATTCAGGCGACCTAGACAGCGCCGTGAAAAT
The DNA here is from genome assembly GCA_029582155.1 of Panopea generosa. Lineage (NCBI taxonomy): Eukaryota > Metazoa > Mollusca > Bivalvia > Adapedonta > Hiatellidae > Panopea > Panopea generosa. The sequence goes on along the minus strand of CM055896.1, from coordinate 2,411,701 downwards.
TCGAAAATCTAGCCATACTAATATAATTTGATATAAACTGATATTGATTTTACTTATAGTTTCTAACTCCCAAAGGCAACTGACTATATAATTTCACACAATATTTTCTCCATTTCAGATTGTATTAATTATGTTAGCTCGATTTCCAAGTAAGATCAGAGCGAATATGAATTTTCTCCTTAATCCGGGGTAGAACCCTATTACTAACTGGAATGCATTTTTATTTTCTGATAGGTCGTCGATTGGGGTCTGGAATCAACTGGGACTGTGACCTCAGCTGCAAACGGCCAACATTATATCCGATTCACGACCGCCCCTATTAGAATAATTATCTGAATATGTTAAACATTTAAACTTAAATATAGATTAAGTCATGATTTTGACTGGCTGCAGTGCAACTGAACACATATTTTTATTGAAATTGATTATAGAAAAGATAAATAATAAGTCAAAGTACATATATGATATTAAGTAAATATTAAGTCATTTTTTTTAGAAAGTTGGTGAAATACGAGCTTGGTGGAAAACATCGTCTTAACTTCAATTTAATATATCTCAAAGATAATATGACACGTATAAATGTTTTCCTCTAAATAAATTCACATTATATGATATTAACTATATGTCACATTTCAAGAAAATTGGTTAAACAAAAGCTTGGTGGTCAACACCGTCATGCCTTCCCTTTAAATGTTTCTCGAAGATAGATGACACTGTAAATGTTTTCCTCTAAATGACACCCTTAACATTTATTTTGCTTACTGTTGTCTTCCGGAAGACGTTGATTAAGGCACTTTAAAATATAAAATATAATTTACTGTGAGGTTTTTATAACACTTATGCCTTTACTGACTCATCCAATTTGAAAGGTCAAAGTAAAATCCAGAATGTGCAAGTAATGAGACTGCTGTGCCCGGTTGGTGACAAGGCACCTAATATTATTGTTACTAAGAGACGTTAGCATTATGTCCGTAAGTTACAGCTACATATTAAAAGCATTTTTTATTATATATATCTATATGTTAAAACTGTTATTCGGTAAGTAGATTATTCCCCAGAATGTGCTAACAGCAGTCGTAGTTTAAGTGTTTCTTCATTATCTGACAGAATATCCGATTCATTTATACGTCGACTCGGGAACACATCCGCCACCATGGTACATATCCGATTTCTATTAAGTGATAAGAACGTTTCGAATATCTCTGATAATATATCAAAAGCGACTGATATATGTGAAAATTTGAAGATTTTTACTGAGTCTTTGATCAATTTGTCTTAAGTCTGATAACATTTCATTTCAAGAGAGTTGTACTTTCTAGGGTCTACAATTTTGTCACTATTCTTGTTTCCATCAACCGCAATCAATGATTGAAGCGATTACAGCCCTAAAACATAATACTTAATACTAATTTTCTTTCAAACTCTGACTTTGTGGTAAATATTTTTCTTTATTCTTTTTCTAAACATAAACGTAAACCCGCCCCAAAACAGAATATTTACTACTTATGTTTGCCCAAATGTGATTATTGACACAGTTGTTAATAGTTTTCATTGTTCATTCTCTAAACATAAACTTTTCAGTTTTTACCTGTTCATATATATTTTTTTCTCATCGCTAAAATGTTTTTATTTTTCGTTTGGTCTTGTCTCCAAAAAACTTCAATATATTCCCCTATTAACTATACATTGGCTTCCTTAGAATCCAGCCTCACTCTTCAAATAATATTTTGTCAATGCTCTTTAATGACATTTGTCGATCATACTGCTTATAGAATCTATTTTGCAGCATATGCATTCCAATTGACAAGAGATAACGCCATTTTTACAATTCTAAATATGATTCGACATATAATATATTCCGTATTTACCAGCTTTGACTATATTTCAAAATAATATGACTTCTGGTCGACAGAGTTAAAACATAATTTGATTTTAACAGCACCAAACAAAGTCTACATTATGATGTTATGGACATAACATATACTTATGAAATAAAATCATTGTTTAAGGTAGGTTGCGGTGCTCTCTAATGAATTTTGACATCTGACTTTATTATCGATGATCTGTACACTTATACTATGGTGTATAAACTTTCGTAATTTTTATCTTTGTTTTTTTTTTTTAATATAGTATTGCAGTTTGTCTTGAACGGTGCCCCTAGCGGTATGTACCTTCCGGGCGATTTTCGCTGTTTTCCCCTTATTAGATTGAGAAAGTTAACTAAAATTTGTTGATAATAAAATTTTATATCATTTCTTTTATATTTCCATTGATAAGATTTTAACTTTTAAACAGATAAAACGCAAATTGTGTTAACTTTACATCTAATCATTACGACGTGGTTGATTTAAATGCGAGTTTAAAAGCAACTTATTTTGAACATTAATGCTTGATTGCACAAATAAATTGAATTTCAATGTTAACCTTTATTAATTTCACTAGTTACATATGACCGAATAAAAAGAGCGGGTGTTACGTTAGTTTTTTTAAAATTCGAATTAAGATTAAAAAGGAAACTCTTAAAAACACACGCCGTTCGCCTGAAATTTAGGCAAACGTCATATTTTACGCTAGAATAATGACATTCGCTTGACATCGCCAGAAATCACAGAAGTACACTGCTGACATTGGTCTGCTGCCGCTGCTGCTGTTTTGTTGTTGCTGTTGTTGTTGTTGTTGTTGTGTAATGTTTAGCGTCGCTTTCAACATTTTCTCAGCCACATTACGACGGTGTCTACTAAGCGCTGCCACACTGGAGTATTATGCCGCAGACACATAGTATGATAACCACCATAGTCACCATTCTTGAGAATATTCTTAGACTTTAGCTTGAAAATCCACATTTTAACCTCAGATGTTTAGTTTGTCATTGGGTATAGAATAATAGTGAGTGTTTATTTGACTATATACTAGATGCCTTTACATGCTTGCAAATCTGTGTCTCGATAGTGTATTTTTCAGAATTCATTCTTGAGTTCAAGTCTGAGAATATTCTTAAGAACGGTTGGTGAATACCATTCCAGATCTAGAGCTATTCTCTAAGTACTAAGCGCCAAGCGAGTAAGAGTCTAGAAAAAAAGTATTTGATCTGCGCCAGTGGTTTCAAATTGCTAATCGGTGTTAATATCAAGATTGAACATGTGCCACCTATAAACGCTTACGCTGGTCTTAAACACAAAAGTGTTGTTAACAAATGAAATATTGATATTTCATGAAATTTACTATGAGCTATATCGATCAAAATTAAAATGTGTTCAGGCAATCGATTATTACTCTCAAAGTTCATGAGTGCTGAAAACAGAATTTATGAATATTCAGTGTCGTGTTTATGCCATCGAACGATAAAAACGTTCAGTTAATCAAACCACTCTTTCTTGGGATTCTAGGAAGAAAAAAAACAGAGCTCTAGAATAGCCATCTTTTCAAGTAACTGATAGCTTTCCATCATTAAATTATCTTCTCATGTCTGTGTTTAAATGTAAATTTGTGTTACAGAAGTCTTGGAATAACCAAAACTTGTCTAAATGACGAATATTCCACTGTTTCTAAAAACTGTAAAAAAACATCGTGAACAGTTTAACCAAATAAAACAAAATCCCAAATGCACAAAAGAAGCAAAGTTTGCTGACTTGCATGAAATGCAAATGCTAATTGCGATCTTAATGAGATCCCAATCATTATAGACGTGCTCAGCCGTTAAATAGTGTATGATGAGAATAAGCACTGTAACGGCACAAACTTTTTTTACCAAATGTCAATATGGTAGTAGGCAATCATATAGTTTACGACGAATGGAACCATTTTGGAGAAATTGATATGAAGCAAATGATCATTGGTGCCTGTAATGTAACCATACGTATTCTTGTTTTCAATATTCAAAGAGCATCAAAAACAAAACAATATGCTGTACTCAGTTGCCTGTTTTGCATGTCTGAAAAATCATGAATATAGTTTATAAACATAAGCCAATTTACTAATACAAAACAATTCCAACTGCTTATAACCTACTTTAAAATATATTGCATCTAAATTGAAAATACGATAAAAATGGAATAAATTTTGACCTGTCAAACTATCTTTAAGCCTATTTATTGGAAATATATAACGATAAAGATTCGGTACATGTTTATATTTCCATTCATGACGTAATATCTTCCATTACATTATATAAAATGTTAGCATTCGTTTTCATTGGATGCATACATATGCACGGTATATTCAAGCATAGTTTGCCATAAACACATAAAATCAACGTATTTGATGTAGTACAGCAACCCAATAAGACCAACAATTATACAGCCATCATGTTGCGTTCCCACTCAAATAAAAGTGTCTTTATTCCGAAACCTAGAATAGAAAGGTTGTCTATCATATTCGGGTGCAATTATTTGGAAAAGTATTCCACTTAGTATAAGAAACGCGTGTTCGTTAAATGTTTTTGCAAATAACTGTTTGATTTGGATAAAAAGTAAATGAAATTAGAATTACATGTACCTCCAACAGCCATATGCTTAATAAATACCAAACCGTTATTAGTTTATTGTGAAAAAATCGATTTTATTATTGTTGTGTTGTTTTTCCTCTATTATATTCAAATTTACATGTACAATTGCATGTGTATCTAAATTGAAGTATGTTCTTTATACGAATATAAAAAGCGGGAGTGTGTGTATGTGTATGCGTGCACGTAAATGAGAGTTGTAACCAGGAGCTTGTTGTGAGAATTTTGTTAATCTATAATGTGTGATATATGCAGCAGATGAATGGAGTTATTTTCTATCTTTTTGAAAATGTATATGTACTTGTTTGTTTATACGAGGGCCTCAAGGATGATTGGTTTACTAATTGAGTTACCCTCTTTAAATAAAGAAATTCTTTACTTACTTACTTACCAAAATTGGTAACTTAAAACTAAGCTATGCTAGAGACACGTTAATATGCTTATACAACAATGTTATGTTCGGTTATAAGCTATGCATATACAACAATGTAATGGTCTAGCTATGTTAGAGACACGTTTATATGCATATACGACAATGTAATGTTCGGTTATAAGCTATGCATATACAACAATGCAATGTTCGGTTATAGGCTATGTATATACAACAATGTAGTGTTCTAGCTATGTTAGGGGCATGTTCATATGCATATACAACAATGTAATGTTCGGTTATAAGCTTTGCATATAAAACAATGTAATGTTCGGTTATAGGCTATGTATATATAACACTGTAGTGTTCTAGCTATGCTAGAGACACGTTTATATGCATATACAACAATGTAGTGTTCTAGCTATGTTAGAGGCACGTTTATATGCATATACAACAATGTAATGTTCGGTTATAAGCTTTGCATATACAACAATGTAATGTTCGGTTATAAGCTATGCATATACAACAATGTAATGTTCGGTTATAAGCTATGCATATACAACAATGTAATGTTCGGTTATAAGCTATGCATATATAACAATGTAATGTTCTAGCTATGATAGAGGCACGTTTATATGCATATACAACAATGTAATGTTCGGTTATAAGCTTTGCATATACAACAATGTAATGTTCGGTTATAAGCTATGCATATAGAACAATGCTAGAGACTGGTTTATATGCATATACAACAATGTAGTGTTCTAGCTATGCTAGAGGCACGTTTATATGCATATACAACAGTGGTATGTTCGGTGTGCAAGATAATTGTGAAGAACCTAACTTTTTATCGTTGTAAAGTTCATGTCAATTTTAATTGCTTTGGTTACGACGTCAAATAGTGTATCACTAACGTCAAAATAAAATATACCCTCCCCCCCCCCAAACAAACAAACAAAACACAGTTAGTTTATTAGACATTACCTATATTTATAAATATAGAATGCCCATGTCTTTGGCTTATATTTATATATATATATATATATATTTATTGCTCAGCTCAATCACAACAGTAGCATTCCCTCCTACATGTAAACCAAAAAATGTTACCTGGTTATTAAAAATATAATTCTTGGTCAAATAAACCTGCAAATAACTAAAGGAAACTCTGGTTTCACATGTAGTTGCTCTATATTTATATAAATTTTGTATTTTTCTCCATATATTCAGCAAAACACTGAGTATAATATTGTATATATCCGTGTTTGCTCAATGTGACGTCATCCGGGCTGGTCCTATATAAAATATACATATATCACGGGTCTGCAAATTTTACGACGCACCGATATTGTAGCCAGACAACAAAAAACAGGAGATAAAGCAGATTTCTCCTTTTAAGTTAGAATGAATTTGGAGAATTGACCGACTGTATGTTATCAGTCAATACAAAGCACGCAATATAGCATGCAGTAAACGTATTATGAAATTGATAAAGATATGAACGCAGACTACAACAAATTTAATGTGAACAACATCAAAATAATCAAATTATTATTTAATAATCGTTCATTTTTGCTGTTTTATGAAAATTAGGGGGGAAAAAAAATAATATAAAAATAATATACAGGGTCGTGTATATTTTACTTAAATTGTATTGTAAGTGTGATATAGAAATAATATCACTATGTATGTCTCCCCGTGTCCGTTATAGCTAGAATTACATTTTGTTTCGGTCCAGATATATCGTTTGCTAGGGGTTATGTACTTATGTACTGATTTTGGTGTATAATACTAATTAAAACTGAATAAGTCCAACAGAAGACGTTTTATTGTAAAACAAAATATAAGCGAGAACTTTATTTTCGCTATTTTTCGTGTGTTTCAACCCTCGCGAATTCAAATATTTCGTTATAATTACACTCATGTTCAATATCCAAATGTTTACAATATCCAATGAAACATGAATTTCTGACAGTTTCACATTTCGAACGTCGCAAATTCAACATTTCGCGAATAAATCAAAACACCAATAAACAACAATAATTCCTCGATGTAGTCACAACATTTCTTCTTTAACATGGTAGTTTGCTTCATTGATTATATCTTGAAAACCACATTGTTTTTATTGCATATAGTTTACTTATCACTTCTCTTTAATAGTAATAACATGGAAACATACACTAATCATTCTGACGTCACAACGTATATTTGAAATTAAAACACAAACACATTTATTAACTGTTCACTAACTTGAGAAAATACGTACAAGTACTGATCCTATAAGTACTTAAATTTGCAGTTTGACAATCCTATAGTAAAGTTAAACGTGTTCGTAAATTGGAATGCAAGAAATTATTTATTGTATTACGTCACCATTATTGGACATAATAAAAGTGTGACTAAATATATCAGAATGGATTTTACAAAAAGTAAAATAAAATATTATTTGATTTCCATGGATTTTTTTCTTGAGTCCAAAATATTGGAAAATTTATTGTAAGTAATAATACTATTTAAAATTCTAAATTGATGCGTTTCAAAAATAAAATTATGGAACAAAAACGCAACTTTTGCTGCGCATTGTTATGGTCATATAGACTCAGCTAATGATCTAGAAGTGTAATATATATTAATATCACTTATGCGAATATAGTTATGTGTATACCACACAAATATATATATTGAATGGGCAAAGAAACTGTAGTAACAGTCCAAAATTAGATATTGGATTAGTTCTTGTAGTTTCTATAATAAAACTTAAAATATAATTATGCTATCAATATTTACTTAAAACCTGGACGTGAATACATAGTTCATGCCATGCTGTAGCATTGTCTATGACTTTACATTGTCATTAAAGGATTGAATGGGCATTTTCTTAACTATGTAAGAGTAACTGGGTCCTCTTCATCATTGACAAAGTGCTGTTTAAGGTTTAATGCACATGTATTTAAAATATCCACCATTGTTAAAGAACACATCGATGGTATGGTGAAAGAGCGGTTGTGTGTTCGAGGCTCGGCCGAGTCATGCTAGTAATTCATGTGTACTAGAAGCTTCTTAGATCGTTGCGTTTCATCGGCGATCAGAGTCGAGTGAAGTAGAGTTATTTTAATATGAATTCCGCAGCATTCTTTATAACAATATATTGACAGTTTCTTACATATTATTTACATTGTGAATACTACTCGATGAGACTCCTTAATACTGATCTATGCAATCATTAATTTCATTTATCCAGTGAATGAAAAGAACATGATTCTATTGATACAATTTATTATTATTTTTTATTACAATTCCATCAAACAAGTCCCCAAGAAAGAACTTGAAAGAGATATAATTCCAACGCATGTCAACATCAATATATAAACCACACTCTGAGAGCATATTAAATATGTCACGTGATAAGGAATACATAAAGATGTACACATGATTCGTTGATTTTCGGGTTGTGTTTGTTTTTAAATAAATGTTCAAATATCCAATAAAGGAATTGCCATTTAACAGACACAATACAAAACGATATACTGATTATTTCTATATAGTATTATATAACGTTTGTTTGTCTGTCTGGAATTTGATATCGACTAAATGTTTAGTATTCAGTTTTATTGTGGCGGAATATTCAGTAGAAACATATACCTTTTTTCATAGAGTTTTTACAACTTTAGACGATCTGCGCTTGATTTTATATATTTTATTCTCAGTCTAGAATTTAATATCGACTAAATTTTTAGTATTCAGATCCATCGTTGCAGAAAACACAGTAGAACTATAAACCGTAATTGGTAAAGGTTTAAGAAGCGGCATCGTTAGCAGTGACAGGTAAATGATACTGTGACTGCCGTTGATGCTATTCGACCAAGAGTAACGTATGTTTTCGAAATTTAATTTGATAGTTAATTGGTTACTCTAGGGAAAGGCACAATGACTGTATGAGGTTAAACGTCAACATTTCTTAACAATGGGCCAATAAAATGAATAATAGCACTAAAATGACGTCAAACTGTATTCAGAAATGAAGTAACGTGTTGCTTAGAACAAATACAGTAATATAAGTGGTAAGTAAGAAAGATAATCATTTGATGACACATGTATAGGAATAATGAAGTCGTATTCAGTAACATGTATGACTATTTTGATAGAAACCTGTTTTTCTATTGAAGGTTTTGGAGATTATTGTTTTCTGGCTCGTTGATTGTGTGTAGAAAACGATATGTAATATATTGAAATATAGTACGTAAATATACCAAATCCACGTCTTCTTGAATTCCATTTTTTCAAATCCGTAATTAAATTTAACTACCACAAAAAGCATAAATATACAATATTGGTCAAATACACTTTTTAACAGGATTAAGGTATTAGTACAGTTAAAAAGGTCGAATCAGCACTTATTTTGGAATGTGAACAACTTAACAAGTCATCTTTGTTTATAACACTTAATTTGGTTTGTAATATACGCATGGGTATATTTGTATTTTAGAAGTGTTCCAATTGCACAAAGCAAAGGGCCTTCTTTGGAAAAAGGGTGATAGATAATGATTTTCTGCACCACGTGGTATAAATCTGTGGCTGCCTGACATTTATTCATCACTCTGTTTAACATACCAGACAGAATTGTGTTTTCTTTGCTTAATATACTTTTCAAATTTACCACGTACCATGCCTGAGAGAATCACTATATAAAAAAATATTGATGTTAAAAAAAGGACTTACCTCAGAAACTGTAACAGTTATTACTGGAACTGAATATGTTTTCTAACAAATTAACAGGAATTTTGCCACGCGTGTTCTTTGAACAGTTAGATGAAACACTCTTAAAAGAAACAAGCCATTAATGTAATTTAAAAAGTAAGTCAGACAATAATCATTTCTGAATTAAACAAGGCTGATTAAACTGTGTAACAAATTAATCACATACAAATATAACTTAATTTAATGCATTGTATAATTTCTTGATTTAATTTATATCATTACATAAAACTTATGTGTTAAACAATATTATATCGCATTACACAATTTGTAAAATTAAAAAAAAAACAACATTTTTCTTTTGTATATAAAAATAATATGTCTTTAGTTTTAAAGTGTATTCTCTCTTGAAAAGAGTAAATTTTGCTTCTGACAGGTAACATAAATGTAATTGCATCAAATTAAGTTGATTTCTTCCCATTATAAATCGCTTTAAAATGGATCATAGTTGTTTTACTTTTCACAATAGTGTATATTCAATATAATGTTTTCCATTCATTCAAAATTTTTTAGAATATATTTTCTGTTCCAATTGGTGTAAAATACACGAAAGTACAAGTACACCATCTTTTAAAGGGATTATATTGGCAAGTAACACAAACACGCTGTTAATCCAGACTTTTCCTGTAACTATGCAGTATGCACAAAATAATACTTATATATTGACGTATAATCTTTATTTACTTGAAAGTTATCGAATTAAAAGTAATTGAATATTGGCCAAAACTTTAATACGTCCCGCATTAAATTATTGAATAATGTTTACATTGAACTCCGTAAACTTCCCGAACAAAGCCTCGAAAACGAAATCGGGAAGGAGTCTTCACGATGTTATCCGATGATTGATCGGAAACCCGAAAGCGGTTCGTTGAAAATGGCGAATGTAAACAAAAACAAATCGTGGCTTCAGAACCCGATGTTTGTTATAAAAAGGTAATGCAATTTAACACTTTAGACGCGTTTATCTCTAAGTTATAAGTGTATCTTCATGCTTGGCGTGTGTATTTAGGACAAGGAATTGACGGTAATATGCCAATATAATCTCTTTAAATACACGTTGTCTTGAATAAATATACGTCACAATTTCACCCTTAAGAAGAGATTATCTCGAAAAGTACGCGAACGAGAAATTGAAATAAATTTCAATTTGGATTCGCTGATTCAGCAGTGGTATTGTCTGGCTAAATTGTCGAGTCGAAGTGTTTAGATAGTAGACAATCTTGAATAATTGACAGTGATATAATAAACGGCAATAGACATGTTAATTTCAGGTCTTGTTCGGTTCGCACACTGAATATAAAACCGCGGTTTATGTTTGTTACACATCCGACTGTATAATGTATAAATAATGATAAGGTTGGTGACTAGATTGATACATGTATGTTAAGTTCAATTGATCCTCATGTTGTTCTGTAACGAATTGTTAAATTTGTTAACGAACACAGGATGTAAATCATACGCTGGGTGACATTTATGTCTGTCTAAGACCCGCATAATTATATTTATATGTGTTGCCTGAAAACAAATCGTTAAAAACACATTACAACGCTTTAAACGTATTTGTTTGAATATTTGTGACACCGAGGGCTTGGAGACGATCAGTTAACTTAACCACTCTTTCCAGTATTCCTGAAATGTTAACTGGTACTCGAGCAAACCATTTCCGCCAGTAAATGATCAATTACTTTTCCACTTGAATCAATGCTGAGAGAAGAATTTAAATGATATATAATATCATAATTCAGTTATCGCAGATTCAAACTAACAATTGATAGTCAGACACGCTACCGACTGAGCTTACCGGACCTGGCCAAAAAAAATAATCTTAGCTATAAACATAATTTTAATAAAAGAAAATTAAATTTGATAAAAAATCTTAAAGTGAAGTAATATTACTTAATATTTAGGTATACCTGAACAGTATTATAAAAGTGAAAATCCACTATAGCAGAAACAACTATAGTTTTTGTTTCCTTAACTTAAATAATAAATGATGTTGTGAGGGGTTTCAATGTTGGTACACCAATAATTGGTTGCATTCAATTTGCTCTTTGAAGATTACTCGTAATGAAAACAAATAGTCAAAACTGACTTTGTCAAATCAATTGCCCTGATGCAAAAATTACTATCACTCCGCCCAATGGCCACGTGGTGTTTTTTGTCCAAGTAAATACAATGTATTATTTACTAAGATGCCGTCAGTTTAGCTAAGGTAAATGGCAAACCATGAATCAATATCGATCGCTGATTGGATTATCAACGTGCTTGTTTGACAGCCCGATACTGTAACCGTTGTTTGTGTATGCATCTAATTATGTAGTAAACCCAATAGGACTATATTTATAGATAGTTCTCCCCTCTACATAATCATTATACTAATACCGGTGTGACCAGAACTAGAACTATCCTCCGAAAAATTCTGGTACCATTTCTCAAGTCTTTGCTATATCCAGACCGACGATCGAACCCAAAACCTTCTATAGGCGAGGGGTCGCTCTATCACTTGACCTCGCTGCGGATAAATACTAAGAATAACAAGTAGTTATTCTGACACAAACTTGACTTTCATTTGCTTACTTTTTAGATAGGTTATGAAACGCTTAAATGAAATGAAACTTTGTCATATCTCCGCATTTTCAAAGAAAAGTATACTGTAACATGTGAACATTCCGATGCCTTTATTTAGTGTAAATGGTGCTGACGATTGAATTGCGACATAAATTATTGAGTTTCTGTTTTGTTAGTATAGTGTTTAGACGACTTTTACATATTGGTTATGTGGAACAAAATGACGTTTCCTTTCTATTTAGTACAAAGAAAACCATCCTCAATTACACGAGTTCATACTTTAGTATGAGCAATCGTTATTGCTTATATATATATTTGGACGAACACAAACTAAATAACAGCTATGTTCGTTTACGTGTTGTACACTTGGCAACCATACTGATACCAATGTTTTGTATATAACGGTACCACTGTGTCAAAATGAATATTCTTGTTCTTGAAGAAATGCCAATGATTCACCAACGTCTTGGCACATACTAAATCGGTAGTTCTTTTTTTAGCATTTGTCAAGAATGCGGACACAGATACATTATTAAGTTGCTCTTTTGATTATGTAGGATGCATGTTACATGTTGGTTATACCAAACAAAGGGACATACCCTTCCTAGTTATTACAACGAAAGCCATCCTAAAATACACAGGTTCCCACATTAGCATATTGCAATCTAAGTACTTAAATCAAAACGAACACACATTAAATAACATTCAGTATGACCACGTGGTGTACAATTGGCAACCATGGTAATACCAATTTTTTGTATATTAATGATATCACTATGTCCAAATAAGAATACTCTTGATAGAGAAGAAACGCCAATGGTTCCCAAACGTCTTGGCAAGTGGACTATTAAATCGGTATTTTTGGCATTCATAAAGGATACACAGACAGTCATTATAGTTCAGGAATGTAGCGCTGTCTCTGCAAAAGGCCATTACAAGTTATAACTGTCATTACAGATTGACTTAATCATAGTTAGCATTTAGACTGTATATAATCAAAAGGCGATGCACTTATCTTTAATCTCCTGTGTATTCATTATGGTATTTTGTGTATGTCGTGTCGCATTACATGATTTCTCATATTTGTCATACAGAAATAAATTAAGGCACTTAAAGGTAATAACGCCAATGTTGCAGTTTATGTTATGCATGGTCAAGCACCAATTCAATGCTCACCACATTGGACTACATAAATTTCATTAAGACGCTTTTTACAAAATACATTATCCTAAACTATACAATATACAATTAACATAAACGTAAAGTTTCTTAATAGCTATAATGTTTTTTTTCCCAGTATTATATCTACAGTATATAGTTCATATGTCAACTATTTGATAAATGGGAATGAATGTTTAAACAGTTGGCTTTTTCCTAATTTGAATTTGTTAGTTGAGTGACTCCGAACACTTGACCACATAATTGATTTGATTAATGTGCTTTTTTACACAAGAAGTGAAACTCGTTTTCTATATCACTTGAATTGTAACTTGAACAATATCTTTCATTTTTTTGACATTTTTTCTGTCATACCATCCGGTTTGCATTGCAAAATGATGACACAGATAGTTTTGATCTATTGTCAAATAATCTAAGATTAAATAATTATAATATATCGAGATAATTCTCATATTCACCGAACCATTGTTCAAAAAAATTGATAACTTTTTGTTTATAAATACTAAGGAAGACTGATAATTTAAAAAACGACTCAGTCTTCCTAAGTATTTCAGGCGATTTACTTTTAACATTGCACGCATGGAAGATGACACATAATGTGAATCCATAATTGTTCACTAAAATACGGAACATTACTCTTCATGCAATACGTCCTAAAACGTGTGTCAGGGACATCTACACCACTTGACGTTGATCATGTGTGTTTCTAACAATCACATGATAGCTTGAAGTTTGCTCCGCACAAATTTCAATATCGCATATGCAGTAATTCACTAAATGTAAAGGCAATAATTTTACGTGGAATTACTTTTGTGTCATGTACATTTATTTCGATTTTAATCATGTGTGCAAAGTATAATTCAATCGCCTAAAACGGTTGACCAAAATAATCTCTCTGGCAGAATTGTAATATAGTAAAATACAAGAAGTTTGCAATGTGCAATGACACTGTACGGAATTCAGTCAGCGTCTCAAACACGCACGCACATCTATACTTTATATCAATGTTACAAGTACATCGCCTGAAAACTGATTGAAGAACAGGCAGTTCGCTGTACAAGATTTGATATATGATACATATAGCAGCTTTACTAAGTGCAAGTTGATCGACTAACGCAAGTCCCAACGACGACGGACCAAACGACACAGTAACTCGTATATAGCTCCACTCGCAAACTTTGTTTATGAGTGTATAAATACAATTTTTGCAATAGATACAGATAAAAAAATTTCAAATTTACTATATCTCTTATAAATCAAAAACAAAATGAATGGTTTGTATCCACACTAGAATATGATAATATATAACTTCACCATGTATATAAATCGTATATGTTTTTTAAGAAATCGTCGTAATTAAAAATTTAACAATTTTTTCTTGTGTCCCTTAAACTTTAACTAAATTTATATTGAGATAAAATGCAAAATAATAGTTTGGAAGAGTTTCTTGAATAAAAAAGCATTTATGTAAAAAAACAACAACTGTCTTTGTCTTAAATTGTATGCAATAATCTGAAATGTGCAATGCATCGTATTTTATTAAATATACAATAAACCCAGACGGTCTCTGTTACGACTGCAACACGTATTTTCCTGTCAAATTTGCGAAAACGGTATTCGTTCATATACCACCAACGTATATCAAGCATATTATAGAGAACAACAGTTCCCGGATTGCATCTATTATCATATAATCCGTCACTTGATGAAACAAGCCGTTCCCAAATAGACATAACCCCGTGTAGGTGATAATATCGGGTGTCGTGTTTTACAGTTTAATTGAAATTGAAACAGACATTATGTACCAAATCTTAACCTTAAAGAGCAATTATGTTCTCCAACTTCAAACACAACACTGACCATCACCTGACCATGATATCAAGTGACAAACTTAAAACAATCTGATTGGAGCAAATAAAAATAACGACATCACATGACCATAACAACTATTCCAAATATGGATATGTGGATAATGGCTCAATACGGGGTATGTTACAGAGAGGTTTCTAAGGGGAATATACTAATAAAATATATTATAAATACTTTTTTATACGACAGATCATTCTAAAAATGACCCTGCTACATGAATATATACAAATCTAGGAACAATCTTCATATTGTAATTCCTTAATTATAGCTTAAAACAAAAAGCAAATATGTTAATTTTAAGAAACTCTCCATAATATCAGTTGTTCAAGCTGCGTGGTTGTATTTAAAGGTCAGCCCGTAATTTGAATCAGTTTTGTTATCATTTTTGTTTCCATGGCAACATGATGCTTCCTCATTATTTGAGAACATAGAATACTGCTGAAACCGCTGTCAGAGGAGTGGGTGGGGTGGGGGGTGAGGTGGGGGCGTAAGTGTTGTTGCTTTTTAATCACCAGTATGAACAGACACAATATAACCGAATTCAGAGAATCTTCCATAAGTTATCAATTATTATTGGATTTATTACAGTGTAAACAATTGGGCAAATATGCTTTTATATATTAATATCAATTTATTTTAATGCAATTTAATTAGTTTCGTGGTAAAGAAGCAATTCACAACACTATTGTATTTTTTATAATAGTTCTTGTGGCACTCTTATATAGTATTCCGGCAATGATGTGCAATTTCATTCCATTAAAGTTATGCAATGCATTCATCATATATATTATTGTCTCTAAATGAAATTCGTTCTGTAAATCAGTATTTCAAGAATATGTTTACTTATTTTTTAGATATATGATGAAAAAAAAAAAGTCATTTAATGCCGTTTTAATAATTTTTATTTGCAATTTAGATACTTTTTAACTTTATATGATTTAATTATGACAGACACTTTAAGTTGGCCCTATTGTTCTTTGAGATCTAATGAAATATCTCCAATATCAAGAAGTCGTCGATACTTATCTCATTTAACGGTGTATACATTAAGATTTTCTTTGTAAAGTATTCAGATATTTTCAAGAATCTTATATGAATATGTTCCGTCGATTATATTTTGGCAGAAAATACAAACTGTTCTTAAATAAAGACCATCATTAGATCCATTTAAAAATACACATACACCAAAATGAAGTGTTACGTACATGAACTGCATATATACATTTTTACCTGCCAAGTTCGATATCTACACTGGTGCAGGAAACGTGTCGAATAACCTTTAATATGGTTGGGTCATACATAAATATTCTTTAATCGCAGATGATGACAATGATAAAAGAATCCATTTGAGGCACAGAATGAGACCAAGAAAATTAACTAGTAGGACGTTTAAGAGTTGAGTCTGTATTTGGGTGGAGGGTGGAGGGTGGGGGTGGGGGGCGTGGTAATATGATCACGTTAAGTAAACTCCGATAAAAGAAGACTGACAGCTTAACTTAAAATGATCAACAATTATAACAATATCATGACAATGTTCGGTGAAACATTTACACCACACAACACGAAACAAAAAGCTATAAAATCACACTATGTAATATATTTTGTGTTAGTTTGTTATAAAGTATACTTTTATCATATATATATGTCTCTATTGAATGTTTATTTAAATATGAATGGCTTTTACCAATCCCCAAGTAGTATTATCTGAAACACCATATCAAAGATTTTTTTCATGTTTAATCAAATAATTGTGAAAGTATGGATAATTATCTTTACAAAATATAATTTATATTACTTAGAATTGCATATATCATATTAATCTAAAAACAGAAAATAAGTATATACTACATTTCCTTCCTACTTTCCCCACCCACATATGATCGCGAATATGACAACTCTGATGGATTTTAATAATTTCAATCAGTTTACTCATTTTTGCAAAACATAAGAAATATTATTAGAAAATTACACCATTGATTTGCATGTTTATAAGCAATTGCAAGTTATAAATGCTTCAGGATTATTGTAACTATTGGTAACGAATACGTCCTGTGCATTGGTAGATCGGTATAACATACACTTGTTGTCTGGTGCTCCTTGACAAGAACTGGTATGAATTAGAGTATTTGTATTTTCATAGGGTTTTCGCCATTTTCAACACGTTATAAAAAAAATATATGGTATATATATATATATATATATATATATATATATATATATATATATATATATATAATGATGCATATTATTATATCTTTGGTAATCATAGCTCAGCCATGCTTGCGACTTCATTCTATTTTATAACTGACCGATGTCATATATAAAAATAAAATGTGACATTTGCACATGCAACGATTGTAGTGTTGCATGTATAACTTCTAAATGATTAAGCCAGTTATAAACAAATGACCTGATATGATTCGAACCAAACAGCAAATAAAATCATACATGTGGTAAACGTTTTTATCAAGTTGTGCTACTGCGACTCATTTATCTCAACGGACTGTATAAAGGTACTGACTTTACAACAGATAAGCCTAAAATGACACCCGTAATACAGGTTAATGAGTAAACATTCTAGGACCGATAAATCCCAAATTATTTTTAACACTTTATATGAATTGCTCTTAAGCATATTACCAATTTTTTAAGAAAGCATCATTTTCAGTGATATTCAATAAACAAATCTGAGTTCCTGTCTAATGCAATGGAATTATCTAGGTGTATTTTATTACTGATGACTCTCTTGGTGAATGTCAGACAGACAGAATATTGTTAGCGCTAATATATTTTATATTTTATGACATTTTTACCATATTAACAACCTCAATAAATTGTCTTGAGGATCTATTATTTTACTGCACCGTATCACGATACATAATTCACAACTGTATCTACCAAGTTGGCAATATTTCGTCGTATAAAGATACCTAAAATATAAATCATAAAATATATCTAGCAACACTACAATAATCTTTTTGTGAACGGCATATCAATACGTTATATACACTTTGTAAATATTGATATACTTCAGTACATGGAGGGGAATATGTCATCTGCAAAGTGTTATTCAGTACATGGAGGGGAATATGTCACCTGCAATGTGTTCTTCAGTACATGGAGGGGAATATGTCATCTGCAAAGTGTTCTTCAGTACACGGAAGGGAATATGTTATCTGCAATGTGTTCTTCAGTACATGGAGCGAAATATGCCATCTGCAATGTGTTCTTTAGTACATGGAGTGGAACATGTCCTCTGCAATGTGTTCTTAAGTTAATGGAGGTGAATATGCCATCTGCAATGTGTTCTTCAATACGTGGAGAGGAATATGCCATATGCAAAGTGTTCTTCAGCACATGGAGGGGAATATGCCATCTGCAATATGTTCTTCAGTAAACGGAGGGGAATATGTCATTTTCAATGTGTTCTTCAGTACATGGAGGGGAATATGTCATCTACAAAGTGTTATTCAGTACATGGAGGGGAATATGTCACCTGCAATGTGTTCTTCAGTACACGGAAGGGAATTTGTCATCTGCAAGGTGTTCTTCAGTAATTGGAGGGAATATGCCGTCTGCAAAGTGTTCTTCAGTACATGGTGCGAAAAATGCTATCTGCAGTGTGTTCTTCAGTACATGGAGTGGAAAATGTCATTTGCAATGTATTCTTCAGTAAATGAAGGGGAATATGGCATCTGCAAATTGTGTTCTTTGTTCTATATAAAATAGGGTATCACTACACTGTTAAATTGTGGTCTTTGTTCTATATAAAATAAGGTCAAGCATTGTCTCGGTAAAAAAAACACATAGATCTTTTCTAAATATTGTTTACCATAGCAGGAAAGTATTCGCACATAAAATATTACAATAACTGATAGGGTGACCAGCGCAGTGCAGTGACACCCCTTAGCTTGCTTTTAATGACGATTGTTTTAGTTTTTGTAACTTTTTCCTATGGATAGAATTTGACCAAACTCCAAAGTATCTAAGTTTAATGTATGTTCATGCAATAGTAGAAATAAAAATAAAATGTTTTGTTATTATATCCTTTAAAACATACCCGTCATTGAAATTTGGCAAAACCATGTAGATTTTACAAGCAATGCGAAACAAATATTAAAAATTGTTTACCTCTACTATTTAATAAAGACTTATACATATAATAATACTTGTCATGGAAATGGTAATTATAAGCTTGAATATAGCTGTTTATGGGTGTTAAAACAAAATCATTTTGACAGAGTATCATTTCTTTCAATTTTTCAATTAAAATATCGCGTTCTTTTAAAATTTTGATCTAGTTTATGAATAAATTTTGCTAGAAACTTTCACAAAATACTCTCTGATACATATTCTTATGACAATAAAAAAATTTTTTTTATAGCGTAATTGGGGAAAAAAATCACTCTTAAAATATGGCATAGTTAAATATAACGCAGTTGTAAAATTAAGGTTTTTATACCGAATGAGCATATTTGTATAAATAAATATTAAGATTTCCATTATGTTTCATATCCAGGTTAAATTGCTATAAACAATTATTTTATACCAGTATGTATATTTCATATATTGAACACAACATAAGATACCAGTTTCAGGCGTATCCGTTAATGAGGGTGCGATCTAAAATAGGATCATTTGTAGCATAATATCATGTAGTGGCACTGTAACTTCCCTTTGTGCGAGGAATTTGTGCGCATGAAAAACTCTACATATCGTCTTTAAAATGAAGTCCTCCAGTCAATGCTCATACATAAATCCATTTGTTAAAACCCTATAAATGTCAATTTTCTAACACCAGCGATGTCTTATTGAGGTTTATACTATGCCAGCCTTTGCTCCACTCATCTGAAGCAAGAAATGACAGTCCCTATGAGCCATTTTGCCAATGTTCCAAACCAAAGACTTTTTCAACACAAGATTCATGTTACTAAGACACAAAAGGGGGCACAACTCTGTGTGCTGAGACGTTACATGTACCTGTTTTACACAATACATATTTGCCCTTGTCGTCAATGAAAGAGGAAAGTCTGGCGGCGGTACAAGCTTTATGAAACTGTCTCGTTTCCTGATGTGCAAGCGATAACATATCGTAGTAAGGTGCATCTGCAAACCCAATTTAAGCTTCCCAGAGGTAATTGTGCTACTGTCAGACTGTATTGTATCCAATAGTAGGATTATTCTTTATATGGTTATGCTATACTGGTGACTGTGAATTGGGAATAAAGCGCCTCATATTATAGCTATGTTTTTTTCTTGATTTATTTTATGATCACAAGGAGACATTGTGATGAATTTTCGTGAATGATTCATTGTTAAGTAATAGTATCAACGATGTATTTTCTTCGACTCATCGCCGTTTGCTTTTAAAAAGAGCTTTAATTTCAAACGGGTTAGTTCTGTTTGTACGCCATATGTTCAAATGACTTAAGTATTTATTAGGATTTTTGACATGTAACTGCATGGTATTTGCTTAATATTGTTGACAATCCTAACCTTAAATTATCGAATTCATAGTAATCTTTTTAAAGGGGGTGGGGGAGGGGGGGGGGGGGGGGTTCAGATTATTATACCACAATAACTGATAATTATGGATGTAAAATAAATTTTAGTATATAGTATATACCTATAATATACAACACAGTATATTATGCCGATTGAAATATCTGTATATATGCGCTTGTAAAAAAATATATATCAGGTCTTTCACAAACATGGCTAAATATTGACATAGTGTGAATTGTACAAATGGCATATTCATACAGATGACAAAAACACAGAATGAAAGCCTCAGTGATCCAGTGTTCTAGAGTGCTTTTTCGGATGTAACGTATATTACTTATCGCTGAAGTTGTGGTCTCAAGCAAATCTTTGTTAAAATAGTTATGTAAGACGATTTGTTTTTCAGTTAATTGAAGAATGACAGTTGTTCTACTGAGATGTACTATGAAGTATGAAAACTTCCGTTCAAAAACAAATTATTTACTGTGTATTAGTTAAATGTATAAATATAGCGATCTTTGACGATATTTATGATGAATACATTGAACATGTTAAAGTAATGTTGCAATGAGAAATCTGTATCCGTTTGAAGACTAGACCTGTCAGATTTAACAAAACCGATTTATTCCGAAAACAAATGGGTCTTGTCTGTCTTTTTAAGCTCTCTTTGCCAATATGTATTCCCTTTAGTGCATACAACAAACCGTTTTATTAAAAATTAATGTGAGAGACAGTAAGGCAAATGATTCGAGTATTCTGATATTTCTTCTCTTTTAACAAATATGTCCAACTTAAAAAGTTTATTCTTTTTCACAAATGTTAAGGTTTTAAAATTTGTAAATGTGCTGTTTATTCTATCTAAATAGCAGATGGTTACCTGTAACGCAAATGAGAATAGACAAAATAAAATACTCAATAAGCATACAATTTGTATGATAACTTATAAGTATATGAATTCATGAGAAAACATAAAACAATAAATTCATCTCTTATTTCCTTTAATATTCTTACAGCTAAATAAAAATAGAACTAAACATTAATGTTAGAGGCATTTTACTTTAAACGTGAAAAACATTGAAAAATATAATATTAGATCTAGAAATAAATGGACCAATGAAACACATTTTAACCATTTCTTAGATAGACGAACGATTATAAATAAAATGAGGCATTTATTTGGCAAATATCTCTTTCAAAAATGTCGTAAAGCATCATTGTATACTGTAATACATTCAAATGAACGTTGTAATAGTATAATTAACGTATTTCCATGATGTAAAAGCGAATACCTAACTCTATAAAATGACAGAAAATAACTTGTTGCCGTCGTTATGGAGACGCGACTGCCTCATTACGATGTCATGTTATTCTCTTATTGATACATATGAATTCATTGAAACATATAAATACCGTAGCGGTACGTTAATGTTAAAGTAATCATATCAAACAATGATAGATACGAAGTTAGTGGAGCTCCTGATTCTTCTTATTATAACAAGAGCTTAGTACATAATCTTCTTAACATTAAATCACTTATAAGCGAGAAACAACACTTATATATTCAATTCACCGAAAATCAGACATATGATTATATTTATACTTAGGAGTCATTGCTGACTACATTTATTTATTACTTCATTTATTATAACAGTCTACCTAAATTAAGTATGTTTATTTGGCATTTAGATAACCACCGCACCAATTCGACGCTCGGGACGCAGTGATTTCGAACACATGTATTGCTAACCAATCAAATCTTGGCACAAAATGGATTGCCACATGCACGTGTAATTCTTATAATATAATTATTGGTATCACTTGCAATTTTAATAGTGCAAACGTCGATGTTTTACTATAGAATTAACGTGTTATTGATATGCTAAATAAAACTTAAAAGCAATAATTCATCACGCTTTAAATAAATGTGTACAGTTATGATCATGTAATTAAAAAAACATATCAATCTCAAAGTATCCTATCTGAAACTTCATTTTTGTTTTTTAATGGGGTTTAAACGAATAATTTCAGGAATAAACGCAACAAAAAGTCATAAAAATGCAATGATTATTAAAATTGATAAATTACATCTCATTATCATTAATAAATATATACAAATGGTTTGGTATGTCAAATCCACCAAAACGTGACAAAATCGATATTTTAATTGGAGCGGTTAATTTGAAATGAATTTCCTATTTTAAAGATAGACAGTACTGCTTGACGACATTCGCATCATCATCATTTATACTCTTGTTTAGATACAGTTTTAACTAGTGTAAACCTGTATAAAAAATTAAATTGAAATTAAATCGAAATCACGAAACTCATATTATACGTCACAAAATATTTTATAATTTTAAGCAGGTAAGCTATTTTATTATTCAAACGTAGGCGCATAGTCCAAGTTAGGTAATCCCTTTCCAATATATTATTTTGGCAATTTATATAGATGTCCTTTTGGCGATACGGGACCAGTGAGTATATATGAAAAAATATTATTTCATGACAATTTATATGTTTATAAACAAATCCTGATATATTCCCTTTAACGACATGTTCAACAAATTTCATATCATATACGACATGTCCAGTTTTAATGATGTAGGAAGAATTCAGAATGAATCTGAGTAGAACGACTGTCCTTCTGCAAGCAGCTGGCAAACATTCTCACATAACGTTTGTTTGAGCGACCTGGACACGAATGGAACTGATCTTAAGATGCGCCTTAGATGCAATGTAGATTTTTTATTAATTTTTAAATTTGTAGATGTGTAGAGCAAAAATTGGCATAGCATATTCTACAATAAGACTTCACTGGTGTTAAAAAAGTGACCCTTATAGGATTTTAGCATATGCATGTATTTATGAGCATTTGAGGACTTCTTTTTTTTCAGAAAATCTCAGAGTGTAACTGTACCCTCGTTAAACAAGACAAGCTGGTCAACCTACCAGTTATTGTGCATTTTTATGTTAGTATACATTACCGTTGTGAAAAAATAATAATTCTTTAAAAATAATCTATGTTGAAATTATATTTTTACCATGGAAATCCTAGACCTTATTTTTACAAAAAAAAAAGAACAACATTCAATTGTGTAGGGAGTCCGTCAGTAACCTATGGGCGAAAAAACGGGGCACGTAATATTGTAGACCAGGCCTTCTGTGAAGAGAGCGTTACAATAAAAAATTAACAAACTCAAACGTAGCGCAATTTCAGCTGCGTCTTGTATGACGTCTTAAGCATATATATATATATTTATATATATATACACGGTAGAAAGAATTACAATTTCACAGTGCTAGTAATTATAACGAGATATCCTTATCTAGCTTTCGGTTTTACGCCTTCATCAAAAATAAAATAAAAGAACAATAAAACACCACAAGAATTAACAAGACAGACTGAGTCACCTACTGTAACATATTACAAACTAAAACTTTTAACTATATAAACTACAAATGCGCGCAACCACGCGCCCATAACCCATATGACGGTAGTATCCCATAAATTTGTTTTTAAAAAAGGTAGCAGCACATATTAGCAACAAGTAGTTAAAATTATTGTGACCTACATAACACAGAGGTAGCGTTTACAGGAATGAGTCTTGTTACAGAATCGCGAAGAGCGGTTAAAAATAGAGTCGCAGACATATTGCGTGTAGACGGTTTTGTACGGCGACATTTATTATTAACTGAATATTAGATCAAAACTGTATATAAATGGAATAAACCATCAGTTGTAATTGCTATATATTGTGTAACTATAAACACTATTAATATATAATATTAAAGCAATTTTCCTTATCAGTTTGTTGTTTCATAAACGGTATGAACAATAACTGATAGCACCTATCTAATATTGCTGTGCTCCACATTACATAGAATCATTTGTGTTTGCGCAGAGCGGTTAAAATAGCGTCGGTAAAATCGAATAGCAAAGCAATTCCAAAATTCTTTTGCGTTTAATATACATATAAACACCGAAATTTATTATAAACTCAATACTAAACCAAATTTATATTGATGGAATAAAGCAAAAACGTTTGTTGAAGACAAATTTTATTTGTGTATAGCAACACGTACATCGTCCACTTTGTTGAGGCCAAAAGGTTGAATAGTATTTAATCTGCGGACCCAGTACGATTCTCGTATTTTGCGCTTCTCGTCTGAACATTTAGGGTTATGATCTATGTAGATAATGGATATCTCCGAGAAAACATGTTTTAAGGGAAAAGGAAAAAATAAGTCGAGATACTTAACCTATATTAATTAATTCACCTTCTGAGTAGACAAAATATATATTTCAATAAAATGAGCAAATTCTATTATCTCCTGCTAGGAAACGGTTACAAGTCTTTATTGAAATTCAGCGTCAGTTGTATGCCATAACATTCGATTACTGCAGATTTAAGAGAAGAATTTGTTTTTAAACTTAGAATATGAATTATAGAGTTGAATATTATACTAGTAATCAAGTTTTCTCGATATTTTCCTTGAAACGTAGGTCATTTATTTCGTTGCCTTTACATGTTAATATTGTTCTGTGCAATAAATGTTGAAAAAATGGAGTTAATCAGCATTGACGATACATTTATTGTAATACATAAAATCCGAATGGTTTGTTTTATTAAATCAACTATAACGTGATATAAACGATTTTTTTCTGTGTGTTAAACTTTAATCGAAATTTCCATTCAAAAATAGAAAGCATTTATATAATGTTTGACGACCTTCACCTTTACTTCATTTCTAAGAAGAACCATTTCTACAATATGTAAACTTCCATGATCAAATCGAAATCAAAATGTTATCACGTAACTCATTTGATAAGTCACAACTAACATTTCGATTTGAAGCGGATAATCTATTTTAGTCTAACCTGGATGCGAAGACCAAGTTATAAAATCTATTTCCAATATCTTATTATTGTATATGTAATATGTAAAAAAGATATTATATGGCAACATAAAAAATCCAGATATACTTCCTTTAAATTCAAAATATATTATAATGAAGACAAATCCCAAAGAAATATATTATCCAAGCACTCCTCTTTGCGAATATTTGTTGATTGCTTTTGATTGTTTTTTTGGCAAACATGTCAACTTAATAAAATCGGAGGTGATATGAAGCAATTGGATTAGATTGTGCTAGCGTTGCTTTATTCATTGAACCATTTTTATGAATGAAACAGTTTATTATTTTGCTGATTAGTATAATGTACATATTTGTGTTAAGTTATTTTTGGTAAGAAGATCAACATGTTCCTTTATGTAATGCTTAATTTTCGCGGCTAAAGTTTCGGATCAACGCTTTTGAGCTTTTGTAAACACAATTGTAGAGTAAAAACATAAAGTATTCATTATTTGAACAATAATTGAAACTTATTATTTAAAAAGTCTTTATTCTTTTTATTTAAAAAAGCTTAAATACTTTTTACAAATCACATATATAGATCATTTTGATAATTGCAATGTAAAACTTTGGTGAAATAAAACACATTTTTTTTCTTTCCAAATATATCTTAAAACTTGATGTGATTTTTTGTGTGAATATGCTTTTGAATAATCCCGGCTGAAATTTTATTTATCTTCGGTGGCAGAAACTTAATAAAAATGAATTGAAGTCGGCCGTGATGTGAATCATTAGTTCTATGACATTAACGACTCTCTTGTCTCAAGAATGCAGACAAAATGCTATTTGGCATTATTATATTATACATCTATATTACAAGTGTTGACAGGAAACCTCATTATGAAAAGCTTAACAACAACATAAAACAATGTGTTAACCATAAACATAATAACAACAATGCGAATATTATATAAATGTATTTCTAGACATTTTGTGTTCACTGTACTCTTAGCTAGAATTACATGTATCGTCTGAATGCAGTTAGGCCGTAGAGGTAAATTTATACGGAAGTATTTGTAGTGGAGTGGAGGAAAACAAAACATTTCTCTATGTGTTTTGGCATTTATTTGGAAGGTCTGATAAGGTTTGGAGGTTGATATATGTTTAGATTTGGAGAATTAGGTTTTCAATTCACAATGACTTTACCTTTGATTAAGGTATATCGTTTTGCCCATTAATGGTATCCTTGATAATTTGTTTTAAATGTATAAATATAGTATTATGTTATTTTGATACTAAAAAGGCAAATTACATCGTTTTGTTACCTCAGTGTGCCTTAGCGTGGTTACAGCGGGCCTGGTAGTATGCTACCAATATCATTTTTAAATGTTGAAATAACACGACAGAGTATCGGTCACACAACCAACCTCCTTATGGTTCAACCAGTTACAGATGTCAATTTCTGACTTGATTGCACATTGTAGTTATCTGACAGAGGGAATAGAAGGTGTTGGTCTAAATACAATAAATAAGTTTAAGGCTTATGTGTATTTGATTTTTATTTGACAGCGTAAATTGTAACAACTGATTATAAGCTTCGTGAATGGTGCTATTTGTTGGATACATGTTTTATATACTTTATTGCTGGCGGCAGTTCTTGGCGATAGTTAGTGAAGATTATTACAGATTGTTAGCAGCGATTGTTAATAAACGACGTTATGTCTTAATAGGGTAATGCAGCACCCCTGGAGCCGGATTACTTGTTAATGTTTCTCACGTAAAAACTTATTAAAAAAATTGTATTAAATTACAACAAAACTATTTGTTGCTATTTTTTCGGTTAATTTCTTCCATTTAGCGATTTTAAACGCCACACTTATAACATATTTTAATAACGTTATTTTGACAAACCAACAAGGAAAAAGATCACGGAATCTTGTACCATTGAACGATCCTGGTTTACCGATCGTGAATGCTATTCGTTGACAAAAGTGTTTCCCACAGACCAATTTAGTCGACAAGAAATAAAAGGAAATTAAAACATGTAGTTAAAGGTTAGAAGCAGAATATCGTGGAAAATGTATATAAACAAAACTAGCAAATTTGAAACGTTCCAAATTTGGATTCTCAATCATGTGCGCAAATAATTTGACCTTCGTAAATAGCCTCAAAATAATTCATCATTTGACAAAAAACAACCCCTGCTGCGGAGTAAGCTGATTATTGAAACAATTAATAAAACAAATAATGAAACAAATAACCGTTACGAGGATACTGGATATCAGTGAATTTAATATCAGCTGTTATGTAGTCATATTTGCTTACTGTGCGGCGGATAGTTTGCATATGTTTAGATAGATATCATCATCAGGGTCGGAAATATAGCTCTGCCTTCTCTCAGATTTGTAAGCGATTCGGTAATCTTACACATGCAAAATGAAACAGACAAAAACATATAATACTATAATTAATCGAAAATAGGCAATGTTCTGTTGACAGGTATATAGTGAAAGCGTGTTGTTAAAAAATAACAACACATATTAAATATAGTATTGTTTTAGCGATATAATTGAATTTTCTAGTACGGAGAGTATTATCTGCCATCAGGCAGATTGTTTTATTGCATTTTCCACTTGGTTATTACAAATTCCATTCACTTGAATGACATTTTTTAGCATCCTTCCATGTGTGTTAATTGCATGATGGAAATTTCATTTACTCAAATGGCAATTTCATACTTTTATGTGTGTAATTTTTATGTTGCAATTTGGAACTTACTTTCTCTGAAATGTCACTTTTGTTCGTTAGTTCTTATGAAATGTGCATAACACACATGCCCGTCCTCTGATATGCTTAGTATTAGGTTTAAAGCTAATCGCAACATATTTTAGGTTATATATGGCATATCCAGTTTTATTGGTAGAGGAAGACCACAGAACGAATCTGAGTATAACCACCATACTTCCACAAATAAATGGAAAACTTTTTCACATAAAGTTTTGGACTCCAACTTATGGTCGTAGTGATGCAAATATAAGTATCTTACATGGGTTGGAGGTTTGGAAAGAAATTCCGTCCATAGGGAGAACTATATTGGAAGGTACGAGGCTCTGCCGAGTTCCCGCGAAAACAGTTATACCAATCTGAATCGAAAAAGTCATGTAAGATTTATTTTTTCCTTGCATACCAAACACATTATATATTTATTTCAATTCATAATTATCATAACATTTTACCACGATTGCTTTCAATACGTCAAATTAAATATATTACGTCATGTGTTTTAATACGTAACGTCATCAATTGTTCCAACATCAGCGCGTGGTTAGGGTATAGGATAGAAATTTCATACCCGGTAAAAATACGCGGAAATCCTTGTCCGGTATGCAAGAAATAAGTGATCTTAAAACAGCGCATAATAACGGGAATAATATAAAGTAATATATAAATTATATATGGTTATATGATCAGCATTACTTCAGAGAGAAAACTATGAGTATAAAAGACTTTTAGTACTAACAAATGAAAATAAAAAACGATATATCACATGTTATTTCAGAAATTTGTTGTTTGTTTTGTTGGTTGAAATATGTTAAAAAAAGTCCATCTAACAACGTTCAATTTTCATTTTTATATAAGAAATGATACAATACAAGAGTGACATTTTGAATTCCGAATTGTGTAGTTGGTCTTGTTTATTGCAATGAATTCGCTTACAGAGAAAACTCTACTACCAACTGTAACATACTTAGCATAAAATAGATTTTAATCATCCTCGGCTATAAAAAAGCAATCTAAAATCGAGTATTTCGTATATCATTTGGTAGAATTTACTTTGAATTTATCATACCAGTGTGCTATTATTTTACAAAATAAAAGCTATTTAGTATTTTTTTATATATTATAAATCCCAATGAGAGATCGGGTTTGTAACAAATGAAATAAATTTGATATATTTAAGACAAATAATTTTATTTTCCCATTAATTTATTTGAATACTATCAATCCAATTCATACAATAACTATAAATATAGTTTAAGTATTATATAATTCATTATTATAATGTTATGTATAGCCCATGTCGACAATTCATTCTAATTTACTACCCGATATATTTCAAACGAGAAAAAATAGCGTTTGATAAAATACGGATAATGTGTTTTGTAAAAAAACAGAATGTGAATTTATAGTTATGAATAATATAAGTATATCATAACATTTTATTTGCAACATTAATTTCGATGCCTGATTCCAGTTTCATAAAATATGAAAACAAAATGTGAATCCTTATTTACTACCTACTTATTTGTCTTGTTGTCTAGACCATTGTAAGAGATGTTAAATACACATCTAAATAGTGCCTAGATTAGTTTAACTTGTTTGAGTTTAATAGCATCATCTAAAAGTATCATTTATTTTCACAAAAACAAGCTATCCACTGATTCAGGAATATTGAATACAAGTGTTTTTAGTGCATTGTTCAATATTAAATGATTCAGTTTCTTTTTCTGCAGAATAAATATGTAGCTCAAAGTCTTAGAATTTCGATGAAAATAGATAATGAATCTTTCGTATTTACATTCGTGTTAAAATGAAAACCATTGCACACTATTTAATGTTTTGTGTTTGTTTTGTTCAAGTTTCATATGGTAAATTTAATGATAACTGGTATCATTTTGTGAGGAAAATAAGCATTTGAATATTTTATGATATATTGTAACACCGGCCCTGTGTCATTTACAGGACCTGATGAATACATACTTAATCTTGGTTCGGTTCAATATTCGGGTTGAACAAATGAATTATTGTTGGAATAGTCAGTGAACACAAATATATGAATGTTTATTATATGTTTTAATATATTATTGATATAATCTACTATATTTGTTAGGGTATTTTAAACAAAGTTGCCATGTCCTACTTGGGTTTAAGACTGATATTTCCCATTAATAGTCTAAATAGTATATAAGCTAAACGAATCTAGTCATTTTACCAAATCCGGTAGAAGTACCGATCTCGGTGAAATACTACTGTGCCGGATTCGGCGAAGACCGATATCGGTAAATAACGCGATGCCGGATTCGGTAAAGACCGGTCCCGGTAACAAAAGAGATGTCTAGTTAACTAAGTTATTCTGGTCATTATCAGATCTAGTTATATAATAAAATAGTATATAAAAATGATTCATGATTTGGGTTAGCAATCTAGTCCGAAGGCTCCAGCTTTGATAAACTGACGGAATGTCTTATTTGGACGCCGCGTCTCAGTATTTATACTGGGAGAGAGTCTTATGACCTCTGCATGGAAACGTGGCAGCAACATGGTGAGCGGGCAATCGCGAGCTTGGAAATAGCAATTTATATTCAAGATACTACAAAACATAGACGTTATTAGATTAAATCATCGACTTATTAATATATTTAAATACAATTGGGATTTAGGTACGTCGATAATAATATGTTAATAAGTTGCATCAACAATACACCATCGATAAAGCGAGCCAGCAAATTGCTCGTAGAATGTTTGCACGCATAGTTCGGCGCAATTCTTTAGACAATAATCTCGAAACCTAAAACATCGTAGACTGTTGTTAGATCCTAAATGGTTATATGAAAACGTTATTAATGTGGTGAATGGTGACACCGGCATAGCAATATCACGTTTCTGTTTCGAATTGTGTTATTCGTCTTGTTCATTGTAATGGTTCGCTTACCGAGAACACATAGGTTTCCTACCAAGTGTAATAGAATAAGCACCAGATAGATGTTAATCATTCTTTAATAACATAGCAATCTAAAATCTAGTTTTTCGTCTCTCATTTTGAAGAGTTTGTTTTAAATTTATCATTCTGGTTTGCTATAATTTTACAAAATGGAAGCTATTAAGTCATTATTTCTATATGATATATTCCAATGAGAGATAGGTTCTCTAACGAATTTAATAATTTGAAATATTCAAGACATATAATTTTATTTTCACATTTATGTTGTAGAATAGTTCATATACTATCAATGGCATTCCTATAGTTATTATAAAACGAAGTATTTAATGTTTTAGGTAATGTATTGTCTTCTTGTTATGTATAGACTATGTCGGCATAACATTCCAATTTACTATCCGACATGATATTTAAAACGAAAAATGATAGCGTTTAATAAAAGAAGGATGATGTTTTGCTTATGAATAGTATAATTATACCATTTCGAAACATTTTCGTGGAGAGAACTATAAGTAATATTGTTAAAGTTTGTAGTTCAATCCATATGCGTATGTTATATATAAATATGTATTATTCTTTAATGCTTATTATCTGTAACATAAGTAATAAAATATGTTCAAACTAGTAAAAAAAAACCACCTACAAAACATACTCTACGTTTTAAAATCAAAGGATTATCAACTATTTTTATGAACCTTTTGTTCAGAAAAAAGTTTGAAAATCACAATGTCATATGATCTTACGAAGCCTTAAATAACATAACCTAAAGAGTGTGTAAAGGCAAGCCATGTCTCAAAGGTGCCTAAAATCGATGCAGTATTTGCAAATGAGAGGATTATTTCGGTAGTAACAAAAGAAATCCGTTACGTAAAATACTCATTGCCAATAATGGTTACATCGTACGATGATTGAGGGAAACTAGTGTATGCATTCTGTTATATATATATAGCATCTTTGAAAATCGATATTTTCTCATTCCTCATTTTAGTAGTGTCATAAAAAATCTCTCATGTTTTAGCTTATTTTAGCTTCTATTTTTTTAAGCTGGAAACCAATATATGCAATAACAAAAGAAAACTCATATAAAATAAACACATATTTGTGAAATTGTTTTTTATTAATTAAGCTTGTTGTTTTACTTACCACTACACGGCGACTCTTACCAAACAAAATACCAATTTGTTATAACAAACGTCCCGAATTATATGTATTACCTACAATGGTAACAACCTGAAGTAATAACACATTTTGCTTTGTACATATATCGTGCATAAAGCTTATAAAATATATAAGTGTATCCAACTCTAAGACACAATGAATGACTCGAATTAAGGAGGCATGCATACACATTGCATATTTTCTGTATGGAGGAATTGCATGTCTGAGTATCAGTTATAAATTCAAAGTTTCGATTTTTTCATGAGTTTATGACTTGTTTCACATCTCTCTAGCTCTTATCTTACACAATCAATGTCCTCTCTTAGTATGTACAGTTTGTAATGCCATGATCAAATAATAATCCTTCAATTCAAAAGGACACACGAACAATTATTATTCCTCTCCCCCCCCCCCCTCCCCACACACCCAATTGTTTAAAGACATCGTGTTTCGTGTATGCGTGGTTATGTATGATACTGAGTGTAACACATATTTTGTTAAGTTTTAAACAATGAAAGGGAAAATTTAAATTAGTAATAATGATCATTTTATAAATTTTTCAGATTGTGTACTTTTAGCTTAGCGGGAGAAAAGTTAAAACGTTTTAATATGAAGTTCTTGATCGCAATACTCTTTTCATATGTATATTATATGTATATATGAAAGTTATTTTTGATGCATTGATA
Organism: Panopea generosa; assembly: GCA_029582155.1. Classification (NCBI taxonomy): domain Eukaryota; kingdom Metazoa; phylum Mollusca; class Bivalvia; order Adapedonta; family Hiatellidae; genus Panopea; species Panopea generosa. The sequence goes on along the minus strand of CM055896.1, from coordinate 2,378,540 downwards.
TGATTAAAAACCGATTTCAATATTGCCGTGTGGCCTTTTAAGTTAAAAGTTGTTGTACATAATACAAAAATGCTTTTCCAAAATGTCGATGGTTGTGGTAACAGTATACATGTACGATATGGGACATAAGTCTATAAAGTACAAACACCACACAACTAATCTGCATTGTGTCGTGCAGAGCTGTTACAAACCAGATGACTTTTTGCAACAGCTATGTTTTGTTTAATGAACAAAAATACATTTACTCCAAGTCAAACATCATGCAATTATAAAACAATAATACTGACAAAGATACCACAACATACAGGTATCTTACATTCATAATTTAACACATTGACCTATGCTTATTATTTATATCGCTCCCATTCAGCACAGTTCACTCTCATTCTGCACCTGTAAAACGTTCACGTGCTTGGCTCTAAATCATCCCCTAATACTGCAAATCGTTGAGCAGTAATTCTGTGCTTGGTAATCTGACGATTTAACGGATGGAAGCCATTTTTATGGGATTCATCATTGACGCAGACCGTTTAATCCCTTGTTTACGTCGATGATCATTTACACGCACCAATTTGGAAACTATCTGCATTTGTGAATTAAAAGTATAAGATGTATCGATTTACTTCTATTTATTTAATTCTAATTATAAGAATTATTGTTTATAAATGAATAGTTATGAAGTACCAGTAGACATTGTAATGGTGCTGACGTAAGCACCATTAGAGAGTTTAGTAGACGTGACAAATGCATAAGAACATTTCAGTATTTTTTGTTGTTTTTTTGGCGGGGAGGTTTGGGGTATAAATTTACATGTATACATTTTATAAGCTCCCTACATCCGTCACATCATATTTCTTTTAAGTGTTTCAATATCATAACTTGTAGGGTATGGAACATTTTGATATATGAGACCCCAAATGCTGCATACATGTGAACCATACGGATCACATATTGTATTGTTTTCTTTTTGCTCTATGTTCTGATTTGTCAATGTTTCCATACTTACCTATAGAGAACTGCACTAAACAAATAATACCAGTACATATACCAAATGAATTCATTTTACAAGGCATGGTGCCAGACAGGAATAACATTATATAGTTAATAAAATACTTCAAGTGGCCCTTCGTTGTTACAAATGTGCAGTATGTACAACACGTATTGGCATTGGTTCAGAATTTATGTCAAAAGAATCACCCAGGGACATGTGTTTTTTAAACTATTATCGTTTAGATTGTTTTGGTAAAATAATTTGTGTTGTTCAATAGTTCGTGAAAGTTGAAACCAGTCACTGTCAGAATTGGAAAGAATTGCACCTCTGCTCTATATTACAATATGACATTAACAATGGCCATTTACAGGTTGATGTATGTATCACACAGGACCCGGAAACCTCTAATCATGTTCCGTCTTCCACAATTATTTATTTACCAATCTACTGGACCTAATGTCTGGACCATTAAGAACATGATAGCGTGAGTGGATGATGGGGCATTTTCGTTTACCAACTTTCATTGTTTTATCTAAATTGTTTTTAAATGAGAAATTTATTCCTCATTCCATATTCGGTAATATAAAATATTTAGTTGGCAGAAAAGACACAAAGCGCTCTTTACTTGTCAATGATTGGTTCCGCGCATCCAAGTTTTCGTGAAATCCAAACTGTAATATTTTGCTTGAAGTAGAAATGTTTACATTATGAATTTTCAATTGAAAGTATGTACATATTGTTTATTTTTTATTTGTTATTGGTAAAATGAATAGATAGAGTGAAATAAAGAATGTCGCCGTTAAATCAACAAGTGTTTTAATTGATGTTTCAATTTTATTTTTAGAGTAATATATACAGGATGATATATTTGTGAACAATCGAGATTCGCCAAATTTACAAACAGTACCATGTTGCTAATTTAACCAATTAATATATTTCTAATTATTTGATCTAACAATATGTTTTGAGTTACAACGATTTAAATATTGTCTGTGTTCATTTACAATGTTTTCTACTCCAAAATAATAGGATTTGGTCGTTTAAAGATTAAAATCAATTTATTAAAGAAACTATTCATTATTCAATTTTGAAATATAAAATTTGTAGAAACTATTCACTACCCAACTTCCTTTTAATTTCTGATAAGCACATGGTGGAAAATTAAATTGTTGCTCCGCTTAAAATTGAAAATTAAAAGAAAATTTAATTATATTTGTTTTATTATTGTCATAAACTTATTGAAGCCGTGGCCTAGTTTCGCCAATAAAAGTAATCAAAGCTTATATATAACCTCTGTAGTTTTCTTTTATAATATAAAAAATAACGAATAGGTTACAAAAGAAAAATGCCGTTTAAGTTACAAATTGTGTTGGTAACTTTAATACATTGCTTACCGTGAACGTATGGTACTTTACCCACAGACATATAATCAACATTAATTTAGAGATAAACAGTGATCATTAACTATTTATTTCGTACACCAATAAGGTTCGTATATAAACGCTAAATTATATATAAAAACAAAACACGATAAATCAGGTTTTAGTTTTGAATTATGTTGTTGGTCTCGTGTTTATTGTAATGGATTCGCTTGCCATGAACACATGTGTTTTCTAGTCACTATAATAGACCTAGCACCAGATAGGTTTCAATCATTCTCTAATAACATAGCAATCTGAAATCTTGTTTTTTGTATCTCATTTGATAGAATTTGTTTTAAATTAATCATACTGGTTGCTATTAATTTAAAAAGTGGAAGATATTAAGACATTATTTCTATATAATACATTCAAATGATGTATCAATTCTGTAACGAATTTGATATTTTCTAGAAATATCATTTAATTTTCACATTAATTTTGTAGAACATTTCATATAATATCTACATCATTCATGTAATTAGTTAAAAAATCCTAAATGTAATGTAATGCATTTACTTATTATTATATATAGTCTGTGTGTCGACAAAACATCTAATTTACTATCCGATTTATTTAAAACGAGGGAAAATTGCATTTGATAAAAGCAGGATAATGTGTTTTGTAAGCGCAAAATGTTAGATAATGGTAATAATACTGTAAGTTATATTGTATTTGAACATTTTACATGGAAACATTACTTTTGGTGATTGATTGATTTTTTTTTAAAATAAGCATTGCTTGTCTTGAAAGCTTTAAACAGGACTGGTTACAAACCATGCTGTACGTTTTAGAATCAAAGGATCATAACCTCTTTTGACAAAGCTATTTAAAACGTGAAATACGTAGTAGCGCTTGCTTAATCAGGATGTGTTTTGTAAACGCAGAATGTGCAATTATAGCAGTTTTACTATGAATAATATACTATACTATTTGGAAACATTTTCTTCGGATCATCAATGATTAAGGTACATGAGTTTGAAGAATGGCAGACATTCAACGAATAATATTGCTTCTGTCTACTCCCACAGCTATTAAAATGCAAATATACCATATGTAAATCCAGTAAATCACAAAGAATCAGATATCTCAATGATGAGAAGTAAATACTTCAAATTCCAAAAGTAAAAACTGATATATGATGACCAATCTCTTTGTAATATTGGCATAGGTGTAGCCTGAGAAGAAAACCTGACAATCAGTTAAACAGAACATACTCTAAAATATGTGGCCAAATAGTTAATTTAATATTATATATGCAATTATCAAGAAGAAACAAGAATAGTAATCCATACAAAATAGACATGAAATATTCATAAGTAATCACTATAGCCTTTCTGTCAAAGATTAGTTTCTTCAGCAAGAGGAATGTTATATTTTGAGTAATTATCGCTTTGTTTGACTTATGAGTTTATGTTCGCCGGTCTAGACTCTATAAACTGCTTAGAGATGCATATAAGCCTGTTTTAGATGACGCTATATGGCAGTAAACTGCAAACCTTCTCATATCTTCAGAGATGCAGTATTAATAAGATGGTGATTATTAATCCCTCGATAATTCACAGAGGCCAAGTGGAATAACCTATCATGAGATATGTAAAATATATTTTGCTAAGACCTTTAAAAAAAGAATAAATGTTATTTGATTGATATGCAGATAAACATTATATGAAACAAGAGCTGTCAGAAAACAACAAAGCTCGCCTCGTGGTGTCTAAGTCCAAAAAGGACCATAAGTGTGGCAAAAATGCAACCCAGAGTTATGGCTCTTGTCTGTGTGTGTTCCACTGATAATGGTAAACACACATGCAAAGTTTCATTGACATCTAATGAGTGGTTGCATAGAAATCTGAAACTTGTGCGCAAAAGTTTAACCTGGGTGTCTACAGACGACGACGACGACGACGACGCCGACGACGTCGGGGTCATGACAATAGCACTCCTTGGACTTCGTCCCGGCGAGCTAATAAAAAAACACTTTTGACACACTAAAACATTATAGGCCAAACATATAAACTACATTGGCCAAACAAGTAAAACTATATTGGCCATACAGGTAATACTTTTTGATAAAAGGATCCTTTTGGAAACGAATAAAACACAAAAAGATGTAAAGGAATCTTATTGAATCTGCTCATAAAAGGTAACGAATTATGCAACACCCTCTGCAAACAAACAGTTGTTGAGTCAACAAAAACTGATTCTGTGAGTACAGGTGGTAATATATACTTGCTGGTGTTATTGTGCTAAGTAATATGTTTCACAATTACAATATCTACTTGAAGTCAGTGATTAAACATAAATAAAGATATAAATATAAAGATATGGGACATTTTTCTCACATATAAAACACACTTTGGCCTGATATATGCAATAACAAAACATCCATTCTTGCAATATAATGCGACATACTTTACATTATATATGGCCTTGGAATGCTCGATCAAGCTGACGCTGTACTACATCAATGAATGTAAACAAGAACGCCATTGACTATATAAAAGGTAACAAAATGACCAACAAATTAAAAATGAAAAGTTGATTTTACGAATATTTGTATTTATTATACTCTTTTCGATATGATTTATGTTAACTATGTTATATTTGTAAATGTTTATGCTTAATAAAGTGAGTGAATCAATGATGGCTTCCAGTATACTTTTTCTCAATTCATCAACATTTATTTAAGGATTAAAGCGCAATGTTGAGTTTCCATCAGGCGATGAATAATGTTGGGAGGCTTTAATGTTTGTAAAGCTCAAAGGGATTATTAAATTAGACGTATGATTTTCATTACCCGAATTGTGCTTTTACTTATATTTATGTTATATTTTCTAACTGATTTCGATAAAACAACAACGTAATGTTGTCGTGTTTTTATTAAAAGCATATTATACGCATGGTTGAAAGATCAACGTTGTCAACATGCTGAATGTATACATGCAATCTAATTGCAACTTATTGCAAACGGCATGTGAAACTCATAAAATCGTGACAGCTTTATAACATCGTGCAACATATGAAATGCTAAGTAACCTGATTTTAGCACCGTCATGCTGTAAATGTTTTTTTAACAGCGGTGTTGAAAATCAGTCATTCAAAAAGAAGAATTTGAGTAGATCGTCATCAAATTTTACATTTAGGAAGATCGAGTTCTTTAGTCAGATTGAGATTAAACACAATCATATCTGACAGAGTGCGACTTATCTTACATATATCAGTCGTTTGCATAAATTGCAGCGCTATACTTTCTTATCATATAAGAGTATATTTTAGTTTATTCGTAAGGGAATGGTTTTGAGGAACTATTTCATTTATAATGTCTGAATTTGTCAAAGAACGAAGTTCGGTGTTCGGTGTTCGGTGTTCTTTTACAACATGTTTCATCCCAATATGACGCTTGTTTATGGACCGTTCCAAAAAAGTGGCCATTGTTTTCACATGTGTGTGTGTGTGTGTGTGTTCTTATCATACTAAGTCTATGCATTGAATAAGTTGCTGCTATGCGTTGGAATGCCGTATCCTTTAAATTCAACTTCTCATCATAGGCATATATATATCTACAAAGATGTAACCGTTTTAATAATTGAGTAATCTTATTTTAGATATTAAATAATTACAATATAAAACTGCCAATATTTGATATCTTGGGGAATCAAGCAACACAAAGTGTTTTCATAATACATAAATACTGCCGCTCAGTGGCATATGATGGCATGATTGTGTTACTTCGAACGAGACCTTCTCACAACATAGCATGAATTACAATTCTTCATACTACATATGTGTTTATCGCTCAGAGAACATATCTTCTCGGATATTAGATTAATGTTTTGATGCAAGATAATATCAAAATTGTTCTTTACATCGCCTCACAAAAAAATGATTGTAGGTAATGTGCGGGGTGTACGCTTTCTGGGGAGCGAAGAGCTTCTGTTGGGTTGAAATGGCAGAGGATCGAACTACTTTACCGATGGGTCGCGGGAGTATGCGGGTTTGTACATGTACAACGCAGACAAATAAATCATATTATGATAAACATTCATTAACAATATTCCCAGGTAGAGCGTTCGCCTCTTGTGAGCTCGATTCCCGACCGAGTCATACCAAAAACAATATTAGAAGCTTTCCTCGCTTGGTGCTCCGCATTGCATTTATATAATAGCTCTAGATCTTATATGCACGATGTCAGTATAACGCGACATGGTGGGGTATCATACCATGTGCCTGTGGCATGATACTCCAGTGTGGCAGCGTTCATTATACTATCTCAAGTAGTCGCGGTATGATTGAAAAATTGTTGAACGCGACGCTAACACTATACAGCAACACCATTCCAATTCGTCGATTGTATTATTTCTTTTGCTTTTAAAAACGAAACATATATTATAAGTATAAAATCAACTTCAGTTCCTCTTTAGTACATTAACATGTCTTGTCTTGGTTCATAAGTAATAAGATGACGATTGTGATAGTATCATTTTCGTTTAACCCATGTCCATGTACAACAACCGTATCCATGTCCATGTACAACAACCTTATCCTGTCCATGTACAACAACCTTATCCTGTCCATGTACAACAATCTTATCCTGCCCATGTACAACATCCTTATCCATGTCCATGTACAGCAACCTTATCCTGTCCATGTACAACAACCTTATCCTGCCCATGTACAACAACCTTATCCTGTCCATTTTAAACAAATACTAGTATGTTTAATTCTCTAAATAAAATCATTGTGACAAAAAGCCATAACTTTTTGTAATCGAGTTTTGTATAACATATCACACAATTCATAGAAATGTGTCTCAGACATAAAAATAAGAACTTTAGAAATGAAACTACTACGAGAACTTTATATTATATAACACTTCAAAAGAGAGGGAACGTATATTCGATAATTACGTAGAGCAGCTTTGGAAATTAATCGTCATTTAAATAGAGGGTCTTATACGAGTGCTCATTTATTATTGAATGTATTACATGAGTTGCCAAAAGTATATAACTATAGTATGCAATGCTCTGACGAGTGTTATCTTATTTTTGCTAACGAGTTTAATAAATTAAACAATACATGAGCACGAATGTATTTTTTTATTACAAAACTCAAACAAATACTACATCAACCATTTATCTAACATACCATATATATAAAGAACGAGAATCAATTGGTTATAATAAGTAGCCGTCAGTCATCGTTTGACGTATAGTCTCAAAAATGTCATTTTACCATGGCAAATCGACGTCATTTATATACTTGGGGAAGTCGAAACGTAGTTCGGCATTTTACGTACGAGAGCCGAATTACATGGAAAACACCGAACGATGATTCAGAAGTGATATTACACAAGAATTATATAAAAAAAAAATGTGTTATTAGTTTATTACACGCCAGCACCGTAAATTAATTGATAAATACAAAAAGGACAAAGTTCTATATTTAGTGATGGCGTTTGTTCTTTTACAATGTAACATCTATCTGGTTCATGTGAAAGTTAAAAAAAACTATTTTCCAATAATATGCAGTCATGGCAACTAGAAATAATATAAAATGGTTTATTGTTCCTGACTTTTATTTTACCCAAATGAATATTACAATAGATATATTTAGCAATATTGCACGATTAGTTCATAAATAGTCTACAAGGGACATTGAACATTATTATTTATTTCTCGAATTAATTCTTAAACCAAGAAACCTAGAAATCTAGAAAATAATTTACATTCAAATGTAATTATACAAGATATGAGACAAACATGTCTTTATTTAATGTGTTTTGTATGGGATTTATATGCAAATACAAATGTGTTTCAAATTCCAAGCGTAAAAGTTTAGTAAGAGGATACATTTATTATCATATTTTGACACATACTGTGATAAGCTGTCGTTATTTAAATTAAAGTAAAGTGGAGCAGCGGAACGCTACGGGGACCTTTATTGATAAATAGGGGTGCTGTAGAGAAACAAATTATACATCATAGTAAATTAGTGTAATGAGATATTTATACGGTCAAACCTGTGTAAGCGGTCATCTCTATTAAGCAGCCACTTGTCTTAAGCAGCCACATTTGCTACTACCCATCTCTATGCTTTCAGAGTATATCCATCTGTGTTAAGCAACAACCAGTTTTAAAAATGCCACTTCTGTTCATTCCATTGACTGGCTGCTTAAGACAGGTTTGATTGTATATTGTGTTAGGAGGGTGCAGTTCAATAAGTGTATTGTTTTTGTCATATAATTAAGAAAATCAACGCCATATACTTTTTAGTATTAAATCACGTCAGGTACCATTTTCTTTAAATTGAGTGAGCTTTGTCTTGATTTTAACAAAAAATGATGTTTTACAGCTTCTCAGATCTTCGCTTTCGTTACTTCACTTTCGAACGGACCCTGTGGATATACTAAGTCTTTAAAGACGTTTCTGCGGGTTGTTACTGCGCATCGCTACGCGCAGTTTGGTTAATTAAAAGACGAGTCGCATTAGGATATTTACCGATCTGTTGCAAAAATGTGGGACGGGTTTCATAATGACTGAAAAAATGTTGAAAGCGACGCTAAACACCATACAACAACAACAACATCATCATATTTCCAAAGCAATATAATTTGTATATGACAACATAAAACTTCAATTTGACTTACTAAAGTAATGTAATGAACGCAATTTCGGCTCGAATATATAACATTATCGGTGAATGGCATATGTAGATGAAAGGTAAGTGGTATTGAAATATCACCATAGATCACTTGGTCTAAAATATATATGCATTTCATCAAATATTTGTTTCCCATTGAAAATTCTATTAAATGTGAGAAAACATATGCCCAACAAGTCTTATTATCACAACCACTACAACAGAATAAATACAAACGCCCAGTATAATAAAAACGGTAAAGACGCTACAAACGTACACAAGATGAGAAACAAGGTTAATGGCTTTGCCATCGCTCAGGTGTAATCAATATATAAAATGTATCAATCGAACGTTAATCTTTCTCTGAAACATTGTTATTACCACTTTCATTAATCATTAATCTATGAGTTTTGTAATGTTATGCATAAAACTGATTAAGTTGAATTTTGAGTTTGCCTTTAATCGCTTAAAACAGAAATAAGATATAGTTATATTCTAATACAAGAAATGATATTGCACATATCATTTTTCAAGCAAATAAAAAATGTTTTATCACTACCAAAGTAGTTCAAATACCCTTTGATGTTTCTGAAACAGTTTATCGGAAATATATGAATCATTGAAAAACACACATAGCTTGGAAATATTAAAATATGGAACCATCCCTAATATTCCCTAAATATTTCACCGGAAATTTCAAAAATGGAAACACTTCTTATGCTTTATCCATTTATTCCTAAGGCAGTTGACGATGATATATTCAGCCTATCGGATCACATAGATTGTCGGCAAAGCTGAGTAGCCATTTATCTCCTGAATAATACATCTCAATTTTATTAGAGAATGTTTGACATTTAGTTTTACTTAGTAGTCCAGGGGTAGAAAATTGGATCAGAGATCTGAGGGTCTAACGTTCAAACCTCCGCGACGGTTTTGTGTGTTTCTTTGAACAAGACACTTTATCACTATATTGTTAGTACTGTTTGTACTGACGACGACACGAAGTTTAATTTGTCTGCTTTGTAAGAACCTGTTTCACAATACATGTTTCGCAATCGTTGTAAAATAATTAAGTTTAAACATCTTCGTTAATAGATGTAAACGAATGAATGAATGAATTGTGTTTTACGGCACGTCGACCGATATAAAAGAAATATAGACTTATAAAGAGAGAACGAGGTTTAATGCAATCCTTAACCTGTTTTAAGCTCAAAACTGACGTATTTGTCATTTATTCTGTATGTACATAACGTTACAAGTTACAATGTTAAATGATTTAGTTATGTACAGTTTCATAAATCATATATAGAGATAATGTATATATAAAATATAAAAAAATATCTCCGATTTGCAAGGGGAAAGAAAAAAAAATAGAAAAAGACCCTTAAAATTCTGCGATAAACACATTTCTAATAACTTTAGAAATAGTGTTTCTAGAGAAAACTATACCTGCAGAACGAAGAGAAAAGAAGAAAAAAAAACTGTTTATTTTTTAATTGATGAATGAAAAATAAAATAAAATGATTTAATCTTTTACTAATTTGAAAACTATATTTATTCAATATTGTATGTAATTTTGGCTCCGTTACAAAGCAATGTTGGGAAAGCCACATTTGAGCACGTTGATTGGTCAGTTGCTTCAACTGAAAGTTTGAATGACGTCACAGTTTAGTAAGCGATACATTGCTATGAATTATGGGACAGGCATAGAGTCCCCTGCTTTTTATACCTAATTCGAGAGAAAAGCATGTCCTTGGATAAACTTCTTTTATATTTAGGATAAATACATTTATATTTTAGAAATTGGTAGCTTAATTTTGGAATTATATACTTTAATTAAGGAATTTAAAACTACACCATTAGATTGACTGGATGTATTTTTAGTAAGTATGGTAACTTTCAAGAAAATAATGTCTCTCTTAATTGCAAATATATGTTATAATGAAACGTTTATAAAAAGAAAATATTTGCACAACTTCGTTGATTATCGTTTGCAAGTATAAAACCACGTCCCTTGATTGATACACACCACTTAAATAAATCATTTATATGCAAATTAGTTTGAATCATTCACAAAATCAAACACATTTTTGTTGTAAACTAAATATTTTTTTACAGAAAATACATTAATGATTGAGATTAGACGAGGGAAAATCGGTTATAGTTCCAATTACTTTGTTAAATATGGTTTTGTTCTGCAATTTGAGTTTAAACGACAGTCATTATACTTTTTCAACATTTAGTTTTACATAATATTTTACACGAATGTCTTTCGTTGATATTTGTGTAATTTATAAAATACGTTTTTGTTCAATATATATTAATAAAAGCAACTCAATTTGTCAAAATTCTAGATTGTTTTCCACTGTAGAAATTGGTATTGTTTTTGTTCAGTTAGATGTTTTGAAATTAATTGTCAAAATTGCTGGTATTAAATAAAGTTTGGTTGCTTTCAATTTCCTTAACAATGTTGAAATGCAAATTTACAGTAATAAAAATGAAAACGTAATCACTGAGGGTTGTTCTCTGAAACATAAACCTATAATTTTTATTGAAACTGCAACTTTCTGAATAATATAGGTCAATGCTATTCACGGCTGTTAATTGAAAATTGTCGGATAAAACATTAATATATTTCGGTTCAAAATAATGTCTTACTGCTTTTAAAATTAAATCGCAACGTAAATGTTCACACTATTACAGCCAACATGTAAAATGACTAGTTAGCAAATAGACTACAATCAAACAAGTCCATAATCAAATCAGCGTTCGATATTGGTTTCTGTGCCGCAATTACACAAGCTGGTGATATCTAAGTAAACACTACATTGCATTAACTTGGAAACACACGTCACCATGTGAGCGGAGCAATAATCGTCGTCGGGTTGGGTCAATTCCTAATTAAACGAAATTATTTTAAAACAAATTAAATGCCATTACCAATATACTTTATAAATATGTTTGAATTTCAAATTCAGAAATGTAAATCACCATGTATTTGACACACTATTTTATTACATGAATTGCTTATAGTAAATTACCAAACACATTCACTCTAATAGCTTTGCTCTCAGCAGTGCAATACTTTATTTTACTAGCATATGCGCAAAAAGGTGCGTTTCCTATTAGTATCACTAAAACCAGAAAACAATGTGCGATCTGTTCTTTTCCGATCCTTTTCTATCCTATAGCTACTACATGTACCAGCAGAATTGTATTTACTATCACTACCATGCATACGCAGAACGAATACGTGTTTTGATACTACATGATATAGTTTCGGTATAATCAAATATTCTGCCCCACTCATACATGTTTGATAGTAATAACGCTCCTCATATAAAGTGATTACCCCTCTTGACTTTGCCTTATGTGATGATTACTTTATCTAATATGACACTGTTTTGTACGTGATTTTTTTTATTGATGTTTACTATATTCAATATGACACTGTTATGAATGTGAATAGTTAGTGATGTTACTTTATTCTATATGACACTGTTATGAACAAGATTTTTTTTATTGATGTTTACTATATTCAATATGACACTGTTATAAATGTGATTTTTTAGTGATGTTACTTTATTCAATATGACCCTGTTAAGAATGTGAATATTTAGTGATGTCACTTTATTCAATATGACACTGTTATGAACAAGATTTATTTATTGATGTTTACTATATTCAATATGACACTGTTATAAATGTGATTTTTAGTGATGTTACTTTATTCAATATAACCCTGTTAAGAATGTGAAAATTTAGTGATGATACTTTATTCAATATGACATTGTTATGAATGTGATTTTTAGTGATGTTACTTTATACAATATGACCTTGTTAAGAATGTGAATATTAAGTGATGTTACTTTATTCAATATGACACTGTTATGAATGTGATTTTTTAGTGTTGTTACTTTATTCAATATGACCCTGTTATGAATGTGATTTTTAGTGATGTTACTTTATTCAATATGAACCTGTTATGAATGTGATTTTTAGCGATGTTACTTCATTCAATATAACACTGTTATGAACGAGATTTTTTCAGAGATGTTACTTAATTCAATATGACTTGTTATGAATGTGATCTTTAGTAATGTTACTTTTTTTAATATGACACTGTTTTGAGTGAGATTTTTTAGAGATGTTACTTTATTCAATATGACCATGTTTTGAATGAGATATTTATTTGAATGTATTTAATCATTTTGATTCAAGATGTATAACAATATATTAGCCAGTTCAATTAGAATACATTTATAAGTTATAACAAATGTATTGAATAATTTAAAATTATTACAGTTATAAGATTACTAGTATACAGGGGTATGGATACCATTGACGACAGGAAAAGTCCTTTCAGGCCTTTGGCAAACTCCTCATTACATGTGCCCAGTAAAGTTTTGACATAGCAACACGTGTCAAAGGGATTCCGTCAAATTAGTGTCAGTTATAATGGCAATTTCAAAACAAGTGCATTAAAAACAAAAACATATGAAAGAAGGCGATGTGTGACAGCAGCTTCATGAACAACGTTATCACATAAATATTCACTTGTTAATAGAGTTAAAACATCAGTAATGGAATATTTTTATTATTTTGTAAAAAAAAAGAATCAACACATTTTAATTAATTGAGCAAATGTTGCACTGTCCGTAAGGCTTTACCTTGCACTCATTAGTTTTCGCCAATAAATTCGGGCGTTTATTCGTGAGTGCGATATATATGTTAATATAGCAATTATACCAAACACATTTAATGTTTTTATTGTACAATTACTCGAATGTTATGTCTAACGACCAATATCTGCAGTGTCTAGGAAATAATCTGTTACCGGTATTATTAGTTAAAGATTTATTTTGTATATATAATGTAATCGCAGCGCGAAATCCTCAGAATAGGCCAATTAAGGCCGGTTAGTAATTTTGTTCACAGTATGGTATCTTGCCAATCAGAATAAATATATTTGATCTCCCATCCGTCTTTTCTTTTTGAATCATTTATTTATTACGTATGTGATGTTTTGATACCAATTCTGCTATGTTGATGTTCAAGAAATTTTAACTTGAAATAGTTGAATTGAATTGTGCAGACACATAGATAACACTATATTTAGGAGTTATGTATGAGAGATTGTTATCGTTGTGGTGGGCGACACATAATCTCTAAATCAGTTAAATGTAGTTTTGTAATGTATTACCCAAACGGAAAAGAAATGCACAGCTTTGTAATATATGATAATTTTCTTAGATTTATTTTAAGTCGAAAACAATTAGTGTTCCATAGCATAGTTAATTTCTTGGAAAACGCAATCGCAGAATTGCATTTAAAATTCCTCTGCGTTACCGTTATAGTGCCGTTGAAATAAAACCACTATCACTAAAATCCACAGTCAAGTCAATATTGCGTTTTATGACCTTTGCTTGTGCCATTCCGTAATTCCGCTCCGTTGGCGTAGCCGTGGCACAGTTTTATCATATTTCAACTTATTCAAAGTAGCCAGAATGTACAAGGTGACTGGGTATGGTAAACGGTTAAAATAAGTTCAACTTCTCAACGTTGAGGTTGTGGATTTAAAGACGATTTCTATAGTTTTTGCTATTGATTTCCTATGGATAGAATTTAACGAAGTTTAATGTATGTTCATGCAATATCAGAAATAAAAAGGTACATGTTGCCATACAGAATTGTGATATCACCTCCTAAAGCACATAACCGCCTTGATATTTGATATTTAGCGAAAATATGTAGATTTTACAAGCAATGCGAAAATAAATTTTAAACTGTTAACATCTAGTTTTTAAGCAAAACGAATACAGCTATACATATAATAATAATTGTCACAGAAAATATAATTAAAGTTTTTTGCAATAAAGATATAGCTTTTTTAATATTTTGATACAGTATATCGATAAATTTCGCTTAAAACGTCATAAAAATACACTCTCATACCCATACCATTGACATTCAAAATAAAAGATACACTTTATCACGTAATTGGATAAAAATAGCTCTTAAATTATGCCATCGTTAAATAAAATGCAGTTACAAAATTAACGTTTTTTTTACTGAATAAACATAGTTTTAGAAATATTAGATTTCTGTTATATTTTATATTCAGGTTAAATTGCTGTAAACTGTTATTTTCTCTACCAGTTTGCATGTTTAAAACATTAAACACAATATAAGAGGCCAATTTCAGGTGTATCCGTTAATAAGTGTGCCATCCGAAAAAGGGTCATTTGTAGTAAAACAGTGCGTAGTGGTACTGGTTTGCCTAACTGATGAAAGAGAACTTGGTCGTCGATTGATACTAAATTTACCCGTTTTAATGTCTTTGCTGTTAACCACTCTTTAGCGTGTTTCATTGTTTTTCATTGAAAAAGGTTGCTTCCCATTGTGCGCAGTATTGGTGTGCATGAAAAACCATAAAAATCGTCTTTAATTAAGTCCATCTCGATTCCACAAATGTTATACCATCCATTTTCTTGAAAATTGTTTTTCATCAGATTCAGGTTTGACTCATTGATTTTTTGCATTTCTCCAAGAATAGAAAAAGTTACTATATATAGCATGTGGTCTGTACCCGTAAGGTTGTGGATTTCCTATTGCTGACATTCGTAAATATTGGCATGTAATTTACAGGAAGCACCATTTGCTTGATATCAAAATAATCAGTCTATTCTTTAACTGATATATGTTTGTAATGTAAAATGCAGATGTTACAATCAAATATGATATAAGTATATAAAATGATTTCGTAAATTGTCATGCATTCGTTGTTTCTATGGGTATTGTTATCGATTACTGACCTGGTTAATTTGAATATGCATAACTACAATATACGTCTAAAGACAGTCTGTGTATTCTCTAAACTTGTCCTCGTTCGTGATAAAACGATTGATATTGTATATGATAATCCCAAATCGTTAAATTATATAATGATCACAAGCAAGTAATATAAAATTAACCTACACTTTGTTTAGGCAAATCTGAAGTGTATTTCATCAACGCGTCAGAAAAGTGAAGATAGTTAAATGGGATCTTTGATTATTTTCTACTTCCTTTATAGCACTGTTAAATACGCTTTTACCACCTTAGCAACATCATCATTTGACTCAGGCTTGGTTAATATTGGTGTTCCATTGGATTTATTGAGTTAATTCATGAAGCTCCAATGAAAAAATGCTTTGCTTTGTTGGTAGGAAACGGGAATTTGTAGCATTTAGAAGTACACCTGACTCTAGGAACTC
Organism: Panopea generosa; assembly: GCA_029582155.1. Lineage (NCBI taxonomy): Eukaryota > Metazoa > Mollusca > Bivalvia > Adapedonta > Hiatellidae > Panopea > Panopea generosa. Next base: position 2,362,236 of record CM055896.1, on the reverse strand, counting down.
TGAAAACCGCTGAAAACGACAATATACGTACTTAATGACTAAATCGATACTGAAAAACGCTGACATGAGCTGAATAATATATATATATATATATATATATACAAGTTTTTCAGTACCTAAAAAGGTATTATGATACAATTATTGAGCGCTTTTTAGTCCATTTAGATCATAAACAGTGTTAATTTCAAAATATTTTGTTTTATCTTCTTCATTGCGTTATGTGGTTCTCAAGGACCATTTTACTAGATAATATAGTAATATCGGACGTATTGTTGTGCTGTAGTCCTCTGGTTTATGTACCCTGTCTTTAACATGTGATATATAACTGCATTGCATAGTTATAAAGCATGCCTTCAATTGATGTTATATTTGGACCGAGGAAGGTAAGTAATTATGAGACGATACCTTAGACTATTCGGCCAAGGCGAACCAATCGAATTCTTATAGCAATAATGATAATAATGTCTTAAATAAGAATTTCAGATAACTAATACTTGGAGATTACAATCTTCATTAATCATGAAACGTTATACGTTCATGCGGGCAAAGATCAATTTATATATCTGAAAACACTTCGATTACATTAACCACACTTTATCTCTACCTAAAGTCAGAAACTTAAGCGTTAATTTCATTTAAAAGTACGCGTGCACTGCTTGATTGCGATTGATTATTCTCCGTTAACTAGCATTTTATCACATGTTAAAAAATGTTCCTTGAATATAACTATAAAACAATTACATCAATAATTTATATGCAAATCAATGCAAAGTAGTGGGAGCGTATTCACAGTGGCTCGACACTCAGAAACATTGCATAATTTATATTTTAAAAGTCAGTTAAACCTTGCAACATGCTGAAGGTCATGGACTCGATGCTCTGACGGTTCATACTACAGAAAAATGAAAAACCAGAAGCTTCCTCACTTGACGTTCAGCATGTACATGCAGAGGATAGTTCTAAGTCTAGACGACCCGGTGTCAGTCTAATGTGACTAGGCGGGGTAGCATACCGTGTGTCTGCAGCATGATAGCAAGAGCGGCAGCGCTCAGAATACTGTCTCAAGTAGACACCGTCACGGTTTAACTGAACAAGCGTTACTGTAATGACTATAATTTTCTCAAGAATATGATGCCATGGTTTTTGCCATTCTGAAACAAAAACACTCAAGCCGACGGTATAAGCATTTTATATTCACATCTTATACATTTCGTCGGCGTAATCGTCTTTAATTATAACTTCAGTAATCATTATGCCACCAGTAAATGATATAAATGCTAATTTAGTTGGTTCCTTGTCTTAGCATTAACTTATTAATTACTAGGTTTGCATGGTATAGCTTCTCCAATTAGTGTGGTAGTATCTTGAACTAAGCCACCATGTCTTTTTTTAAAATATTTTACATGGAAGTGTTTCTTTTATATCCGCCTATACGTGTTCGTGTCTAATATATAATAGCATTGAATAAACAATTAAATGTGCTGATGACATACTATTTTTTATTGCTTTATTTAATTTTCGAAATTATTTGACAATGTGAAAAAAAACCATCTCTAATCGCAAACGAAGACACTTGGGAATAATTAAAACTAAGGCCAAAATAAAATTAGGATTTTCTTTTTTGTCTTGGATTCCGGGTTCGAGTCCAGGACTGACTGCATATTTATCGTCCTGTTACATTTGGCGCTTAACGGGGGACTGTGACTTATATAATGTAACTGGACGAGATAAATATGCAGCCAGTCCGGGACTCGAACCGGGACTCTTCGCTTACAGGGTGAATGCTCTACCGTCTGAGCTAACCGAACCGCTTACATAAATGTCTCTTCTAGTAGGTTACATACACACTGTGACATTCACTCTCAAATTTGGAATTCGTCGCGATTACTGTTTTCTCTGAATATATATAAGCCACAGTCCCTCGTTTGGCGCCAAATGTAACAGGACGAGAAAAAATATGCAGCCAGTCCTTGACTCGAACCCGGGATTCTCGCTTACAGAGCGAATGCTCCACTGTCTGAGCTAACCGAACCGCTTACATATATTCCTCTTCAAGTAGGTTTAACCATACACACTGTGACAGGTAAATTAAGCAGATGATCAAAATAGAAAAACATTATTTTTTGTTTTTCTTCTTGTTTTTGAAATTTAAAAAACAACAACAAGGTCATCAGTAAAAAATATACACATGTATATATACTATATAATACATAATATGTGATGTTATTGTTTAAGCTTCGTTCGTCCACAACCACCACATCTACATTGCTAATGCTAACACTTCACTGACGTGACATAATAAGCATATATGATCACAGTTTATACATTACGTCAACATAATCGTCTTTATTATTCACTTACATCAGTGATTATGGCCACAACAGTAAGTGATGTAAATACCAATGCAGCTGTTCTTTGTTTTAATATCAACTTGTTAATCACTTAATTCGCATGGCAAAGCTCTCTATTGTGTTGTTCAATTTGTTGATTTCTATAGTACTTTCACATACAATTTATATTTGCATACAAAGTATTCATTTACAATCTTTGTTAACACTTTGTTGATGAACGCATTATCAGACATAAAGTTTAGGATAAGGACAAAATAGGTCGATTATTAATTAATATAAATCAATATAAATCAACATACATTAGTATAGATGCACTTGGTTACATATCCAAAGTTTCTCCATTTAGTCATGTAGCATTGTGAACTAGGCCACTATGTTTTTTTTTGTTTTAGATATTGTATATTGATTGTTGTCTTTAATTCCACGTATACGTGCTCTTGTCCATTATATAATCATAATAAAGCAATTATATTTATTCAATATTTTCTTTATTTCCTCACTGTCTATAAAAGATTAGTTTTTCCTACTTAATTTGTAGAAAGAAAAGGATTGCTGTCTTTAATTCCACGTATACGTGCTCTTGTCCATTACATAATCATAATAAAGCAATTCTATTTATTCAATATTTTCTTTATTTCCTCACTGTCTATAAAAGATCAGTTTTTTCTTACTTTATTTATGGAAAGAATAATTAAAATTGCTGATGGCAAACTATTCATTGTTGCTATTTTTTTAGTTCTCTAAATTATGTGAACATTTTCTTATTGCAATATTAGCAAGATGAGGACATTTATTTCCCCTGAAATGAGGTATGGATCGTCATATAACATGATAAATCGACTTCTGAAGATGAGTTTGTTTTTATTTTTTTAATACAGTTTATGGTATATTATATTAATAAATTAATAAAAATAATGTTATTATTTCCTTAATTGGGTGAACTCATCTGGACTTATTCTAAATTTCTCTGTGGTCCCAAACAACAAATGTTAAACAATCACATGATTTTAACATCAATGACCGTCATGTATTCAGAATTTAAAAGACATTATCAAAATATTCTAAATAAGTATTATGATTGGTATGCTACATGTATGATCAGTTTCGCTGACTTTATTTATTTTTAAACTGTATAAGACTTAATGTTTAATCTCTTGGAAATACGAAAAGCAACAAAAGAACAATGGCAAATAGCAGACTATATTTTGTTTCTTCTGTGCATAGTATATAATGATATAACCAATATATCTTAAGGCCCTTTTCCCAAGCTCTGATTTAATCAGTATTTTATTTTTCGAGCAACATTGAATACTTGTCACGCTTCCAAAAGGAACCAAAATTAATAACATTATCAAGTAAACATATGAGTCATAATTAAATGATACATTTAAACATTTCATTATGTTGTTTCGAGATCGTAGGCATTGTATTGAAAATTATGTTATATCCTATGATAATAACTGAATCAGACATGACACGTATATGTTCACACATCACGTTAGTGTGAAACTATTTGGTATCTGTGACAGTTAACATATTTTATATGACTACTTCAGCCACACACATGACACTTGGGGACCAAACCGATGTTGGAATCTAGTCTATTTTATATATCTTCCGGATCAGGCCTATTAAACACCAATGAATAAGCAAGGAATTCTATTTCTGTCCCATAATATAGCAATTTAACGCTTACTAAACTGTGACGTCATTCAAATTTTGAGAAGAAGCAACTGACCAATCAACATGCTCAAATGTGGCTATTTAACGGACCCAATCGGGAGAGGTAAGTCCGTCCCACAGACTATGTTGAAATATATGTGAATTTACATGTTATATTCATAATAACATCTAACAATTGCGTTTAAAAAAACATCATCATCATTTGTTAGACATTTTTTATCGGCAAGGTTACATTAAATATTGGTCAAGGACTGATGTGAATTTCTCAAACTTGGCGTATAATGTTTCCAAAAAAAAAGACAATGATTGAACTGTCATCCATACTTATTTATTTACAGCATTTGCTTTATCCTGGCAATACTCCTGCACAGTAGATAATCAGCACGCTTCTAGTTGACATTTTGATAGCTTACTGTTCAATCATGCTCTGTCTGACACCGTATCCTACTGTATGTGTAATGAACTATACCATCGAATTAAAAATATAGACTGTGGTTGCGATAATTGTGTTATAAGAAATCTTGTTTTAAATTATTTTGTTTACATCGATTGTGAAAAAAGTTCTAACATCATAGAAGAAATCATTGATTGCGTGGTACAGTAGTAGAGCATTGGACCCCAGGATAGTTTAATCTGAACTAGGAAACCACGCTCGAAATCTTCCTTGGTATAACCAATATGTAGCATATACTGATAAAAGTTATTTCTCAAGGATACAACACATTGATGCTGCGTTGGTCGAGCCCACGACCACTAGAACTTGTACAATTCACAGGAAATACGACGTGTATATATAAATGTTTACCAAACAAAATTAATAAATGTGTGCACCACCACCATGCCTAGACGCATTGGCCTAACAACGTTATATCAAAAGCCCAGCCCAGTATATAGAATGAGACAAAGATAAACTGACAGTGTTATCTAAAATGATACGGGTAACATCAAATTTCAGCTCATTTTTTTATTTGTGTTATATTTCGAAGCTTCAGCTGTTGTAATAATCTGCTTCTCCGTTGTAAATTTGAATAACTATGGACAGTTTACATCAATAACTCACTTTAATTCGATTACATGTGCGTGAAATTTGGAAAATGTAGTCTGATCGTCAACACAATATCTCAATGAGGGTGGAATATTACAGCTTAAGTTTGTGCATGTTGACACCTTGTAAGGGAATAGTCTGGCGGTAATAAGTTAATTTACACTGTCTTGTTTATGGTGTGACGACGGCTTGGGAGAGAGCACTGATGGGTGTATTCGTAAACGAGATTTAAAGTCCACAGTAGCGGTTTTGCTACCGTGCACTCTAAGTTAGTAATCGCTTTTACTTCTTCTAACGTATCTTACTTATTATATTAATTTTGTGTGTTGATAATGTTGATGCCGTTTTGGTGGAGTTTACCTTGAATGATATGTAGCCTCGGCTGTTGGATATATTTCCTCTTATGTTAACGCCATTTTCAACACGACCTAGGGCATACATGGCATCCAGTTTAATTAAATGAAATACTTGAAAATGGATATGTCAGTGAGCAGTGGTAAAATGCATAACAAAACATTTTGGACTGTGTTGGGCTAGACCTGGGGAGCCAGGTGATGAGATGTAAGTGGGGAACGGGACTGGTGGTAAACTACTCAATAAGTAGAACATTACTTATTATCGAAATAATTAGAAATGTTCATCTCTGATAGATGGTATTTAAATTTATATATAGCTTAAACAAACGTGAAATACAGTTTTACTTAACTAATGCCATTTGCTAATCTAATGTCAAAACTTATATTATACAATCATGTATCTAGTGTCAACTTTCGTTATATAATTATCTTTCTAAATATATGATTAATGTTAGTGAATATAAATGATAAATGTATTACTATACAATGCTATGGTGAGAAATGTATTGGTTCCCTTGACTCATGGAAGGTATGGAACATACATGTTATGCGTATGAGTAATTATAGAAGATAGAATTGTCACTTCACTGCATGGTTTTGTGTTGTATGCTAGATTGTATTACTATCTTACCATTAAATAATATTTAAGTTTTACATCTAGTGTTAAACAAATCAAAACAATTAATACAAAAACTCCATATAGAGTGTCTATATCGGTCAAATATGTTCATTCATTGTAAATATATTATACTGGGAAATGTATCACTGAGAATTGGTTGGAACATTAAGTTTGATTTTACCTTGTTTGTTCAGAAAACATAGTTTTCTTCAGTATTGTCTAATTGTTATTCTTAATAAAAGAAAATTGAATAAACATTTTTTACCAGTCAAATTCAAAAGTATGGAATGTTACTTAGATTAATAAGGTTTAAATAGGTGTTGAGGTGAATTAACTTAAATTTTCGCTATTGACGGATGGTCATTTAAATTGTATACCAGTCCACGTAATCCAAATATATATGATTAGTTACATACATAGTCGAAAGACAGACTTCTACTAATATTGACAGCTGTCAGAATGTTGAATGGACAACATATCAATTTGGTAACTGAAAGATATATTTTTGCCCAGGAATTACTTATATAACTGTTTATTAATTTTAGAGACCAAGCTTAACGGCTGACGGTTGAAATGGCTGGCAATTACAATAAGAAATCGGAATTCTCTCACTCAACTTTACGACGTGCTTTATCTAAGATAAATATTATTATATGTAAATTTATCTTCCATGTCAAAAAGAGCCATCAATTTCATTTGATAGACGGTTTATCGCCCACGGATAATATTACAGTTCGGAAATTATTGTTTTCGATTTTGTTTGAACATCATCTTTTCAATAAACTATGTCTTGATGTAAATGATTTATAATTATTTTCCTTACAATATTACTTACACAAGATTAGTTATTAAATAGAATCACCAGAAACCGATAATATCTAGATACAATTTAAAGTGTTTAGGATGTTTAGGACTCCGAAGATAATACAATATATAAGTGTAATTGTTAAGCAAACATGTAATGAATTTTATTCAAATAACGTGCTGCAATAATGCAGACATTTCTCCCAACTGGTGAAAATATATTCAATCACAGTCAGAATGTATTATGTTACCACTGAGTACACGTAATTTGATTTATATCATTTAACAAGTTAATTCCGATGATTTGTGTCTTCGTCAATATCTTCTCTTCCTTCTAGGGAGGAATTATCTGTTACATGCCATTAATATATATCATCTTTGTTATAATGTGTTCATGCAATTGCATGACGCTGCTCTCTGTTGAAAATGGCAAACTAACAAAATACGATCTTTTCAGGAGGAACATCAATAAAATGGTCTTAAATATTCTGATAACTACAGATGTATCTAAATAAGTGAATGTATTTCAACTTTACATTGTATTCATTTTTATAACAAAGTAATAGTTGTAGTAGAAACAGTACTGTTGCTTCTGTATTTTCAAGCGCTTTTTATGAAATATATGTTAAATTTTTGTATAACTTCGACATTTCAGCCTAACAACGTTGTATGTTTACATTTTGTGCATGTTCACAATTTTAAAATGACTTGTTATGATTGGATATTAACTTAGGCGTTTTGCACATGTCCACAAATGACCTGGTCTGATTGGATATTAACTTCGGCGTTTTGCACATATCCACAATGACCAGGCCCCGATGTTATAAAATCTTTGAGTTCATACACTAAAAGTAAACGATTTGAAAGGTCAATGCATGTGTGTTCATAATTAATGCAGACACAGAAATGGCAAAAAATCTGCAATGAAGGGAATTATTCAGTAAATAAATTATACAGTATGCATATTACAAATAACTCCAATACAATTTAAGAGGACATTTCATACAGACACTTTAGGAACAAAGGTTTGATTTTTTCCATTGTTGAATATTGCCTTTTTGGTTGGAAATCAATCCAGAGTTACACTTTTATTTAAAATTCGGGATTACACAAAGTGCTTTGGAGACGTACTGCTACTAAACCTGTTTTTATATTTCCATTGGTAATTGATAAAAACTTCCTTAAAATCAATACAAAACGCATATCATATAATGGACGTTCCATTAACTAAATGCTATTACAAATTTCAACAAAGAAGACGATTTACATGGATTACGAAAGTTATCACGGTGTTGTTAATGAAACACTTATTGAAATTACCGACTGTTTTATTTTTCGCAACTTTAAGAACGTTAGTGAAACGGGCCTCTGAACTTAAATGACTTGCAGTATTAAAATCGATTTTAATGAGTTTAATCAATCTTTAAAACCTCATGTATTTAATTAACAATCGTATGAGAGATTTTTTTTATATTTGAGTATCACTAATGGAAAGTTTATACTTCATTTACATGTGTAGTGTAGTGAGTAGAGTGTAAGCCGATCAAAACAACACTCAGTTCTAGTCCTTCCTAAGGGCGGACTCTTGTGCTGTTAATAAACGTTAAGCTTTCTTCGCATTTGAGCTAAGCTAAATTAGTATAAACGGATTCACATATGATAATAAAACTAGTGGTACCACGTGTGTTATGCAATTAAGAGTAAATAAATCTTTAAAAATACAAGTTAAAAGATCCTTTGAACATTCTTTGCTATCATTCCGATACTGCAACATATAAAGTACGCTTTTTTGTATAGTAAATGATCAGAAATGGAAGAAATAAGAGAGCTTTAATCATTTTTCAGGGTTATCCCCCTTTCCAAATACAAATGAAATTAACGCGGGTTGCATGGGTGTGTTTTTAAGTTCCATATTCTCATAATTCATGTTATGTTTACTTTTAACAAGAGTGAACAAATCCATTTTTATGTAAGAATATGACTCCTTTTTTTTACAACAAACTCAGGGATATCACTGCACTGTCTTTAAAAAAAGACTGATCAACTGATCAGTTATTGTGGATTATTATCAGTTATATTGTTTTTATTTTTTATACATTCATGCTCAGACACTTTTCTATTTGATCTTTGATTTTTTATTACCTTGCACATCCTGGACCTTTTTAGTATATAGAAGATAGAGCTACATTCAACAGCGAGACCTTAAGATTGGTTTAAATTTGCATCAAACTACGCTCTCCCCCTTACCTCAAACTCATCTTCACATCGTAAAATAATTACAATAAAAATCATTGAAATTATTAATCATAGTCTATAAATAGAACCTGCTTTCTCCCGAATCAGGTTATAACCCCTTACAAAAAACGGGAAATACATGCCAGTTCCGCAATTTATAGCAGCAGCTTAACGCTTAATACTAAACTGTGACATCTTTCAAATTTTCCCTGAGGCAACTGACCAATCAAATTGTTCAAATATGGCTTTCGCAAATGAACTGACTAATTGATAGATGATTGAGAATCTGCGTGCTCGTGACAATTGCTATTTAATGGACCCAGTTTGGAGAGCCGTTCTACAGACTAGTATGATACAATATGACCCAAAATGAGCGACAATCGCATAAATATGCCACTTGATTTATTTCGAGATCATCCTTGCGATGTTTAGGGAAAGATAATAGTAAAAACTACTTCCTGACCATTTTTTATTTCTGATAAGATTGACTTACTCTCTTATTGAAATTGATAAAGCGAGTTACCTCTACCATTACTGTGACAGTAATAGATCTGTCTCATAGTAAATTTTATATAATATATAGGATTCGACAAATTCCGCCAGTAAAATTTGCCTATATATTATATAACAAATTTAGTTTATCTACATCGACATGATTGAATAAACTTCTCTCCAACGTTCCATCAGAATAATTCAATTTTCTCAAAGTGTCTGTGCCTGTTAAACGTTTAAGTCTAAGTGATACAATATACTGAATATATAATTCGCGTACAATAAGTTCGCTTTAACGAGACATGGACGGGTCCAATAGTTTAGTTGTCAACTGGATGGGATTATATCTTAAACTACTTATAAACATATTACTAATAGTACCATATAAAGGGTACCATGTCGCAGTTTGTTAAAAACAAGAAATGTCACTGTTAAGTGTCACATGCCCCCCCCAAAAAAAAAAACAAACTCAAATTGTGACCTTGACCTTTGAGGTACGGATGTGGGTCTTACTCGCGACACGTCGTCATGTTCTGTTGATCATTTGTTGCAAGTATCAACAAAATACATCTATGCATGACAAAGTTACAGGCCGGAAACGAAATACCGGACGGACGGACGGACGGACGGACGAATGGGTATTTAAGTGGTTTCTTTGCGTCAATCATAGACTTGTGTTTTAGAAAATTTTAGCCACATAAAAGAAAAAAAGCCACATAAAAGCCGTTTTTAAGTGGCTAGAAACAGTCACGTAATTATTTTTCAACTGATTTTCAACTGTCCATAAAAATTACTAACCCTAAACCTTAGACACTTAACTACCCATTTGTGTGTACGGACGGACGGACGGACGTACTGGTGGAAGTGATGTTGTGGGGTGCGGTTTTATATGTTATAATAACATCTTTTTTTTTCATAAAACAAAACAAAACATTTTTTTATTAACCCTAATGTCACAAACCTTGAGATCCAACCCTAATGACAATAAAAAAGAATGAAAAAAGGTGAAAAAAAAGTAAAAGAATAATGTGTAAAAATGGAATTAACCCCCCAATGCCATTTTGTACGCATTTCGCACTTGTTAGCATGATCCACTCGCCACATACTGTTTTGTATTTATATGTATTTCGCCTAATTAAGAAACAGGCCAAATGCATTCTTTATTCATAAACACTTGATGCCGTTTTGTGATAATGGGAATTGGTGGTAATGTCAAGCATAACAACAATAGTTGGGTGGGGAATTACTTTAACACCATTTTCAACACATGTCAGGTTACACACAGCACATTCACTGGTATTGGTAGAGAAAACGGAATGTGAGTACAACCATCTTCCTTCCGTAAGAAACTGACTAACTTCTCGTAGGGAAGTACCACAAATAGTATCTAGTTTATCCAAGTATAGTTAATATACGTACATGTATTTAGCTAGATACTGAGTTTGTAACACCAAATTACCAAATAATCAACACACAAAAGCATTCTATAGACTAGACATTTATACACTATTAACATCTTAGATATTGTACACATACTACATGTTTTATACAGGTCAAACTCGTAGGGAAGTACCACAAATAGTATCTAGTTTATCCAAGTATAGTTAATATACGTACATGTATTTAGCTAGATACTGAGTTTGTAACACCAAATTACCAAATAATCAACACACAAAGGCATTCTATAGACTAGACATTTATACACTTTTAACATCTTAGATATTGTACACATACTACATGTTTTATACAGGTCAAACTCGTAGGGAAGTACCACAAATAGTATCTGGTTTATCCAAGTATAGTTAATATACGTACATGTATTTAGCTAGATACTGAGTTTGCAACACCAAATTACCAAATAATCAACACACAAAAGCATTCTATAGACTAGACATTTATACACTATTAACATCTTAGATATTGTACACATACTACATGTTTTATACAGGTCAAACTCGTAGGGAAGTACCACAAATAGTATCTAGTTTATCCAAGTATAGTTAATATACGTACATGTATTTAGCTAGATACTGAGTTTGTAACACCAAATTACCAAATAATCAACACACAAAAGCATTCTATAGACTAGACATTTATACACTATTAACATCTTAGATATTGTACACATACTACATGTTTTATACAGGTCAAACTCGTAGGGAAGTACCACAAATAGTATCTAGTTTATCCAAGTATAGTTAATATACGTACATGTATTTAGCTAGATACTGAGTTTGTAACACCAAATTACCAAATAATCAACACACAAAAGCATTCTATAGACTAGACATTTATACACTATTAACATCTTAGATATTGTACACATACTACATGTTTTATACAGGTCAAACTCGTAGGGAAGTACCACAAATAGTATCTAGTTTATCCAAGTATAGTTAATATACGTACATGTATTTAGCTAGATACTGAGTTTGTAACACCAAATTACCAAATAATCAACACACAAAAGCATTCTATAGACTAGACATTTATACACTATTAACATCTTAGATATTGTACACATACTACATGCTTTATACAGGTCAAACATCTGATAATTAATACCTTGTCAAGAGAATAGCTCATGACAAGGCTTAGATAGCAAATATCTGTCCAGCATGTTCAACTTATATAAATCAAATTAAAATATCTATCGATAAATGTGACCTTGGTCACTCTGATGACAACTAGAAAAGTATGGAGGACTGGCCGAAATAAGCTGGCAGTAACAGTACAGTGGAGTTTGTTTAGTTGGTTGGAATCGGACAGCCAAAGAGGCGAGTTTTTTGGGTTCAGTAGTAACAGGAGACTGTTTGGGGTTTGATTTTAAGATAGGGGGACTATCATTTATGTTTGTTTAATAGTGATAATAGTTTAAACGAAATATTTTGTGTAAAGGAAAAATAGTCTCTTAGTAAGTTTAGGCTTGAGAGAGAGAGAGAGAGAGTGAGAGAGAGAGAGAGAGAGAGAGAGAGAGAGAGAGAGAGAGATGCCTGTACAATAATGTAGGAATAAAATACATCGAAAGAACGCTGATTTCTGTGTTAGTTTGTGTTGATGTTGGACCACGACGCGCCCAGGTAAGACTAAAATAGACCATTTGCAATATTATTTTTACGTTTTTACGTATCAATTGAGTCACGTGATTTCATTTCGATATCTATTTGATCAGTCATACTAGTTTAACATAATATTAAATTTGTTTATTTAATTGCTGTCTATTTTAAGGATGGGGATTTTGATTCAAATTTACAATTTTCATTTAAATACTAATTTTGTCACGTTTTTGTGGATTTGATATACCAAACGATACGCGTTTTATCTATTAATGATAATGAGATGCTTTGTATCCAATTAAAAAAACTGCTTTTAGTTATTTAAATTAAAATAACTACGCAATGTGTTTTGTACGCACGAGAAAAAAAACATGCATCGCTTTAGAACCACGTTGTCGCCAAAACGTTATCCTTCAAGACAAAGTTCTTTATTCGAAACTATCAAATATTCTAAAAAAAAATATCGCCATCAGTTTAAAGACCATGGAATATAAACTAGTACCCGAATACACATAGTTTACTTTCAAACTAAGGCTTTGTTAGATTAGATATATGAAGTTATGACCAATTCAGTTTATAATATATTCAAGATTATTCTACAAAATCCGACATTTTCAACTACAAAAACCCTACTGTAAGTGTTAAACGTCATGACGTATTTTCTCGCGCCGTCGTCATAATAAACTCTGGTAATTTAAAGACAAAACATTACTATCTTTTTATGACATATCGGTGTATTTATACAGGAGAATCATACATCTAAGAAAACAACTTTCATGAGATCCGGAACCGTGAAGGATACATAAATATGATAGGAAAAGTAGAGAGAATTACCATGTTACAGTGCTATAGCATAAATATTCTGAGCTAGCTTTCGGCTTTACGCCTTCATCAGAGAACGAACCCCCTCCCCCGAAAAAACAATACATATATATATATAGAAGTAAAAGTTAAGTACAGTGTTTGTTTACTATAGTGTCATCTCTATTAAAAGAGCCAGCCACAACTGGGTTTATGAGACACCTTTATGTTGCACAGTTACTCCCCAAAAGCTATCATTGCCAGGCGTCAGGCTGTTTGACATTCGGTACTCCTCAGTTTAACTAGCTTCTCGGTGAGCAACAGGTAGCAGCAGAAAAATCCCAAATGCTTCGACCGGATTCGAACCGTCGACCTCCCGCTTCTGAGGCGGATGCCTTAACCGCTAGGCCACGGAAGATATATGCCATAGTCTAACGATGGCAGCTGTCAGAATGTGTTAGTTGCCCTTGAAATAAATGATCTGTTTACTTGGGTTGTGTATTCTATAACAACAGTTCAGAGTAAACTGTTCATAAAGCCGTTACGAATAAGTATTATATCATATATACAGTCATATGTATGAGGGGTCACCTCTATTAAGTAGCCACTTGTCTTCAGCAGCCACATTTGTTATTTCGCATTTATATGCTTTCAGAGCAAATTAACATGCGTTAAACAACAACCTGTCTTTAAAGGCCACTTTTGACTTGCTGCTTAAGACATGTTTGGCTGTACAGTATACTCCAACTCGCTTGCTCAATTAAAGATATTCAGATAATTTCGGATATGATTTAATTTCATGTTAATAGGAACTAAAAATCTTTTAACGCCTATGATTGCAGTTCCGATTTTAAAGTTTATGGATTTGGTTTGGCAACCATAGTTGCCATAATGCCATAAATAACTCATAATATGATCAATTGCATTCGGAAAATAATAAAACAGACTATTCAAGACAATTTCAAGCATCTTTATTATTCTGATATGAATTATATTTTGCAGCTGACTTTATAATTGATAATCAGAAGTGACATTGCGATGCATTTCATGCAAACCACGTACTTAAATAAAAGATCTTTCTCCCATAGGTGTATTATCAAAATATTTTTATTTTAATTTACAGTCCGAATGTTTAAGTTTTATTTGAATGGGGTTTAATTCTATGAGCATATTTCAGGTCGGTTATATGTAACCATGTCCAGCGCTTTGATGGCAAAGAAAGACCTCAGAAGGAATCTGTGTAGAACCACCGTCCTCCGAAAGAAACTGGCAAACTTTCTCTGAGTCACATAAAAGTATTGGACCGAGTGCGACTCGAACCTTCGACCTAAGCGGTGGGAGGTAAGTGATTCGGAGAAAGCGTCTTAGACTACTCGACCAGGGAGCACCCTCCTCAATATTTAATTGCTCAAATAAATATATGTGTTTTGCTTTCTATTATTTAAGCCCTTTATCAACTTCTTATTGAATGTACATATAAGGATATATCGATTACATATTACATTATAGTCATTTTATGGTACAATAAAATGACATGTTCGGATAACATGGTATTTTTTTTATCTTTTGATTCCCATTTACAAAACAAGCTGCATACTGATTTGGCTGGATACTTAAGAGAGCTGCATTAAACAAGCACAGACACTATTGCTTTAAATTTGACACTTACAGTTAACTGACATATTGCAAAATAAAATATATTGTGATATAAAAGTTGTTAGACGATTAATTGATTGATTGATTGATTGAATATTTAGCGTCATTTTTATGCCATCGAGGGCTAACAGACGATCAGTTAACCTAACCACTGTTTCCTGGGATTAACCAGTACTCGAGCACACCCCATCTCCGCAAGCAACTGATAACTTTCCCACTGGAATTAGTGGTGAGAGACGAATGATAATGAGACACAATGTCGTATATCAATCCTCACGGAGACTGTTGCAGGGCGGGGGATTCGAACTCACGACCCCTGGATTGATAGTCAGACGCGTAACCGACTGAGCTAATCGGGCCCGGCTTGTAAAGACGAACAAGGGATTTGTTCACTTACTATCTATATATATCTATATAGATAAAACAAAGATGGCACAAACACTTATATACACTAAAAAGCAACTTCAACAAAAGACTTATTAACATAGTATTCGAATAAAGATTTGGGAGGTCGAGCCTGAGGCGTCCCGAAAAATAATACCCGAAAATCTATATGTGTTTTGTAATGGACGTATAGAAACTTTGCCTCTCAGAACTAGCACATACAATATATCGAAAACAAGTTTTAGTAAAAAACCTTGTGTTGAACTTCAAATAAAACTACTAGAAACTGTTACTTTTTATCTGAATTAAAATCCAAAATAATGAATTAAATCTCTGCTCAAAACGGATCTGAGTTTATAAAGGTACTAATATGGCATTAATGTTACAAGCATATTATTGTTTAATGGCCAAATCGTTCATTTTATCAAAACCACTAAAACTACATTTTTAATATAATCTTAAATGATATTATGCATCCGCCATTAAAAAAAGTGTGAAATATTTAAATATTTAGTACGTATAGTTGCTATATATTTTAAAAATACAGGTCAAATTTGATATTTGTAAACGTCAGTACTTTTTTCGGCATTAGGTGAATTGGTGATATAATATATTACAGGGACATCTGTGTCCTGTGGACACATTTCTGGTACAGTTTGACGTTTAATGAATTCATAATACGTCATCATTTGTATAGTTTCATAAATTCGCATTAATCGAAAACGAATATGTGCCGTACATTAACGACCAACTTAATTTGTAACTTACAGCTATAATGCGATTATTTTCTTTTTAAGACTAACAATATGACTTTACGGCCGTTTTTTATGATAGTGGCTTACGCTATTGGAGGGACATTTCTTCTAAATGTAATTGCTAAACCATTTAATCTATGACATTTCTGAAACTGTGGTAGTGAAAACGCCAACTTATAGTTAAATTATACCGCGGCGTGGTCTAGTGGTAGAGTGTCCGCCTCGCACTGCGGAAGGTCTTGGGTTCAATCCCCGTCCGGGTCATACCAAAGAGTTTAAAAATGGTACTAGACGCTTCCTCGCTTGACGCTCAGCATTTTGGAGAGAGTTCTAGGTCTGGTCGGCCCGGTGTCAGTATAATTTGACTGGGTGGGGTATCATACCATGTGTCTGCGGCATGATACTCCAGTGTGACAGCGCTTAAAATACTGTCTCAAGTAGACACCGTCGCGATATAACTGAAAAATTGTTGAAAGCGACGCTAAACACCATACAACAACAACATAGTTATCAGATTTGGTCATTTCTGTCAGTAATTTTGCCACCCTATAGCAAAATCAGGTTGTTTCCATTGACCTTATTAAGTCTTCTCCAGAATTCAATTCCATTAATGCAATTCAATTCCCTTAAAGTAGATATGCCGGTATAGGGTCTAGCTAGGTCAAAATATAGTTTTACCAGAACGAGGAAGTAGTCAAGTATAAGAAAGTAATCTTGAATATTTATAGATTAATGTTTATGTTCTGCAAGAAATATTTTAAGTTGCATCCTGTCACAGTATGATATGTTATGAACAAATAGTAACTTTATCACAGAAAAAGTACGATATATCTACTTAAACCATTACATCTTTATTGGCGTATACATGTTTTATTCTTTACTAAGTATTACTGTGTTATATTCTTAGACATTACATACTTATGCTTAACACAAAATAACTTCTGTATGTAGTGAATACTACAAATTAAATTTAAAAATAGTTATTCTTGTTCGTGTTAGATATATAACATTTAAAATAAAGCAATATTAACTATGGCATATTTCCGTAAATACAAAGACAATAAGTTTAAAGTGAAAATAAGCTAATTTTTCTCGTAATCATGGTTTGAATAATATAGAAATGGTATATTTTTTTATAATTGCTAAAAACAATTAACACAAACTGTTTAACCTTAAGCTAATGACTATGTATTGATTATTTCTGAAATATTACTATTATGATATAATCTGTATTTAAATTTAAATTTATTTTCAAAAATGTATATAAATGTTATATTGATGTATCTCCCAAACTCCAAAAACAATGCTTACAATAATATGTTTTCCTCCTGTTACTGCCAAGACTAAACTTCTCGTTTTTTTTCAACAAAAATTTAGCTATGTCAAAATCATTTCTGTGAAGTTGGTTTCAGTATGTAAATAACTAAAGATATACATTTTCAGTACTGAACTATATATGTTAATTTTCTCTCACATAAAATTCTCTAAATAAGCGCAACACTACCAAGATCCTTCTATTTTCTTAAAACATAGGACATTTTTGTACTAATGAAACCAGTGGCTTGAATGTTTCAATTAAAAATTACCTCCCCTACATGACAGTACTGGCAAGATTATTACTCCCGAGAAATTAGAGCTGTGTAATTTGGCTTGGCATAGTGTTTTTTTTAAAGTGTTTTTAATGCTCTTTGTTTTCTACAGATGAGAAGAATGGAACATTTTAATGAGTTGTGCCAAGTTTGGCTGACATTTGTTGCTGTTTGATGAAGATATAGCAGTTTGAAGATGCGTAGTGATACACTGCAAGAATTGAACAGAATTGTCAAAAATGAAGGGGGGTTCTCAAACTATGGATATTTCGAAAAAGTAACCTGGTCAACCCCATTTTTTTCTGCATATTGGAGCAGCAGATGACAATCTAAGGAAACAAGATGATTTTATAACCATCAGTACTGTTTTCAGTGTTCCAGAAGTGCATGTCTCTATATGTAGAACAGTGCATAATTTATTGTTGTGTAAGACGTTAATTACAGAGACTGGCAGACTAAATAGCATTTCAATGTATAAGGCTGAAATTTTCGGGTGGCAGTATTTAGTACTTCTTTAATAACTCTTTGAATTTTTGTCTGAATGAAAGAATTTTGGTAACAAATTAAAGCTGATAAAAATGATGACTATTTCCAGTTATTAATTATTTATTACTTACCTACCGAATTTATATTAGTACTGATTGAAAACGAAAAATGTTGAAATGTTTACGAAATAATTACTATTCTAACCAAAACGGTATTTGATGTAACAAATAAGTATTAACAGCATACAATAGTAATACAAATATGTAGAAAGATGAAAAAGTAAGTTTTCCATAGTGAAAATTTCATATTAATATTTAAAGAAGGTGTTCTTATTTCTAACTTTAAAAATGGGCTAAAAATGAGAAAATTATAAAAAAAATAACTCAAAGCGTAAAAATTATTTATTTCTTTAAATTTAATAACGAAAAAAATCACAAAAAAATGTTGTTTGGTTAAGAAGGAGTTGTGTTTCCAAATTTTAGAAAACGCAAAAAATGCCACCTAAAATTGAGACAATTTCCTCTTGTTGCCTATCTCTTTATAGGTCTCTGGTGGAACATTATGCTTTCACACAAATTCACATACATCATCTTCTTTCTATAACAGGAGCCATTAATGATATATGTCTTTTACTGTATGTTACACATTTTGCACAAATACATCTAAGATGAAACAATCGTGCTTGAAAATTAAAACGCGATGCAGTTGTCTTGTTTACCTGTCATACATTTGCCTCTGTTCTACAAGATATTCCAGTAATTGATGGTTTGCTAGCGTGCAAAAATGTTCATCCCAAATTACATTTCACACAGAAAAGAGATCAGTCATCACAAATGCATGCATGGAATAAATCTTCAATAACCAGTTCTATTTGGAAAAAAAATCAATTTCATTAACTATTTATGTATTTGTAAGCACAGTATGTGATATTTACAAACTATATTTACAGGATTTACTCCACAGATACATTATATTCGCAATCCCATCACTAAGAATGTATTTCATTTAAAAAGCTAGGTTTATTATGAAACACTGTGTTCATTTTACATACGAACTTCCCACAGTTGTTACATGTACCACTATTATCATTTTATTCTGTAACGTTATTTTGCGAATTTTCCTTATCATATATGCAGTATTAAATGAGTTTGTCTTTGTTTTTTTTTAATCAATACGTCAGTCTCCTATTTGACAGAACTGCTGCATGTTCTCCAGTAACAGTTAAAATACTGAATAAAATTTATAAAAGAGATACTGATCAGCGGAAGGTTTCTGTAAACATATTACTCAACTCAAAAATTCCAATTTCTCTAAATGAATTCCTGAACTCATTACGAATTAAATTACCACACATAATTGAAAATGATATTCAATACTTAAATAAAACTCACGCATTGACAACATGGCGTTAATAACTAAAATAAATAAGCAGTCTGCCAAATCAACATTGGTGATGCTTTTCATAAGATAATTAGTTTTATTTGCGACGAAAAACAATATAACATTCAGAGCATTGCATGTGCCGGTAAACACAATTCAATGTGTGAATATATTTCACGTAAACAGTGGGACAGATTTCGATCATTAGCGCAAAAAAGCAAACCAAGTTCCCATTCTGAAATATTTCCAAACGCTGTTCTTAGAGATGAAATGAATAGATTGATAGAAGCATCTTTACCTGAAAATACACGTATAGCGTATAATAAATGCAAGAGTTTTTCAGCTGATTTATATTAAAACACAAACTACAGGAAAATTGGCCACAACTAATTCGGCATGTGACACAATTTGTATTATATCTTTCACTAAGTCTTCTTGGTTTGGCAGACTTCTCTGTTTATATGGCAGGAATTGGTTATAACTACAAGATGCAAGGTTTAACTGATTCTACTAAAACATTTGCGGTTAGCAAAATGTTGGAAGGAATGAAAACGATACGATCTTTTACTAAAACAAGATAACAAATGAAGAGTGGCATGCCTAAAAAGATCAGACACGTTCTTCCAACTATATGTCACTTTGAATACGCAGTTACCCTTTTTAAGGCAGCATACCTAATACTATTTTTGGATTTCTTAGAGTGGGTGAAATAACATCAATTCATACTGAAAATGCTGAGAAACCATGTTCATATAAGTTCACAACATCAGACAGTGTCAATAAAATTTTGTCTTCAAAAACTGATCGGTATGGATTGGGTTCAATGATAATACTCTGTAAAGGAAATTCCGAAATATATCCATTTATGGTGTTAAACAAGTACATAAAAATTCGCCCAACAATAGACGGTCCTTTGTAACAAAGACAGGAATCCAACATGAATTTATAAGAGTCATTTGGATTTCTGTAGTAAGAATAGATTTGATTTCTGTAACAATGCAGATTTATAAGAAAGAAATGAAAATTAAAAAGCTTGCATAAAAAAATGCAGAGTACACAATAATTTGTACCGTCGCCCACTTATCCTATTTAGCAAACAACTCATTTGTCACGGACAGGCGTATTCGCATATATCGCTCCGCCATAGCAATTAACTAAAACAAGAACCTGTCACAGCTAATGGGGGGGCATGCGGACGCATGATACAGTTAGCTAACAATACACGTAGGATGGGTACGGCTGGCAATTAACAAGCAATTAGCAATTAATAAGGGTTGTTTTATTGCGAAAATAACTTGACAGCCGTGCGAGGCTAACGGTATATAAACGACCACATTTACTAACTCCGGGAGTCGGTTTTCGAGATACTTTTGGACCCCGTCAAAATTTGACGGAACTAAATTAAAACTACGCGCACTAAATTAAAACGGTGCTCCGTGAACTTTTATGTTAAGAAATAGGAATTTGTGATTACTTATAGAACTGAAGTAACTTTAAGAATTGTAATGGTGACAACTTTAGAAACTAAACTTATAGTACTTTAGAAACTGTACTTGTAGTAACTTTGATTTAGACGAACTTGTAATAAACATTTATAATCTCAAATTGTGAACTTGTGTTTAAGCCCTCATTACGCTACACCTTTGTTCTGTCCTTTCGGAAGTACAACATTGACTAGGTGTCAGTTTTCTGCAATTCTAAATACATCCATATGAGCCCTTAAATTAGACACTGCTCGTTCTAGAATTGGAGTTGCTACAACTGAGTCTATGCTTTCTGATGGAGATATAAAGATATTTGACCTTTGGAATCAAATGCATTTAATAAATACACCAGAATACCATCAAATAAACTTACAATGTTATAGTAAATTAGACGGTACATAAAACCAAAACAAACCTAGCATGATAAGTGGAAAGTAAGGTCCATGGACAGAAATGGTAGCTACAGTATCGCCTGAAACATAATGTCCAGACTGGATCGAAACTCGATTATAATTAACATCAAACTGCTTGGCGTTTAAAGTTGTTCATGGAGTCCAATGTCTGAGTGGATTGTTGGATCATCATTAATCAAAAAGAGTTTTCATCACCGCCAAAGGTCGACCAAGGGGGGGAGTAATCTTGGTTTAGAAAGAATAGGAATATATATATATGGTGGCAGGCAAAAGGCAGTTCAAGATCGATGAATTTGGTCAGAAAAGTAAAATAATTGTTGAATTCCAATGAATAGCCAAATATATTATACGCTGAACTTCATTGTTGTGTGTATTTTCTCAAATATTACCATGGTTGAAGTATAGGCATGACCTATCAGGACAATGTATTAAATCCTTAAATTAGGCCAGATCCAATATTAATTAGTTCATAACAAAATACTATTTTGGGAACATATGTTCGTTACCCTTATATAAGACCACCATAGGTACACATCGAATCTGACGGTGTGTATTTGACCGAGTTGGGAACAAACATATTTATAAATGCTATTCAAGCTTCAATCGAAAAAATAGTTTCTGAGAATGAATCGGTCTGTCCTTTCAGAATAAAATACGTGTTTTGATGGTTTGTTGTTTGATACGAGACGAAACCTGGTCTAAGGCAAAACTTAAGGAATATAAAATTGTATCGTTTGATAACCGTTGATGTGTTCGATTCCCCCACTATCGTGAGGGTGAAGGGCCATGTTGATTAACAATCCTCATGTTCCTTCATTTGGCGGTAAACGCGAACTCAACAATATACAATTTAATATAAAAGTCATCAATGCCTAGCCACTGATTATTAGCACTAGGCTGGGGAATTAACTTTGAACGTTACTGTTCCTCTGATCTGCACAGGGCGTGGTAATCGTTTTGAATTAAATTGAATATTGAATAATAATGTATACCTGTTTGGGCATGTGAATAATGATTGTATGCCTGTTGGGGCAACTGAATAATAAGTGTGTGCCTGTTTGGGCAATTGAATAATTGTTGTATCCTGTTGGGGCAATTGAATAACTCTTGAATGCCTGTAGGGGCAATTGAATAATTGTTGTATGCCTGTTAGGGCAACTGAGTAATTGTCGGCCCGTTTGGGGCATTTGAATGTTTATCATATAGCCGTGGACAAGTTTTTGCCTATAATAAAAGTATAAAATCGTTTTTCAAAGCTGTTACTCTCTTTATGTATAGGTATGTTGAATATCAAATGGGATCACTAGGTCAATTGTCAAATTACGAGTACACAATATCCTTGGGATCATTTAATCAGTTGTCTTCCTATAACCTGTCATTTGTCTTTCTTAAAATAAAGGTCTGAGCTAATGAATAGATAACCAGTCAAAATTAACTTTTCTAGTATTTAGGCAGTTACAGGTACTGTATGCTATCATTAGACGTCAATTCCTGAGACCACTCGGCCACGGAGGACCAATGACTTGTATGTATATTTCAAATTCAACATAGCTAAGTAAAATAGAATCAATGTACCATGTCAACAAGACATATGATGGGGTCATAAAACACTCCATTGTTATGTGCTACAATAAATTTGTATTTATTGCTGATATAAAGTATATATATATTGTGCCAACCAATTAAATATATTTGATAATAAATGAGCCCAAATGCGCAGAGAAATATGACAATTTCATGCATTTTCAACGTAAGAATATTGTCCAACCGCTTTACATAGTTCTATTTTTAGGGCGTAAGAATCTTGCTACTGTCGTGTAAAAAAGGTAATTCTTTATATGCGACCTTAATATGCCACGCACAGCTATATTTTTAGAAAAAGATAATATGAGTTAATGCTTCTGTGCCACTTATACTTTTGATGGGATTGATTGGCGCTAATGGCAGAACACTTAAGTTTAATGTACTTGATATATCATTTTATCCCTGAAATCCCTGAAAACGTGGCAGTAATGTCGCCAATTTATAGTAAATTATATAACACTTATCACTTACGGTCCATCAGTAATTTGCCTAACTATATAGTCTGAATATAATAAATTAGATTGACTCCATTTACCTGATTGAATCTTCTTCTCTTAAAAAAATGATTCCATTGCAACAATTCAATTTTCTTAATATGTCTTCATCTATTAAAAGGGTTAAAGTTAGTCTATTACTTATATAATATTTAATTTCTGAGATTGTTGTTTTTAGGTGTTTTATTCTGAAAAATTAATATATAACAAACTTTTAGTATGATCACAATGTCAATTATTGGTGTTAACATTTTATACAAATTATAGTTTATTTAGAACATTCCTTGATAACAATATCAAAGTTTTAGACCGAATGAAACAACAAGTTTCTCTCTGAAAAATATATCTGCAAAACATGTTTCAGAACAAAAATTGCCATAAATGATGAATATTAGGTAATTACTTTCATTAATATACAAATTTCCCACGATGAGTGCCGTGTTATTTCATACACAATTGGTACTATTTTGTACTTATAGGATATTTATCTAATTTAGAAGTAAGCGTCGCGAACAACATCCGTAAATCATAACCTATGTCTGCAACTCAAACTTGCCAGCTAGTAATAATGTATATAAAACGTTAACATCGAAAGTAGATGTTATATCTACAACTCCAACTTACCAGCTACTGATAATGTATATAAAACGTTAACATCGAAAGTAGATGTTATATCTACAACTCCAACTTACCAGCTACTGATAATGTATATAAAACGTTAACATCGAAAGTAGACGTTATGTCTACAACTCCAACTTACCAGCTACTGATAATGTATATAAAACTTTAACATCGAAAGTAGATGTTATGTCTACAACTCCAACTTACCAGCTACTGATAATGTATATAAAACGTTAATATCGAAAGTAGAAGTTATGTCCACAACTCCAACTTACCAGCTACTGATAATGTATATAAAACGTAAACATCGAAAATAGATGTTATGTCTACAACTCCAACTTACCAGCTACTGATAATGTATATAAAACGATAACATCGAAAGTAGATGTTATGTCTACAGCTCCAACTTACCAGCTACTGATAATGTATATAAAAACACGTTAACATCGAAAATAGATGTTATGTCTACAACTCCAACTTACCAGCAACTGATAATGTATATAAAACGTAAACATCGAAAATAGATGTTACGTCTACAACTCCAACTTACCAGCTACTGATAATGTATATAAAACGTTAACATCGAAAGTAGATGTTATGTCTACAGCTCAAACTTACCAGCTACTGATAATGTATATAAAACGTTAACATCGAATTCAAAGCAGATGTTATGTCTACAACTCCAACTCACCAGCTACTGATAATGTATATAAAACGTTAACATCGAAAGTAGATGTTATGTCTACAACTCCAACTTACCAGCTACTGATAATGTATATTAAACGTTAACATTGAAAGTAGATGTTATGTCTATAACTCCAATTTACCAGCTACTGATAATATAGATAAAGCGTTGACATCGAACGCAGATTTTTACATATAAGCGCAATAATAGTTTAGCACCCAGCCATTTGGACACTTTCTTTGTCATCATCGGATACCCACAGGTGTCAATTCCGTCCGTCACCTTAGGGAAATTATGCTAGCCCTGCGTCATTTTATTTGAACAGAGCTGGTTTTGGTACTTGTACTGCTGTCTTATTGAAATATACTTATACTCTGTACTGTTTGTTGGTATCTGTACTGCTGTCTTACTGACTTATACTTAATATCTGAACTGTTTGTTGGTATTTGTACTGCTGTCTTACTGATTTATACTTATGCTCTGTACTGTTTGTTGGTATCTTTACTGCTGTCTTACTCATTTATACTTATGCTCTGTACTGTTTGTTGGTATCTGTACTGATGTCTTACTGATTTATACTAATGATATGTACTGTTTGTCGGTATCTGTACTGCTGTCTTACTGATTTATACTTATGATCTGTAGTGTTTGTTGGTATCTGTACTGATGTCTTACTAATTTATACTTGTGCTTTGTACTGTTTGTTGATATCTGTACTCCTGTCAGACTGATTTATACTTATGATCTGTAGTGTTTGTTGGTATCTGTACTGCTGTCTTACTAATTTATACTTGTGCTTTGTACTGTTTGTTGATATCTGTACTCCTGTCAGATTGATTTATACTTATGATCTGTAGTGTTTGTTCGGTATCTGTACTGCTGTCTTACTAATTTATACTTGTGCTTTGTACTGTTTGTTGATATCTGTACTCCTGTCAGACTAATTTATACTTATGATCTGTAATGTTTGTTGGTATCTGTACTGCTGTCTTACTGATTTATACTTATGCTCTGTACTGTTTGTTGGTATCTTGTACTGCTGTCTTACTCATTTATACTTATGCTATGTACTGTTTGTTGGTATCTGTACTGATGTCTTACTGATTTATACTAATGATCTGTACTGTTTGTTGGTATTTGAACTGCTGTCTGACCGATATATACTTATGCTCTGTACTGTTTGTTCGTATCTGTACTGCTGTCGAACTGATTTATACTTGTGCTCTCTTCTGTTTGTTGGTATATGTACTGCTGTTTGGCTAATTTATACTTATGCTCTGTACTGTTTGTTGGTATCTGTACTGATGTTGGACTGATATATACTTGTGCTTTGTACTGTTTGTTGGTATTTGTACTGCTGTTTGGCTGATTTATACTTATGCTCTGTAATGTTTGTTGGTAACTGTACTGCTGTCTGACTGATTTACATTAAACGCAATATCTCCCTTTATCATATACATAAACATGTATTTTCATATTTTTGTGCAGGTCATTATTATGCAATTCAATTAAACTTCAAGTTACTGGGTTTGTATATATGAATAAGCTCATTTATACATGTACAATATAAACATCAAAGTTATATATACATCATTCCACAAAGTATTTATAACAAACTATATTGAAGAAAGATTACTTTTTATGGCAATATTTTTTCTATTCGTGTGCTTTATTAAATGTTAAATATGACTAAAGTCTACGTATTTTTAACACACCTCGTACATGTTAACTGCACCGTCAACTGTCTTATTTGTCTCAATACAGAAAACTAACTCCATATCCATATTGAAACACCTAGTTAAGTTGAATTACCTTATCAAATAGAATACACCCGTAACATATAACATTACTGAATACAGATATATCAGATAGTAATCTGACGTCATCAACGTTGCGCGAGACTCTCCAATTAAGGCTACATAACTGCAACAAATCGTCTTAATGAATATTACCTAGTCTACACAACAGAAAGGTATGTCAATCAAATACGTGTATATCAATCCATACCACGTTTATCCAGCTAGTATTGTAAGTTTTGCAATTTTGTATCATATCTTTTCGTGTTTTTTTTTTTTTCATTTGAATTTGTTAATCGAGTGTTCAATCAATAAATAAGTATATTGATATATAAAGGTTTTAGACAATATTCGCAACTGTTAATGTTTCCACATTTTAAATTAATTCCATGCCAGGATGTTAAACATTTAAGAAGTGCTAATTTTGCTCTAATGATAAACGTAATAAAGTATTGGCTATGCCTTCGATTTTTAAATTTACGTAAAAGCGAACAAGTCTTCAACTGTAATATATTTAAGTTTGACAAATGTTCTAAATAAACTATTTTATCAATGATATAGTTATTAATATGATCGTTATGAATATATGTATAGTTTCACACAAAGTTTTCATACATATACGCATGCATACCAATTGGTTTAGATTCATTCGTTATGTTTTCATTGTAAGTAAACAAAGTACATAGCAATATGAAATTTATTTACTTTGACTATATATTTTATAAAATTAAATCTGCCTAAGCGGTCATCTTTATTAAGCAGCCACTTGTCTTAAGCAGCAACATTTACTATTTCCAATGTATGTGCTTTCATAGCAAATTAACATATAATAAACAATAACCTGTCTTAAATACCATTTTTACACACTCCCTTGACTGGCTGCTTAAGAAAGGTTTGACTTTAATTGTCTTTATAAAGTAAACAAACAGACATAATCTATTTCAGTTTGAAAAATGATGTATTGTTCTAATATGATTTATTTTTTTAACTACTTGATCGTTATAAATATATGTATAGTTTCACGCAATTTTCCCGTGAATATACAAATATATATCAATTGGTTTAGATGCATTATTATTGTTAATAAACAATGTAATAGTCCTAACATTGTTTTGTAAATGAAATAGAATATTTAATTTGACTTTTTTTCTATAATAGTTTTTATAAAGTAATCAAACAGACATGGCGATGTCAAAAGGCTATTGCTATATGATGACATAACTCGTACACTGGTATCTGATGAATACGATATTAATTAATGTATAATTTCACTAATCGATATTATACGATATACCTTTCAAAGGTTTTGGTGAAACATTCTCAACGCGTCCCAAGCATAGGAAAGTTAAATCCGCATGGTTTAATGATAAATGTCGCGACGCGAAAGCCGAATTCATGATTGCTTAAATCTACTGATGAAAATAAAGTTAACTTTTTATCTTGTCGTAAGTTTTTTTGCCAAGATAAAACGATATGCCGAGTTAACATTTTATACTTAAGAGAAAAATAAGATTTCTCATATGAGCCCAACTTCTCCACGCAAATACTGGTAATACAAACGCATCAAATAACAATATTAGCATTGACAATTTTGTATCAATTACGCCTCATAGTCATTGTGACCAAAACTGCCTTACAATAATGTCCGCGATGAACTAGTATTTTTTTTATCTTATATGCACCCTTTACTGAAGATGAAATAAAGAAAAACATTATCGTCGTTGTAGAGAAATAAAAGTTGTGATATTAACAATAACGTATCCGATTTCTTTATTGAGGCTAAAACAGGTATGAGTCCTGTATTTATGTACACTTTTTAACAATACTATATGATACAAGTATTTACCCCGAAGTCCCGGTCTAAAGGGATAATTGTTTCCATTCAGAAGAAATGTGATGCAAATATTCCCTCTAATTACAGGGGCATAAACGTTATAAATGTTATTGCTAAAATATTTTCTTTAATAGAATTAATAAATAGTGCGAATTGGAAACGTTTTTAATGATTCACAATACGGTTTTAGTGATAATCGTTTTACAACCGATGCAATATTTTTATTACACACTATTATATAGAACGTATTGTTTATAGATTAATGTGAAAATATAAATGGTAGCTTCTAGGCTAATCGCATTAATTTAATAATTGAGCATTAGGTAATTCCCAAATGTACTAAATTACTTCGACTATACTATTGACTATTTGCCATTATTAAATCTTTTATAATAAGTTTGTATAAGTGTTATATTTTTCAAATTTTTACCAGTTTCTCTCTCGATAACTGGATGGTCATTACTACCTATATATAATAATTAAATTATATCAATTAGAAACAACGCTAAAAAAAACTAATCAAACTTATAAAATTCAAAAGTAAATACCAAGATTCAGCTCTTGGCTTTAATACATGATTTATGGTACATGATATTAATGTGAATACTAAACACCATCCTCATCTTTATACTGTAAAGCGAGACAGAATCACACAGCAGTTTAATGTGTTTACTGTAATTGTTAAAGGTTATAAAATGAATATGAAAAAAACTTCTACCGTCTGCAACGATCAATGGTGTTCACAGTCTCGCGCGTGAATCTCGTGAGACCGCAGTGTCACATTTGGTTTTGTACTTTATAGCAATGTCACGATAGGCAATCCTTAAACTTATTGACATACAGTGTACGTTAAGATGACAATCTGATTATATGTACATTAAAGTTTGAGTTTACATCAATATACAATTTCAAATGTGAGCGATTGCTTGAAAACTATAAAAAAATTTTTTGTCTAGAATTCAGACACCGTCTAGTGTATTATCGTAAGAAATGTTGTATAGTATAATTATATGTCAATATAAAGTCAAATTTAATGTCATTGACATTTCAATACTAATCGACTCCATAACGTAAATACCGTTTAAGGTCACTTAGAATTTTGATTAATAGAGCAATTACCATAATACTGAAATTCTTATATTTTGATATACAAAGAGTAACAAAGGTATCTGACAAAAATTAATTATGTTTGGGTATTTTAGATTATTTCTTATCATATATAATATTATTTGAAATAAAATCATGTGAAGCATATTTTTCAAAATTACAAGCAATAAATTTGTAAAAACGATCAAATAATTAAACAAAACACAACAAATAGCAAACATTTAAATATATTTCATATCAATGTAGACAGACTTACCTTTTTTGGCAGGTGATAACACATATCCTACAAACTAGTAAAAGTAATACACCAACGCCGAGCATTGTGTCTCAAATAGAGGAATTCAAAACTACGTATCATAGAAAAGCCATTTCAAACTCTAACCAGTCGTAACGGTTATATTGAAAAATTCCTTAAAGTTCCGACAATATTGTGGAAAACGTGAGTTGCAAATGGCGATTGTTTTCAATGTTGAAACATTCCTTTATATAGCACGTAACATGAACACATTGCTTCACGCGGCTTTCCTTTCTCAAAAATTGGATCACTTGCTACTGGCATACCTAATTTAGGAGAAATCCATTGGATGGTATGGCAAAGTTAACTGTTAAAATCGATTTCCCAGGAGAAGTGTTCAGTGTTTAAGACTATAAGAGCCCATAATAAGTGACCTATAACAGGGGATGGACTGTGCTACAATTATTTGTAATGATGATAATCGCAATACTGTCTGAGTGTGTCAGCATAAAATGAACATTTATGTATACATTTTGACAACATTATACTCAAATGTCAAAGTAAATGAATATATTGCACAACGGTGTTGCATCAAACAAATGTTGGCATTTATTGCAGCAGGGTATTGGTTATTAGGGTCGTTTATTTATAAAGAAACATATGTTTATAGCAACAAAATGTTTATATGAACAAAAATAATTAGTTTTTCATATTCCGTTTTACCAAGACTACGTGATCGCCATAGGCTTGTTTCAGAAGATGTTTTGCATATATCTGCATATATGAAACTGCCACAATTAGACATAATTATATATATATAGTGCATTGTGCACAAGCTGAAATAGGTTTAAGCTGCATTTAATGAGTATATTTAAATAGGAACACTTGTGCAAGTTTGTATTATGTATGACGTTTATAGATAACTACATATTACCATTTGATTTTTTATAAAAATCCTTAATATTGTACTTTGATAATTTTATTATATTTTTTTTCATTGAATATGCTTTACACGTCTAATTTGTACAGATTCCTGATATGAAAAAGGGCTACATGTATTAGGCTATAAGCACATTTAATAATCTGCTTATAATATGTCACTTACGTGCAATGTCATGTTTTTGTCTAAACAAAAGACATTCCTAACCCAATACATAGTGATGTCTGCATCTCAGCTTACGGATATTTTTGACATTTGCACCTAAGTCCAATTTCAAAATGAATTAAATTCAGTTTGATTTTAAATATTTTCGAATCATATCTGAACAGTTTGACAAATGTATTAGATATGAAATCAGTTTAAATTGCAATTGTATTATTCCATCAGTTTGTTTAAAAGTGCATATTTGAATAAAACGATGGTTAAACATTATTTTAATTGTGATATAAGGAGACCAAAAATGTGATCTTATGAAATAATACTTGCTTGGCAAAAAAAAATCTATAATTTAAAGAATCTAACATTATCCTTTTATTCTAATATTCGATATGTAGTTATTAGGTATTGTAATAAGTTTTATGTCATATAAATATGGCAAACAGAAACAAAACGTTATATACTGAAACAATCATCAGATTGAAAGCTGAGTTATACAAACAATGTAAATAGTCATCAGAGGAGATATTCAAATGTCATTGTTTCGATGGATATCACGGCGGCACTCACATAACCAGTTCACTGAATATTGAAAGTATTAAAACTAATTGCTAAACATATAAAGAACAGACATGGAACGGATAGTGGCCAAGTCTCCACTGGTAACATACATATGGGATTCATGCAATATATATATATATATATATATATATATATGCATTGCATAGTATTTGCTGATAAAGAACAATATCGATGGTACATGTATTAATATAAGACGTGTACTTTCTTTATACAGTAGGCTAATTTTAGATTAGGCGATCCATTTGTGTCACTTTAATATTTTTGTAGTACATGTATTTCAACTGATTTAAACCTTTTAATTTTACTACAATTGTGAAACAAGTTCTTACAACATAGACAAATCACGCTCGAAGTCTGGGTAAAACCAGTACTTAGCTTATGCGGAAAGCGTGTCTTGCTCAAGGACACCACACATAGCTGTGGCGGAGGATAGAACCAACGACCCTCCGATCATGAGTTCGGTGCTCTACCACTAGACCACGCGCTCCACGCTCGCCTTCTGTTATATTCAAAGTCATAGTATTTCTTTTTTCTTTCCAAGCCTGATTAGCTTATTCTGACTAATCAATCCAGGGGTCGAATCCCCGACCGACCATCGTCTCTTTGATGATTGATGTACGGCATTGCGTCTCATTGTCATTCGTCTCTCACCACTGATTCAAATCGGACGGTTATCAGTTACATGGCTTTCGGAAATGAGGTGTGCTCAAGTACTGGTTACCTTCCAGACTCCCATGAAAAAATTGTTAGGTTAACTGATCGTCTGTTAGCCGTCGATGGCATAAAATGACGCTGAATATTCACTCAATCAAATTAATTCTCTTTATTATATATGTCACATTTAACTACATTTTGTGTCAGTAACCGAGAAAAACGATTTTTCTTGCAGTTTATTTTGTCTTTTTCATTGTCAGTGTTAGGGCTATTAACGAAATTAACACATATTTGTCCAATTTCTTTATTGCACAGTTTTAATTATCAAACTGATCGACAATCTGCACCTATAATTACAGTTTTCAAAAATATATTTGTATTAATCTCTGTATTTTGCTGAGCATTTGCAAATTTATTTAGAGTGACAATTTAAGTTGATTTTAAGCAGGCAAGAGATTGTTAAAAACGTATTTTCCAAATAGCAACTGTTCGTGACACATTAAGCAAACATGTTTTGTAGTTTGAATTCACATAAATCATGGAGTATTATGTGAATTTTACGAGGTAAAAACTGAATTTACTTTCTGAAAAGCATGACTTGATTTGACACATGTAAAAACATTTTGAATTTCGATTAAATTCGGTTAAAGAAAGGAGCGATGGTTGTGCATTGCATATAATATTTTCAGTAATGCAGCCAACTGCAGTTGTCAGTATGAATGGAACTACACAGCTATTGGAAGAAACATATGACGATATAATAAAAAGGAGACAATGCCATAGAAACAGTTAAACCAACACACGTTTCAAATTTGATTACATTAAATAGCCAACACCGCAGCGTGGTCTAGTGGTAGACGTACGTCCTCCTCGCCTGCGAAAGGTCGTAGGTAAATATGATTAATAGACGAATATTCTAAAAAGAGAAAGGGGGATACGTTTCTATAACTGCAAACACAGTAAAATACCATTGTAAAAATAGTTCAGAGAAGATACCAAAATGAAACAAAACTAATAAAAACTTCTCGCGCAAGGCCCAAGTTCATTATCATCATACTGAGAAGTCAGTCCTTCAATTTACATACATCTTAACTTAAAAAAATATATTATAAAGATGAACAGTGGAAAGGCGTAGTACCGTGATCGGTTACTATATGAGAAATACACTAGACGATAAATAAAACGAGGAGAAATAATCAAGAAAAATATCAGAAATACACTTAAGACTTGAAACTCATTTAAAAAACAATCACTGAACTGTCATTAGATTTAGTTTGTTTTTGTATCAAGTCGTGGCTCGATTATTTATGTGGCTATACGATGGCTTTAGGGATATATAACAGTGATGATAATGGTAAAAAACTTTCAGAAATGGACAGTTATATACACACGTTCTATTTGTAATTCATTAACAACAACAACAATATCCGCATACATGTCTCACAAATTTTAAACGCCGTGGGTGATTATCGCGTTTATTGGTAGACTTAATACAGACATAAATCTCGAAATCTCCATTGATCTTAAAGTATACATATTTCATTTAAGACATGAGTTTTAAGTTATTCTGATACCCCGCAAGTCTGGAGCCCCTCAGAGTACAGGAATGACACGTGATCATACTTTAAGTACACCTTTTAAATATTTTCCCCCATTCTCTAATTTGCTACTTCCTTTTAATTGTATTTGAGCTCACTACATTTATTGTGTTAGATTCTTGGGTTATTTAATATTTACTAGTATTGATTAAAATGATTGATTGACTATTTAGTGTCATTTTATGTTATCAGTTAACCTAATCACTGTTTCCTGAGATCCTGGAAGGTTAACCAGTAACTTGAACACACCCCATCCCCGCAAGTAACTGATAACATTCCCACTTGAATCAGTGGTGACAGACGAATGATAATGAGACGCAATGCCGTATATCAAACATCACGGAGATTTCGGACGGGCGGAGATTTAAATTCACTACCCCTGGATTGATAGTCGCGGATTAGACGAGCTAACAACTGAGCTAATCGGGCCCGGCTGATTAAGATGAAAAGGGCTGACCGTTTGTAATGTTATATATGAACACGAGACTTTACCAGGGAGATTGTAATAGAATGTATTAATTTAAGGCAAAAATATTGGATGCCTGTATCACAAAACTTGTGGAATTTCCAAATATATGTCTATACGTACTAGCCCTTAGTTTAAAAATATTTTTTTTACTTCTATTGTAAAACAAGTTAATACAACTCAGGCAAATCACGCTCGAAGTCTTCCTGGTTAGAACCAGTACTAAGCATATGCGGAAAAGTGTCTTGCTCAAGGACACCACACATAGCCGTGGAGGAGGATCGAAACCACGACCCTCCGATCATGGACAATGCGCTCCACTGTACTGGCATTTGATACTATCATGAGGAAATAAATGACGTTGTGTCATAAAACAAGAAAAAATAAACATATTGTGCTCAATTGTGAAGATGTGATTCTATCATGATAAATGCATCGAACATTATAAACATGCTTTTAAAATTAGCCAAATGCCGATAAATTCGTTATCATTCTATGTTTTAGAGATAAAGTACACTTCTTAACTGGTACATATTGGATAACAAAAACACGTTTATGTTTTCATTATCTGAAAGATTTGATACTACATTTATCAATTACAGAAAACAATCTTACTATCATTATCAATCATTGCAATTGCCCCCATAGTAACGGTATAGAATTGTACGAAAGTAACTAGAACTTGTAGAACTCATTACTCCATATTTATTTTAAATGGACTCTTCAAAACTCAAAAGCAACACATAGTCAATTTCCGTGAAAAGATACATTTTACCTATTTATTCTGATAGAGCAGAAAACAGTGCAGAACCTATTCTGATTGCTCGTTACGAGCATGTAAGAACTGGTTCTACACTGTTTTCAAAAGCCTTCTGTATTACAGGTGCTCAAAGGTCTCCATATGCAGTAAAGGGTTAAGTGGTTTGTCTTTATTTTTCAAAGATGATTAGTAGCCTTCTGTATGTATTTAATGTGACCAGAACCAGTATAGGAATTCATTCTGCCATAAATGTGGACTCCTGTTTCGGTATATAAATAACACTGTAATGTACGTATTGTTATGTTGTTTCTGCAAGGCAATATTGACCTAGACTACAGATGTGTCGTCAAATAAGTGAATATTGTCGAAATACAATATGATCGATATATGTTTTTGATGACCGTTAATGTGTATTTTTATACTTGTTAGAATACAGTACGTCTCACACCACTATTGCATTTCCCATAGGGCTCTATTGTAACGTTTATGTCAAAATCACAGTGAAAAAAAAAATCTGCAGTATGTGTCTGGGCTCACATTCTTCACTGGTTCGACGCATGCAATTAACAAGGAAAAAAGCATACATTGACATTTTTTTCAAATTTGATGGTTTTGTGACACCTATCAGTTTCCAGAGTAATAATATGTCGACTATTCGCCCACGATGTAGTTCGAACCAACAATTCTAAAATGACACAGAATTGTCCTAGAAATCTGGTGAATTTCAAATATACTGACCATTTGATATATGGTAGGAAAAAATCACTGCAATACAAAGCTCCTTCATTTGTTGTTACGGAGTACTCAAGGGGGATAAAAGTGGTGTGAGTCCTGAAACTATGGTTAAAGTTTAAATCTCAGCAGCCGCTGCATGGTTTGGATTGAAACTTCATATATGTTTTTTCAGTTAAAAGACCTCTCAATTTAGTAAGTGAGTCAAATGATTACTTAGATCAGTCATAAGTCTCAATCAAAGTATTGTCTTGCTCTTGTTATCATCTGATTTAGCTCAGCCGGAGCAAAGCTCAAGGTGAGCTATTCTGTTCGCCTGTTGTCCATCGTCCTTCCGTGAACTTTTTTTGTATGCATTCTAGCACCTGTGTTTTTCATTGGATCTTCACTAAACTTATACAAAAGTTATATATCTATCAATCAATATCTTGGACAGTTCTTGAACAGGCCAAATAGGATTATTAATGTCAGAGTTATGGCCCTTGAAACATAAAAATGTAGTATTTGATATTGTGTGCACTCTAGCACCCGCATTTTTCATTTGATCCTCATCAAACTTACACAGTAGTTATATAAAGCCAATATCTAGGCCAAGTTATTGAAACTGGCCAAATTTGATCAATAATGTCAAATTTTGGCCCTAACCACTAAATATGCAAAATTTGACCATATGCGAACGCTATCGTTAGCATTTTTCATTTGAATCTCACCAAATATATGCAGTTGTTATATAACTAGAAAATCTTGGATAAGTTCTTGAACTTTCCAAATCGGGTAATAAATGTCTAAGCCCTATTTGACCTCTTGTTAGATCATATTAGTCAAAGGTTCAAGTGAGCTATTGTGATTGTTGTCTGTTTATCGCTCACCTGAACATCAACTATTTCTTTAAACATCTTCTCTGAAACCAAGTGTATTAATTAAAGTCTTATATCTTTATCATTGATCAATAAAATCATCTCGTGCGTGATATCAATTTGAAAGGCTACGAAACACATGCAAACTTCATTGAAATTGATATAATCTTATTTCATACCTTTTAGGAAATGTTATTGATTTCTCAGCAAAGAAAAAAACCTGACTGTTTCACTTTGAAATAGTGAACTTTTGATTAATAATCTCGTAAACAATATGTTTACCAAATGTGGTATTAAACATGACTGACTTTGCATGTAATACATGTATTACTGTTTGTAAATAATGTAGAGTGTATTAGTTGACAGCTGTATGTGTTAATTGTAATGTTTATAGTCATATGCTTTTTTGTACATTTTAGCTAAGGCACACTCTTAGTATGTCTTATCACACTGTTCGGTCTAGCTTCTTAATATATCATGGAATCGTCACAAGACTGACATAGTATTACAATAATATAACCATAATATTCCACTAATTTTCGTGGAATTTCTAGCAAACGTGTTTCACTGGTCACATAAATATGATGTGTACCAATCCTCAAAATGCTTTCATTAATTTGCAGAACTTCATCACAAAATGATGACAATATTTAAAAATGTCCGGATAATCATTAGTTTGATTTTTCTTGTTTGGTTAATATAATCGATGACTTGTTAGTAACTGACTTCAATCTTGAATCAGCGATGAGAGACAAATAACAATAAACCTGCAACGGTAGTCTGTGGGGTAGAGCGTTCTCCTTTCATGTGGAATGTTGTGAGTTCGATTCCCAGACGGGCCATATTAGTACTGGAATTGTCCTCTCTTGGCAGTGAGCATGTAGAGGATTGTTAGTCAGTGTCGGTATAATGTGACAGGGTGGGGTATTATACCATGTGTCTACGGTGTGATACTACAGTGTGGCAGCGCTTGGAATACTGTCGTGATATATAACTGAAACATTGTTGATAATGTCGCTAATCACCATAAAACAACAATAACAAGGAGTAGTAATGTTGTTTATCAATCATTTATGAGACTGGCTGGACGAAGACTCGCAATCCTGATTTGATAGACTGACTTCCGACTGAGCTAACTGGGCCCATCTACCATTTTAGTTAATTTAAAAAAGTTTTTCAGACTGCAAATTTGCACAGTCTTCGTGATGTTAGGTCATTCAATTTGTTTTGTGGTCTTGACTTTACATCTGGATATGTGGGAAAGAAGATTACTTGCAGAGATAAGATGCATATAGTATTGGTTAAACGTTTGGTAAATCCTCGGAACGAAGATTAAATACGCTGAACGCGATTACATAAGTAATATACTGTTGACGAGTGGTGTATAATACCATACAAACACTAAAGAGCAATAACAGTTATATACCCTTACTGTGCAGAACACAAATATGAAATTGCAATGTGTGTTTAATGTTTATCCAAGGATTTTACAGAGAATGATAGACAATATGTATCCAATCCTGTCTAAATACCTATGATAAAATAGCAATTGTATATTCATACAGCAATAAATAGAAAATGTTTTGGAATCGAAACGATTTCTGATTGACAAACAGACATGTCCAACTAAACACAATGCCCCTACCACTACCACCATCACCAAGTGCGGTTTATACACACAATTAAAATTAGTATAAAATAATAATTAGACCTAGACTACTTTTAAAAATGCTGCTGTCTGGCAAGTAGCCTAGCAAGAACAAGTAGCAAGAAAAGCATCATTGTTTTTTATTATTGAAATAGTATGTGTTAACTTACATTATTTAAAGCCTATATTATTGACACTTTTATTAAACATATTATTGTACTCGTTATATATCGCTTACTTGCGATGAATGTGCACTACTTATATTCATTCTAGGCCAATTCATCATTACTGGGCATATGGGAAGTTCGCGAAGTGGTCCGAATGTCTGCACTATTCTGCTAGTTAATATACATTTTACTTGTACACCGCTTTTGGCACTGGGTATACAAGACATAACTGTGTGAAATCGATAGACGCAAGTTTTATTGATGAATCATAATACAATAAAATGCATTCAAAGCATATGTTTTAAAGGAAATAGTTTCAGAAGTGCATTAAACTTATAAATACACTGTTATTTATTACCAAATGTAAGTCATTGATTATTAAAGTAATACGTAACGGGCAGCTTTTTAGATATGAGCCTACGTTACTCCAACCATGCCCAGTCGGTCATCTGAAGAAACTTAATATTTTAACTGTTTTATTTTCATTTGAAGACTTTTTTTCACGTAAATGAATAACAATAGGGTAATATACAATATTTGATTTGTTTTTTAATTCACAACTTTGTAAAAAATTATAAAAAATACCAGATTTTTCACAATCAATCTATAATTTCTTAATGCCTATTTCGACTCAAAATTATTGTAGCCACGATGGTCATAAGACTGAATTTAGGCAAAACAAAAGTTTTTTCCTAATTTTCCTTCAATTTTGCTGATTGATTCAGGATATTTTATTGCAGGTTTTGAGCTAACATTTGGCATTCTTGCTGTTATCCGATTTTAACGTTTGGACATTTTTAGCCATTATAAAAATCGTCTTTTTTTTCTAAACGTCTCATGAAAACTTTATTCTAGCCTGACATTATCACTATCAACAAAAATATTGTCGAAATGGAAGATTTGTGTACAATCCATCGCCATAAATATTAACTGAATAATTTTATTTTTAGAAAAAAATTACATTTATTAAAGAGCGAATCGATTTTTGAATAATCGCTCGATTAATCAATTCTTAAACAATAGTAATGAATCTGTTTTTTGTCGGCCC
This sequence comes from Panopea generosa, assembly GCA_029582155.1. Lineage (NCBI taxonomy): Eukaryota > Metazoa > Mollusca > Bivalvia > Adapedonta > Hiatellidae > Panopea > Panopea generosa. The sequence goes on along the minus strand of CM055896.1, from coordinate 2,322,683 downwards.
AAAAAAAAAATGTTTTTCCCTATTTTTTAAGAATTTTGCCTGCCGCTAGTGAACATGTTGATCTAACTGGTGATGTTTTCGGATTTTTTCCCGCTATAATGGAACGATTTTTAAATCATTGTGTTTAAAAGTGAAATTTTAGTTGCAAATTGTGGACTTGAGAATTCGATTTGCTCGATGCAATACATTGTTCAATATTTTTTCCCGAAAATAAGCTAATTGTATCAAAGGAATCCTCTATTTTATCTGTTACTGGTAGAAAAATGACAAATTGACCGATCTACTATTTCACGATTTTTAGAAGGCATGTGTTTTTCACCAATTTTCTGTCAAAATATGAACTTTGTCACTTGATCTTGACAAATATCACTCCGCGATTCAGCTGACGTTCCTTCTGATGTATGATGTTCCAGATACTACTGACTTCTTGTTACTCATAATCTGAGACTGTATTTACCAGCTACAGACAACGATGTGTTGGCAGTTGTCCATGGGACCATACTAACCTAGGATTGCTTTATCCCGAATCTATTGTCTTTATCTTTCGCCTCCGTATAAAACAAGACGTAGACATAACATTTAGAGGACGTAGCTACCACGATAGCAATGAACAAATTTAATATACAGAAGTTCTATACTTAGTAATAATAAAACAATGCTATTATTCACCGCCCTAGAAGGGTAAAATGACTGCGGTATTTAAACATTGTGAATGCGTGTATGCAAATAACAGTATCTTTCAAAACAATTTTCGTACAAGTACAACAGCATGCGGATGTGTATACTGGCTGTGTAAAATACTGAAATGAGTCAGAACTTAGAGATTAATCGTAAAGACTTCTAGACGATTAGACGAAATTTGCCTGTTTTTTTTTTCTTCTCCTTTCGATCTCCGCACAATTCCAGAGGAAATAGACAAGTTATAAAAGCCCAAATATAAATTTGGCAGTACGTTGTAGACTCGTAGTCTCTTTGATAAAAGTCTTGATATAGGTTTTAGACAATAAAACTTTACTGTAAGCCATGATTCAGAATATTACATCACTACACTACAAAGGTCAGGTAAAATTAATATGTGAATGTATTCTTGGCAAATGAAAGAAAAAGTACGGTAGAAATTTAAAAAAATATTCTTACGTAATGTGTGATACATGTAACGGTAGCCCTGCTTTCAGTATGTTAATAAATATAGTGTCATTTGGACTTTTAAGCATATTTGACCTATATTCAAATGACAACAAAATACTCATGGTGTATAATTATAATATTGCTCATTTATATCATATAAAGCAAATAGAAACAAAATATAGATAGAAACAAGCAACCCCGAACCAATACACTCTTGGAGGGCATGTACGCACGGGAGCAGGAGATGAATTTAATGCGAAGATTAAGATACTTATTATAATGTTACAACCTGCGTGACGAGGTTATGATCCTCGATAGTTACGGCTCAGGGTTTTCAACTTTGCATTGTCAACGTTTTGAGAGTATTTGATTAAACGATTATTCATGTCCTTTCTCCTCAGTTTTTATTTTGACAACTTTATGATATTAAAATTATTAACGCCTTTTCGAACAATTCGTTTATTTTACATTTTGTTTTGTCCCGCTATTTGACAGTTAGCACTTATAATTATAGTCGTTCTCAAAACATCATAATTTATTTTTGTTTTCCTTTTGGATACTTGATAATTAATCAAAAGCGACACTTAAAGTGGAATCTTTACAATCAAAATATAATCAATTATATTTTCATTTCACATGATCATGGCACCTAAGCATACCATTTTTTTTATTGGAAAATGCATGAATCAAATCAGTTTTATATTTATATGAAGAATCACTGGCATTTCATTTTCTTCCTGAAAATCATGGCTTGATTTGAATTGTGCAAAAACAGATTGTTGTGTAAATTTCGTCTGCCCAGAATTTCTACTTTTACACTTTTATGACTTAAACATTTTGAGGGCACGTAAATTTCATACTTTAAAAAAACAATAATAAGCAAAACTGTTAAAATCCACACGGAAGAATCATACTTAGAAACTTTTCATACATGGCATTTCAAAAGTCTGCCCTGACATTTGAAAATCCGACTGGAATCTTTGCCACCTGGATAAAATGTCCAGGTGGAATAATTTTGCAGAATTCCGCTCGGACATGACCCGGACTTATTTAAAAATTTCGGCAAATTTTACCATATTAATATTACCAAAAATAGAAGTCAACATTAGTCAAATTGACCGGGATATTTAGTATAATAATACAGTAATAAAATAAATATAATTAATAAAATATCTAAATGTATTGTTAGAAATATATGTCCTAATATGTTTAAGAAACTTAGAAAATGAAACGAGAAAAGGGAATTAAACTGATTATTATAATATATATATTACACAAATTCACATAAAAACAATAATAACAGACATTTATGGAGACGTTCTGAACAGCATGGACGAAACTGAAGGACGAGCTGACCTCACCATAGTCTTGTTAGTATTTTAGACTTTCAAACAATTGCTTTCGTTTACATGATCTAAGAATGGACAATTGAACTAATGGCAATAAATGCTGAGTTTAAATATATAGTATATGTATAATTATTTTTATATTTAAACACATTACTTTGTAATGAATCCGTTTACTTTTTGTCTATTTTCAAATGCAACATAACAATGTCAGGTTGTGACATTGTTTGATAGCGAATGGTGCTAATTTACCGAAAACTACAAACATACTTTTTCTGAACCACCACGTACTGTCACCACTTACGTATCTGTTCCATGTTTAACTATATACTTCTGACATGACATGTTTAAGAACAATGCATCAAATCTTAAACATTGAAGTCAAATTTGCAAACAAACAATTTTAAATACACACGTAAAACCAATTTTACAACAAAAACATTTAAGATAAACTGATTATGTCAATATCGGCATTAAAATAAATGATTATTACGTCGTTGATGCATCTTGTGTATTTATAGAAAAGCTTAATTACCCAGTAATTGCTAATTTTTGTCTTCGTTTTGTAAATGCCAAAGTCAATTTCAAAATTAAAACCACATCCCTACTTTAGTCAATAATTATTAAATAACATTTTAAATTGAATAAGTATCAATACTGGCGTGATGAATACATTCAGTCAATATCAAAACGAAATTGTCACGGGTAAGTTAATGAGTACTATCCTTTTATTTTTAAACGTCTCTTTTAAATCTGAATACAAATGTAATTCCATGTAATTTACTAACTTGATATATTAAGAAATTTAATAGCCTTCAAATTTAGAAAAATAACAAATTCTTAAGCATCGAATATCTACTTAGATTTTTTTAACGTACTGTTATAATGATAACTTATATAATGTTATACCATATGTGCCTATTGGTGTAACTTTTTAAATGATATATCTAAAATATAATCTAAACAATTACACTTGTATAAATGCATTTCATATTTAGTAAACTGCAATTTCAATAGTGTGATGAATTGAAAATGTTAATGAAAATAAATACAAAAATAAAAAAATAAAGTTTGAAATATTAATGATAGATACCATTCTATATAAACATTTGGCTTAAATTATTTTTTAAGGAACGCAGTTCATTTATGGAAAGTATCAGGTACAAACTAATTGAACCGCAACATTGATCGTTGAAGAACATTGTCTTGTCGGTTAATTGCTTATGCTTTTTACACGCATCTACTACAGTTAGATATAATTGCTACATTGGAAACAGGAGCTATATTCATCATAAACAATTATTGTATCCGGGTAACACTTCCTTTATCGTAAAATGTATACCGGGCCAAAATGACTGTTCACGCGCGTGCATTCATATGATATATAAGTCACAAAGGACGTGGTTCACGAAGCCCCAATACTGGCTCTGTAAATGCATTTTTTTTGGAATACTTAATTTTCAGTAAAGCTTGTCGTATTTGTATTAAATATATTTTATTATTTAAAAATAAAAAGTATTTTCTATATTTTAATTTAATGTTTTTATATCCATAGAATAACTCCATAGATGGTGACAATTAAGAAAAATGCTCAATTACCCAAATAGTGTCATATTTTTAGCATTTGAATATCTGTTATTATGAGGTCATTCTTGTCCACGCTACGATATTTATCCTGATTATTGTCTAGTACACTCGAAGCAATATGTGAAAATATTGCCTTGTGGCAAAAGTGCCATCACTGTTAAAATCATGATATATTTACGTAGATAAAATCATATTTTAGCTATACACTCTAATGATATTTTATCAAGTGAAATTTTAAATTTTTATTAATGAAGTATAAGTATTTTTTAAACAAAAAAAAAACGTAGTATAACAGACACTCAAACATGGTGGTTTTATTTAAAGTCATTTTATTCACATATCGATATATCTCGCATATAAGTTCGAAATCACAAAGCAATTATTCCAACTAACTGACTTTTCTCTTTAAAATCTTTCTCTGACTGAATAAACGACTATAATATGAACGGTCATTTCATTGCTACCTAACAATTGGTCAGTTTTTTAATTATGGATTCCCTTAAGATCTGCCTTTATCACACAACTACCTGTCAATTATACAACATGATAAACCTAAGGTTATAATTTATCTCCATTAGCCTGTCATCTGTATATATAAGTGACATTGTTCACATTCGCCGAATACAAAAAATTTCTCCACTAAAATATTAACCCAATTTAAGAATTTTATACATTATACAAATTCTTAACTACCATAATTCAACAAAATCAATAAAATTTTACTGCATTATAGGGGCCGTTTTAGGGGATTCGTGAACCACATCCTTTATATCGTTTCAAGTTATGAGTTCCTAATATGATAGCGCAATTTAACATGTTTTTCCCAAAATGACCCAACGTCATTAACAACTCTGTATATTACTAAACAATTATTTACATATACTTATTTATGTTGTTATTACGATGTTATATTTGTTTTACCTCATGTAAAAAATAATAAGATTAATATAAATATAACGACAATAATTATTATATTAATGATGACCATGACTTCTGTATTAATTAGGTAGACAAAGCTGATGTAATCATGATGAGTGTTATAAAGAATATTAGAATAATTGGAGATATGACACATGGCTTTATGACTTTATGATAATAAAATAAAACCATGCGAGTATATTGATACCATTTGGTATTGTTATATTTGCAGGATATAAAATAAATGCTGAAAAAAATATTTTGGAAAAATAATTTGAAAACAAGAATATCATAACAAAAAAATAAAACTGATCAGCATGTTAAAGTAACCAGAACTCTGCCAAGGCGACTGCTCTAGCGATTTTGCAAGTTGTACTAGAAGCAAAGAATACATTATTCTATCCTAACAGGCTGTGCTCACATAGTGAAAAAGGGTATTTCTCAAAGATAGGTGGTTCCGAAGTCCAAATAGCGTGTACATGTAAATGTTTCTCTGATTATATAAAATTCATAGGTCATCGTTGAGTGCCAATGTTACAGTGCAGTCAATCCTTGCCGTAAACCAGAGATTATTCAGTGCACTATCCGAGAGAGAATATGCTATACTTACTGTATTAGCCAGAAAGCTGACATACTCTTTTCTCTTAGGAATTCAATAGGAACTCTGAAAGACGCTTAAACATGGACTTGAAGTTTTAGTTGGTATTAAAAACGCTGATCTGTACTGAATAAAATATATTTATATGTATTTCAATACATTGTCTGTACCTCCCTCAGAAGGTGTTATAAGACAACCTTTAAGCGTTTTTCAGTGCAAGTGCAAAATACCGGTATACATCGCAGTTCAGATCATCTGTTCCACTAGCGATTATATTACGCCAGTGCGTGACGTTATAAACCTGTAACCGCCATGTATTGTTTAAGAATGGATTTAGTTGTCGACTAAAGAATATGTATACACTCGTAGACAATATGTTATACAAACTTTATTAATACAAAGCAATTAAATAATAAATCGTCCGAATTATTTAGTTTTTCATTCTACCCTCTTTCTATCCCCTTAGGCAAACATATTAAAACATTTCTATACCTATTTATTCCTGATCATTCTACTAGTTTATACTGTGTATTAGATACATGTACATCTATGTTATATTGATAAACAGTGTAAATGTGAATTTGCTATTGTTTCGTGATTTCATGATATTTTAAGTTTCAAGGAGAGTATTACATTATATCATGTTTAATCATATTTCTTTTTTTAAGTTTGGAGTTAAAATGAATTTCGTTGTCATATAATGTTTAGCATCGCTTTTAACACTTGTTATGTTATATTGCGACGGTGTCTTCTAGAGACAATATTCTGACAATATTCGGACATTATAGTATCACACCCCACCTAGTCACATTATCCTGGCACTTGGCTGGCTAGAACAATTCTCTAAATGCGAACCCCGTTTGAAAAATGCGACAGTTTTGAAATTGATTAAATGATCTTATTTGTAATGGGTGATGTTGTTTTTTTAATTTATTTTCGCGTTGCCATATCCATAATGAATTCAAATAGTTTTGTTAATCTTTAATTGGTAAACATGTAAGATCAGATTGAGTAAGGAGTTAATTTTGTTTTGTGTAAAACCATTAAACGAATAAATAAGTGTCCATCATTGATAGCATGTTCCGTATTATATTCACTTTAATAAAAAATAATCAGTTATTCACCAAGACTGATGTGTTTGAGTAATGTCAGGTTCCCCGGAAAGAGTAGTTAAGATAGGTTTGATATCCTTCGCACAGTAGATCTGACGATCACGCATAACTGACCTTTCATGTAATTAATATTCATAACAATTCGGCCAATCAGATCAATCGTTACATTCGTAGTTCGTTGAAAGTTACAACATAACGTCGATAGATATATAGACATTCGAGAAAGAGAAATTGCCTATAATACACTTATCAATGACATGTATAAAAATTGTACCGGTATCGTCCCCGATTTCTAAAATTTCTTAAAATCATTGACGTTTATCATTGGTGCAGCCATCATGTTTTCGTCGTAAAAATTATAATTGCGTGATAATCCACACTATATAGCTAAATATAGATTTTCTTCGATAAAAATAGACCTCAACTCTAACTTTCAAAATCTTTGAAACAATGCTCTGATTGGTTGGCGGAAAGGTCAATCTGAGGTGACACTCGACTGTGCGTAGGGTATTGAAGCTAACGTTGATCTGGTTTTAATGAGGTTGGTAAACTTAACCTGTATCTCACTGATGGCAAAATGAATATCACTTAAATATTCAATCAATCAATCAAACAGTTCTTAGTCATAGTTTGTTAAAATGTCTACTTGAGTTAGTAAAAACTCAAACTTGTTTTCTTTTTAATTTTATTGTACGAGTTTTTTAAATTCAGAATGAAAATAATAAATAACTGATAATATGAAATGATCAACAATTGTACCAGCTTTATTTTGATACCACCGTAATCAAATTCAGACATTGATTCAAACAGTATTAAAAAAATGCTATGGTGTCACCCGATATTAGTGTGTGGTAAAGTTGATCAGTAGCTATGTGTTTCAGTTGTGGAACAGGGGTTTATCACTGTACTGTAAAAGTACTCGATAGACAGTGTTTTTGGTGCATTACGAGCATAATATCCTTTACGGTTTTATATGATGGACTAGTAACACCTGTCAGAGCATTTCATTACACCAGTCAGTAAGTAGTCAATACGTAGAAAGACCGTGCCAGTATATAAGACAAGTCAGCCCATATAGTTTCAAGCGTGTTTCAGAGTTCCTAGTGATAATGACATTGATATATTGACAAATAGCATTGTAAAACATTTTACAGAATATATAAAAAGCAACGAAACTAATACAACCGTCGCATGCAAGATTCCCATTTCCATTTAAATGCCACTGCTTAAGTCTGCATGGATGTAGTTCTAATAAAAAAGTAATATACAGACATTTCTTGGACTAAGTTTAGAATCTTCTACTGAGATAAAATAGCTGAAATACGTTATTCCTTCGGGTTCATTTATCATCAAAGAAATAATCTAGACAGTAAAATAAAATAAATATAGACGGTAATTGTAAAATAAAGCGTCGAGTACAGAATGTATTCGATTTTGATGGCACCCTACACATTATTGCGTTGTACTGAGGCGATTCTTTTTGAACAGGGTACCTAACATGTAATGAAAAGTTTTCTAATACATAGGCTGGCCTCCGTATATGCAAGCCAAAACGATATTGTCAATATTAAAATAGTGACTTAGTCATCTACGTTTTAGTGTCAACACAATCAAGACTATAAAATAAGCAGTTGCCATTTATATTTTAGTTTTACTAAAGCGAGATTGGAATTGACTTGACGCGAGGGCAACTGTCGCTCCACCCACTGGCCATTTGACGCTGTTTGTATAAGTAAATATAATGTAATACAATTTAGTGTTAAGTTAGATACGGTTCGCTTGTCTGAAGAAAATTGCAGTGATTTTAAGAGAGATTTTATAATGAGGTCATCATCACAGATACGAGTTATTGGTACTGCTGCAGTGTTGATAAATTGGGTCAATCATATAAAGTTATTTTAAAGTGTTTTATACAATATAGGAATATATTATACGAGTATGTATTGTGGTGAAAACCATATTGGACAAAACACTGTAAAATAATCTTTTAATTCTATACCTAAATCTGAAAAAAAAATATCTTAAGAGTAAAGAAAAATCAAGTAAATAAACCATGAGTCCAGAGCGGCACACAAAGGAAGTTGCGGTAACAGATATTCGGATTTTCTCAACGTCATCGTCATGCGAAACATTTTGTCAGGTGTTTGTTCTTATCGTTACTTTTTCTACTAAATTGGTGGATCTAATACACTTTTACATATTGTACGGTCACATGGTAACATCTGGGATAGGTGATTGGCTATACACTTGCAGGTATAGAATAACATTTAGAACTCAGATATTGTAGTGAGCAACACAAAGAGACGTCGGGTATCACAAGTTTTTTGCTTTCAGTATTTATTGTTAAATTTACTAATTTCATATGTACTTAAATTATTCAACAACTTTTATACTCTTTTTCCGTTGCGTCATAATTCTATTGTAGACATTTTGTTATTGTAGTTGTATTGTACCAAATAGTGTATGGTAGCTATTGTTGTTATAGTATAGTATGGTAACTGTACTGCCGTTTTGACAGTCTCATCTGAACGCTACAATACTGAACGGAACAGCTAACCCGCCACTTTTATATAACCAATATGTTCGTCAAAATATTGAGTAACGTTATTAAAATGGTCATTGTTATCCTAAATACTCGTTCTCACTCAATCTCAATTTCAGGAAAATTACTTTGATACTTTTTGAGAAATATGCACAATGGCAGGTGGTGGGCTAAATACATAAACTGTTAGGTGGCGGGTTCGCTGTTCTGTTCAGTATATTAATGGAAATGTAGTTTGCTCATTTTTAACAAAGCACATATCATACTAACTGTGCTATTCTCTCAGTGCATAACAATGAGTATCTGTCAGTCATAAATTATTCTAAAGTGTTTTAACTCATAATACCAACAAGTAGTGCTTTTTAACGACATATGCATTGTTTTTCTAGATGTGTCTGGGTGTCTTCGAGGCACTATATTAAACAGATAATGTTAAATGACTGGACTAGACAAGTATATAATTATTGGATATTTTTATTTCTTGTTATAAGTCATCGGGGAGCTTATTAGGTGTCGCTGCTGTTGATAAATAAGGCATAATGATTTTGTTTCACACGGAAGAAGTATTACGGATGGGAATATTGCTTTAATTACGAGGCCTTTCGCGACGAATGTATCATTTACATAAGCCGTATTGTCAAATAGAATAGTTTCTTATGTCCCAATAATAGACCGCCCGTCATAATGTATGTTTGAAGCGAATTCCGTAACGAAAGCTAACGACGACCAGATAGAAAACTAAGATGTTTTAGGACGCATACGCTCCTGTGTTCTTTGCGTGCATTGAGATCGACGAGTTTCAGAGCTTATGTATCTGTCAGCTGACTGTTTAGGACGTTAATAAAGATATAGACAGCGTCTCTCTTTATTATAGTTGTATAGCAATATCAACACACGGTGATATCATCAGGGCTCTTTTTCTATTTATTGAACTTTGCAATAAGCGCTGTTACATCGTTTTAGCCTGGGTGAATTTGCTTAGGTTTAGTAGGGATAGATATTCTCTGACTAGCAACAATTTTCTAAAACCGAATGACGTCCATGAAGTTGAACCAATGTGTCTCAAATTGCCAATTATACAAATAGCAATTATGTTAGGAGATAAATAGTAAATTAATAATAAGATAACAAGTTTCGTCCCTACATGTAAGTTTTTTCTATTTTACATGGATACTCATGATGGATCCTTATATTCTACTTAACCATTGTTTACCCAGGAGTCAGCACTTTAAGTGCGTTGGTCAAATCTGGTTTGTAAGATTCAGAATAAAAAAGGCTCCAAAGTTGCCACTATGGAATGAAATTGAAAGTTCAAACTGTACCTGTAACTACACCAAACAAAATCCTGACACACAATTAATAATTAGGTTGAACGTCAACGTCATTTTCAACACATATTCTATATGATTAACATATCCAGTATTATTGGTACAGGTAGACTATAGAGTAGAAACACCTTCCTTTTACAAATAACTTTCTCATATAATATGTTGAATCAAACTGGACTCAAACCCAAACCTCAGTGGTTAGAGGATAATGGTCATATGACGATAAAGACCACGCAACGAATTGAGGACAAAGACAAACATTAAAACATGTCAAATGAATTTAAAAGGTTTATTGACGCCGCACAAACCGTATTTACACTAACATAACAATACTTTGTTAAAACCTCACCATTAAAGATTTAACCCACACATATACAATTACACAGACATAACCTCCCAAAACCTAGTCGGCGAGAAAGAAATTGCTGAATATATTAACTTAACGTCTCACAATTTAATTTGTCTCCCAAATGGAAAGGGGTCAGCCATAATGCTTAATTTAAAAAAATAATTTCTTTGTAAATAGTTGAAAACAGTAGTTGTTTCCTCAAAGTAATCTTATGAATTATTTATACTACTAGAGGATTAATTATGTAATAGGAAGTATGTAATAGGTATAGGTGAATTCTTCTGAACTCGTATTTATGTCATCTAGCGGACACAGTTGAATATGGTAATGGTATGGTAATCCCAACTAATTGCAGATAACTGATAACAGTAAGTATCTGATAATAGCTCAGTGCTGAATTAATTATTCATTCCCACGAAATAATATATGCAATATATGGTTTCTATTGCCTGGTACATTCTCAATGGAAGGCCTTCAGCGCCGCCATAACCAATATAATGCATATTTTACGACGATACGAAAAATATAATGTTCAAATTGAAAAAAAAGACACACTGTCAGCATAACTGAATAAACGTAATATATAGAAATATATAAGTACATATATACAGAAGAAATAATAACAAGGGTCCCTGCCTGTCAGTATCAAACCTGGTATATGGTTACACGCTCTCACATCTTTCAACGCTCAATACTTTTGACATCTTACACACCATCTAACTTAATGGTTAATGGTAAAAATACAGATTATTTTGATAGTTATTCGGGTGTGAAACAGGGTGAAACACTGTCCCCTTCGTTGTTTTTATTCTTTATAAATGACATGTATGATTATATTAAAGTTGACACATTAGATGTGTTTACTTTAGATGAATAAAAGCTATTTTTACTGTTATTTGCAGATGACGTGGTACTATTCTCATATACTAAAGAAGGCCTACAACGTCAGTTAAATAAATTACACGATTATTGCAAAGGTTGGGGTGTGACAGTTAACATAGAAAAAACTGTTGTTATGCATTGTAAGAAATACCTATATTAAACTATGGGGCCGAGGTATGAGTCTTCCATCAATCCCCTAATATTGAGTGCATTCATATTAGATTTTTAAAACAAGTTTTATCTGCTAGACATCAAACAGTAAATATATCAATGTACGGAGATTTCGTGAGGTTCCCTTCGATAGTCATTCGAAAATCTAAAAATAATGAAAAATCCAACTTCTTTATGTGATACCTTATTTAATATACGGGATGCAAATAGTAATCATATGAATAGCTGGTCTAAACATGTTAAAACACTTCTCGAAAGTTTAGGATTTGCTCATCTATGGTAAAATGAAAATGATGCAAACATGCAATTTAACTGCCATAAAGCAACGCGCGTTCGATCAATATATCCAGAACTAGTTTTCTGAGCTAAATAATTCTAGTTAACCTGACACGTATTGTTCATTTAAAGCTTGTTTTGAAACTGAATATTACCTTAACTGTGTTAGTAATGTTAAACATAGAACAGCATTATCAAGACTAAGATGCTCAGCACATAAACTAATGATTGAAGAAAGTAGATATATAAATATAGCAAGAGAACAAAGAATCTGCTAAAAATGTAATGTTAAAATGATTGAGAATATGTACCACTTTCTCCTTGTAAGTCCATTACACAGGGATTTAAGAATAAAATTTTAACTAAGATACTATTAGTTCATGGCCCACTATGTCTAAGTTTAGATGCTTGATGCAATAAAAACAAAAAGGTCTCCTCGCTAAGTTAGCTAGGTTTGTTTACTTAGCACATAATAAGAACGAAACATATTAATATCAAGTACTCTCAGTTACAACTATGCCCCCTCCCCCCCCCCCCCCCATCCCCCTAAAACTAAAACAAACAGCACATTTATTCAATAATTTTGTCATTGTCTTATTGCTGTGTTAATTTTGTATTGTTGTTTCATCTTTGTGTTGTATCATTTGTAAATACACATACAATCATGCATACAGTAGGAACGACTCAAAGCAACATCTAAGTTATTTGGAATCCGCTGCTGTATCTAGCCAAATACAGGTGATTGGGTGATAAATATAAATAGATATATATGCATTTCATTGTTGTTATAATATATTATAAGATTATGTTTAAAATTGACTTACCGACTCTGTGATATAATATCCATTTTTGTCATCCAATTTCAAGCAAATTATTTCCAAATATTGACTATCAAATTTCCTTTAGAATAATTCTTACCACAAACTATTGAGCACTCATTATTTTATTTTATTCTAATAGTTCTATTGTATACACATGTACTTACTCTGACAAACTTTGGTAAATAACATAACACTAACGTAATCCTTATTATTTAATGAAATTTTATCCACGTGTCTAATAATTTATAGGGTCAACCATTCATTACATTGTCGGCACAGGCACAAACCCAATAAGGTGAGTCTTTGCGTATACAGAAACACCTTCCATTTATGTTTAGACCAGACATGTGAGTTTCATGTTTTGCACGAGACAATATCACCTGTCACCTGTCTGAAAGTTTTATTTAGTTGACCTTCGGGTGATCATTACGCGTATCTATTCATAATGTTATGTACATAACATACAGTGTAAGTAAGTAAATAGTAATAAGCAAATAATTTAAAGATTAATACATTTTATATTGCCACATGAAACCAACATGTTAAAATCAAGGCTATTTTTTATTTCATTATATAAATTATGTCAAACAACAAATTATAACGAATACAAAGGCAAGGCATACACTGTTCCTACAATGTATGATACGTTTGTGCATGCTTTTCTCATATTCCATGTTTTGTAAATGCTCATGCTTGTATTCATGTTTGTATTGTTTAAACCGCCAAAATAGACAAAATAAAAGTGTAATGGCGATAAACATAATGTATGTTTATGCTGAATAAAAATATTGAATTGAATTGAATTGTTACGGTTTATACCCACAACAAAAAATCAGTCAACTATGGCTCGTTAATACGTAATAGCCTTGAATTGCGATTTTGCAGGATTTCCACGTGCAACATATATACATTAGGTACCAGTGGCCAAACGTGTTTTCTCTACATTCTTTCAAACATGTATAGTATGAATATCACTGTAGATTTTGAAAATTTATAACAGCGAATATGCAACAACTATCAGAACGTCAGCGTATTGACCCCTAAATGATGCTGGGCAGAAGAACAACGTTACTTGCATTCCAAGCGTTGACGTATTTTAGAAGTTATTAGACAGAATGGTGGTTATAACAGATATTAATGCAACTGTTACATAAATGTTCAACAAATAAAAGTGAATCTACGCAAGAAAACATACATTTGGCTACTTGTGTTTTTTTTTTTTTGTGTGTGTTTTACCCCTAATCCACGTAGACGCGTCGTACGTTTTATCCAAATTCAAAACAATAAAATAAAAATATTTGTTAGAAAGGTAATTTAATAAGCTAAAAATTGATACCACAAATGATAATATTCCATCATTGGATTTTCAGAAAATCAAAAATATAAATGTGCACACTTTCTTTTGCGTTTCAGTATATAAATGTAGAATGTAATTGAATAAGCTTAATTTTCGATTTTAAATAGTGCCAAACCGATTTACACAGCTCTTATTTCTTAGGCGCAATAATCTTGCTACCGTCAATATTGGGAGGTAATTGGTAAAGGAGATCTTATAATAATAAGTATATAACACATGCTGTAACAATGTGACCAAGTACAAGACTGAGTCATATGCAGTGTATTTTCTTTACGTCCAATACTTTGCATATGTGTACACTCGGACACAATTTTAATCGGTATCCTGGATTTATTACTATTTCGTCAACACAAGTTTGTAAATTTCATATTTTAATTTAGAATCTAATAAACAATTTTATAATGCATATCTTTGAACTTTGTTTAATTTTATACAGAAATAAACACGTGGCAACATTTGGAACGCATCACTCGTAAAATCAGAATTCACAATTGTATTAGGTGATTTTTTCTTAAAGTTTAATTGTGGAATAACCTCCTTTTCACACCTACAAAGTTTTAAATGTCAAATTGGACTTTTTTCAGCATGTTTTTGCTAATGACCGTAATGTTCCATTGTTATAATAATGTACCAAGTGTATATGAAATATGTAGGCATTTGGTACCTCATTGCACAAATGGGGCGATATATATCTATTTACAATTACATCACATTAAAAATCAATTAAGTTTTAAGACATTGTTTTGAATTATTGAAAAGTGCTTGCATATACATTTATATGACCATGCAGAAAATGGTCTTCTGGAAAAAAAATATCAGTATTTGATGACTGAAAGTTAGCATTATTACTTCTAATTAATAGTTTTACAAAACAATATGGTTCCTTAAAGGTATGGTACACCACCATTGAAACCGCGAAATACTTCCATGGTGTAGTCGCATAATGGCGGTTATAAATAATCATTTTTCCTTATTTTAATGCTCATTTTTATTTTTCGAATGACATTATTGGTGCATTTTGAAAATATTGTCGTGAATTTAGAAAACAAAATTGATACTTGAAAATTGGGGTATATAATTCCTGATGTGTACTTCTTCGACATTGTATACGCTTAACTGAAAAAGTAAATAGCTTATATGCTACATGGCCCATACTTTCCACATCATATTTTGGTAGTTTGTTAATGAAGAGATTGACAAACAGTAAATTGTAAGTTTCACTTCTTTCATTTGGGTTTTTCAATAACTGACATTCATGCAAACCATTTTAAATTTTACTATAACATAAAGAACAAAAATAAATGGTGGGCTTAAACTTGGGTCAATATATTCGGTAAAGTCTAAATGACTAATATTTCTACTCTAAATACTTATACCATATATCATCATGGGCTTGTTGAAATGGTGTCGGTATAAGTAAGTCTAATGTTATACGAAACTACTTCCTTGAAATAACATATTTACATTTTAATCTAAAATAGTAGGGATTTTCACTAATTTAAATTTTAGGGACCCTGAAATGTATTGGTGAACTACCATGATAAACACGTCTTAGAAAAAAGGTCTAATAAAAAAGCTTTACAATCACAGCAAATCTACTACGCTTTTTTAATATACAATGCACTAAACACTGTATTACTACAACATTACAATGTAGGTGTGATACATTAGGATAATTGATACATATTCTTCGAAATAAGGAATGTTTAATGTGTATATGTATATTTCCTGTACTATGATGTGCTTGACATATATTTAGTTTTTGCATTGCGTCTTTCCTCCGTAATTAGTCACAATATCATTATGTTTACGGAAACTCGTCATGTTTCAAAGAACTAACTAAACTAAAAAAAAATACTGTTTTATAAAATATTTTTTAAGCTTATAGTCTGACCTCACATAATTAAAATCAGTACAAATCTTTACTCATTGGAAAAAGATACAATGTAAAGTGATCAATATAAATGAAGATACAGCATTTCAAAAACTTGAGTTGAGGAAAATCTCAAATTGAGATGTTTAGTGAAACCTGGGTCTGATCATAGTTGATCTCAATTAACGCAAATAATCGGTAACATTAATCGTTGTGAATCGTCTCCCGGTTGTAACATAGACATTCTGCATCGCTAAAGGTCAAATAGTAGAAAAACATGTTTGAGGCAAATAGTTTCGCCATCGCAAATTGTCATAGACTATTGATAAAAAACATATAAAGTCCTATAGGCTGATTCGAATTGTCCATGGTATTTGCGACTCCAGATATGATATAAAAAAAGTGATTGACTAACAACGTCTTGCATAGCATGTTAGAAGAGTTCTACCTTTCATTAAGACAAATATACGTGTGTTCAAACAACTGGCAGTATTCTTTGTCTTTTAAAATGCTTTGTACATTTGTCTCATGAAAAGAATTTACATATTTACCTGTTCATCTTTCTAAATAGACAGTGACAGTGACAATGTTTACATTTTTGTCAAAAGTGCCGTTTCCACTTTAGGAAGTACATAAAACATAATTGCGTTAATACTTGGCAGAATGCCTTACTTTTCTTAGTTGTGTCTTGGGAAAGTCAACATTTTTAGACAATTTAACAATGAACAAGTCAAGTAATATTGAATTTACAGATTAATGTTTTTCATTACATTAGCTGATATTTGTTATTCAGTTCATGTTTGTTTAACAATTTCTATGGTGTTTTGTTTTTGTTAGAGCCTGGTTTGTTTCTAGTTACATTGGATTACCGCCGACTGTCATTTATCGTTTGTAGAATTATGTAAATGACTATAATTTTAGAATTCCTTTATCTGTCTGCCTGTATTCAAATTACAGATAACGCCACAAGTTGCACATCTCGCATCAGTTTTGCAGTTCATAATGGAACGAATGGGTGCCATCATTGTAGGAATATTCAGTTCAAAAACGTATTTCTAAGAGACCATTCAACTAAATTAAACCGAATTTGGCGAGAACGTTTCTGTTGTAATCCTCTGCATTTGTTATTTAGTATTCGGTTTCGTTCGAAATTTTAACTTTATTTCGCTGGCAGTGTAAACAATGCTTTTTGATTGGTAAACATTTCAATATATGTTCTTCTCTGAAACAACAGAACAAAACTTGACAGGAATGTTCCCCAGATGGGTTGCTACATAAGATATGCTCTGTTCCACTATGATGATTTCTTTGATGAGTGTTGATGTCATATTTAAAGAATTAAGAGTTCTAACCGTCAAAAAGAACGTGTCATCCATTTGAAATAATTAATAGGAATGAACAATATTTATTCGCAAAAATCCACTGTAAATCTGATAAGAGACCAGATGGGATAATCTAGTTTAATCACTAAAACGTTTGTTAACACTATTTTTCAATTGTACTTGGTTTAAACAATATTTTTTTTGTTATCAGCATAAACTTTGTACATATAGTCGATGTACAGTGATATATAACAACATAATTGAGAAGAAAGCTATTTCTAGCTTGTACAAAGTCTCACTTATGAAATTTTATTTGCTTGGACTGTAGAACAAACCAGATTCTACCGCGAGGGTCCGTTACCTGGCAGTGTGATTTGAGCACATTGACCTGTTAACGGTGATTCAGGGAAAGTTGAATGACGTCACATTTCGGTAGCTGCTTTGCATTGTGGGACAAGCGTAGACATTTCATTAGGATTGAACAAACTTGATTCGGGAGATATCAGGTACTGGGATCGACTAGTACTTCTATTTGTTGCTGCAGGTGTATGATGTAATGGGAAATTATTGTATTAACACAACCACTACATGTAAAATTTACATTTAGGAAATCTTTACGGTCAATTATTACAATTTTGTAGTAAAAATTATACGTGTTGTTTTTAACAAGTTTTGCCAACTTTAAGAGACCTAAGACATTAGAATTCATTGGAATACATGTAAAGTATGATAATTTTATTGAACTTTTTAACGTAATCTTTTACTTTGTTATATAATAAATGATATGAACGATGTAATTACAATTGAATTTACTGCATTCTTAACCTAAGTAACATATTGTAGAATTATACATGGGCGATAATAGTGTTGTGAATACCTTCAACTGATAACAATAAACCACATGGCCGGTCGGTTTGTTTGAATTAAAAATTAATACCATTTATATTATGCTAACTGAAATAAATTCTTAAATTATTTTCAAAATATCGCGATAAATTGCTGATGTCAAAATCTGTTTGGAGGAAACAGATATTACTGCTTCGTTATCAGTATATTTTATAATCATCATTATTATAAAAATGTTTAAAATATTGACTCTATTTTACACACATCGTATAAACATACAATGCGATAATTAAAATTTAATAGATCATATTAGTTGCATATACACTGAATAGCATGTTCAATATAAAGAATAATTGATATAAATGCAATACATATACTGTACAGAACAGCTAACGAGCTTCCTTAGTATTTCCAATATCTTCGTCAAAATATTGAATAGCGTTATTAAAATGTTTATATAACATTAACAAAATATATTTAATTGTTTATAGCCTAAATGTTCTTTCGAAATCAAATCCAAATTTCAAGGAAATTGCTTTGATACATTTTGAGAAAATACATAAGGTGTCAGGTGTATACAATTTCAGGTGGCGGAATAGCTGTTCCGTTCAGCATATATGCTCAATATGCAAAAACAGTGGTCAGATGCATGTGAACGGTCAAAGGCAAAAATTGCTATAGGGAGTTTAAATCTGGTCAACGGATGGATTTACCCGACTGTGCACCTACACTATCACATTGTCAAGGCAAAGTACCTACCAATGGAAACAGGAAATACTTCCATGGGGTAGTCGCAAAATGGCGGTTATAATTAATCCTTGTTTCTTCCTAGTCTTGATCATATACGACGCTTGCTTCTCTAAAAGAAAAGTTGTGCAGAAGGAACGGTTGGATCTGGAAAAGATCTGATTCACTGGAACAAACACATATGCAATTGTTATGTTAAAATAGAATTTAGAAATATTTATTCGGACGGAAGTCATGGCAGTAATATTGTACAAGATCTTTGTCAAAGAAAATATCTGATGATATACAATTAATGAATATAGAAATAAATATCCAAGCGATAGTCTTTTGAAATACTATGAAAATCTCCGAGGCAATCCGATTGATTGAATTAACCAATCAAAAACGTTTTTCCGATTTTCGATAAATAAAAATGAGTTTTATTCTCAGTCGAACTTGTCAAAACGTTTGTCTTTTAAATAAACAAGCGTCGCATATGATCAATACTATGTTTCTCTTTCTTTAAAAATGCATTTTCCGTACTAACAATGCTCATTGTTTTTATTTTAATGGCATTATTGGTGTATTTTAAACATTTTGAAAGCATTGTCATGATTGAATTGTGAATTTTGAAAAAAAGGTTTGGAAGTTGGGGTATGAATACACGATTTTGTCTACTTTCACTTTGTCAACAGTATACACACTGAACCAAGAACATATATCTTATATAGCATATGACCCCTACTTTCCTCATCATATTGTAGTAGTGCAGAGGTTGAAAAGATAAGCTTCTTTCTTTCGGGTCCCTCTTTGAATGACACGTCCCAATTGTTTATACTTGTTTTCTTGACATAAGTTAATACTATGTGAAGAATTCCAGTCACACAAACTGTAATATAATTAAATCAACCTTGAAATAATTCAACAATCAGCCAACGCACATACACACTAACAAACAGTCTGAAGCCTGACTAATGAGGTAAAAGAAAATAAAAGTAGTACATGTAGCTAAAAAGCCAAAATAAAAGTGTATCCATACAGCATTCTAAATATGTGGAAAATAAAAATGTTAGACCCCATTATTTAAAAAAAATGGCAATGAATTGATGAAAATTATTTATCAGACTATTGCAAATGTTGGTTTCTAAATTCGAAAAATAGATAACATATTCATCTGTAAAAGGGGAAAGGGGATTATATTCCATATTTTCTATACGATGACACAGAGATTGTAGTTTACGTTTACTATCTGGAAAAAACGAGTTATAGACAACAGAGTTGGACTTAGCCACATCACCTACTGATGTCTAACAACATATTAAGTTCACATTTTGCGCTTAATACACTATCAATAAAATGTACATGTACAACTAAAAATGCAATTTATCTATATTTTAAGCCATTTCGGTAAATATGCAAGGTTTGTAAAAGTGGAAGAAACTCCTGCCTCAAGACATTATTTGCATGACTTTTTATGTATTACTCAGTATGAACCAGATAATGATCAAAATTAATAACTTTATGGGGCAAAAATGTCTTCGTCCTTAAATGCCAAAATTAAGAACAATAATTGTGGCAAATGAACATTTTTACCTTAATTTTGCTGTCTTTGGAGTCAATTAATGAGTAGAAATACATAAAAATAAAAGATAAAATATACATTTTTTAAAAATAATAACGTTACTTTGAAACAAACACACCAAGCTTCGCTGAAAAAATATTTTTTTACAAGAAAAACATTTTAAAGGGCCGATATTTGGGCTTAGTGGACTTAGATCTTTCTTTTGCAATTCAACTGGAAAACAAGAGATGTAATTCCCAATTTGATATCATTTTTCTGACTTTAAATTAGTGGATGACTCAGATGTAAACAACGTAATAAATAAATAACGTAATCAATGTATTGTACTGTACAATGGCAATTACTTGTACACGTGAATTGTTTAGCAATATCATTTTCTTCCCAGCTGAATTCCACTTTCTATGGGCGATGGTTACTTAATCGGTAATTGACCAATAGTAGCATATTATATATCGTTCAATAGGAGTAACGTATAATACTTGAGATATATACTTCCAAATAAAGAGGAATTAATCTACATTTGTAAAAATTACTCTATGGGTAGTGCGTCCATCTCGCATGCGGAAGGTAGTGGGTTTGATCCCCGGACAGTTGATACCTAACATTTGATAAATGGTATTAGAAGAGTCCTCGTTTGTTGTTCAGTATTTAAGAGGATATTTTTAGTTCTTGTCAGTATAATGTGGTTGAGTAGGATAGCATACCTTGTGTCTGCGACATGATGCTTTAGTGTGACAACGCTAAGAATACTGTCCAAAATAGACACCGTCGTGATATAACTGAACAATTGTTGAAAGTGACGCTAAACACCATGCATCAATAATATACTATTTGGTTATCGCTTGTGATCAAGTTCAAGTTATATTTACTAGTCTGAATGGACAACTACAATAAACCGTAAACAAGGTTTTGACATTCGACTTTTCATATGCAAAATAACTATAGCTGACGAAAGAGCATATATGTTTATTTGCTCTTTACGTCCTCTTTTCAGAGATAGTACAAGTTACAGGGACTTGATTAAATGCATATAAAAAGATAAAATAGGAAAAACACAAACATAAACATATATTTACAACATAATATAGAGATCATTATACAAAATATTTACTCACAAATATATATATATATTGAACCATATCACTGACATAGCATGTCCCGTGGTGTAGTCCTTTGTATCGGAACGTAAAGATGTTTTGACATGCAATCTTAACATTATGTCATCACTCTGTCATACATAATAAAAACATTGTATATTAATTATATTGGCATATATCAACGTGAAAGGGAGTTTACTCTTAATTGACATTTTTTTTAACTTAACCTGTTTATAGAACTTTGTTCTGTTTGATATATTTGAAGCAGGCTAATTACATCGTAAAATTGATGAATTTGATATCAATTGATCTTTTATCTGCAGTCACCATTACCATTGAATGGATAAGTGATGATAACGAATCTGCAAATCAATGTAATTACTTGTTTATTTCAATCGTGTTTAACAACATAATGTTTTATCACATAATATATGGTGAAGGAGTGTAATAAACACATGACATGTTTTTTTTTATATTAACTCCGATTCATCGTTCGGTGTTTTCTGTATAACTTGGCTCTCACGTGTAAAATGCCGAATTACGTCCAACATTCCCGAATATATAAATGACGTCGATTTGTAATGTTTAAGTGAAGATTTTTGAGTCGTTACGTCATACGATGACCTACGGAAAATATTATGCCTGATTTTTCTTGTTTCTTATAGAGACGATCCATTAAATCAATGGTAAATGTACGCTTTTCATGTGTTGTGTGATAAAATGAATCTTACAGTTATTCTCATTTGTTATTTAATTTATTAAACTCGCTAGGAAAAACCATACTATGCTTGGCAGGGCCTTGCATACTATATTTTTTTCCAACCCGTTTAATAAATTAAATAATAAATAAGCACTCATGTAGGATCCTCTATTTATGTTATATACCTACACAAACTTGTAACACATACGTAAATAGTAATCAAGCAGACAGATAACTACTACTATACTAAGAAATATACGCTTTATGAAATAGTGTCATTTTATTCCTTGTGTTCTATTAATAGTTATGACCAAGCACTAATATGTTCATATGCATGACTTAATCAATCTAAAGCATTACTTTTAAATACCAATTCACTTCATGTAACGTTTAACTGACTTGTTTGTTTGGTAGGTGTACACTAGACTATTTGATTCCATGTGTAAATATCTAGCAACATATTTCTTTTCTTTAACTATTACATGATAACAATACGATAATCGAGTTTTATTTAATTTGGTTTTTGCGCCACTCGAATATAACTCAATTTCGATTTTAAACCATCAACATTTTCGATTTAAACCATCAACATATTCGATTTTGAAAAATCATATATATACAATGCAGTGTTTTTAACTAAAATGCAACTGTTAATACTAATTTTCTTTTATATCGTGACAATGAAGAATATGTTCGTCATAAACTAAGACGGTCAGTAGTGTAGCGAACGGATCATTGACCACGTACGCCAGATGTTCCGATTTCGATCCCTAACTCGATCCGATGCCTCTCAAGAAATCAACACTCTGTACTGGTTCTACCCAGATAGCTGACTCGAAACCTGTTCATATAAGCTTTTAGTTATCTTTGAAATGGAGCTAAAATAAAGTGAGTATAAACTTATCACTAACATTTTAATATTATTGTTCATTCTCGAGTGCTTGTTTGGAAGATCGTGTGCGGAATATAGGAATGTGTATCGATTTAAGCAATAATTATATTCGATGGCATGTTACAGCTTCGGATAGATTACTTGATTTCAAATTAAATTGTTTTGCTGGATTTCGTAATGCGTTCACGTTTTTGCTTTAATTACAAACCAAGCCTGTTTTCTATGTTACAGTTTCCAAAAATTGAAATGAAAGTGGTCACGATCTAAAGTCACCGACAGTACATTCTCAAAGATGAAAACACTTAAATTAACAAAGATCATTACAAAACTCTATTTAAAGAAACACTGATGTGAAATTAAATTAACCAAAGTTTAATCAACAGGGATGATTACATTATGGATATATATTTTTTAGAAACATTAGCTATATGATACAACCGGCATGCACAGTTAAAAGACGTCCACTTTTAAAACACAATTGATTGAATATTCATAAATGACAAACAAAAAACAATATTATAATATTGAGAATGTTATTATTTGCATCGCGTTTATCAATTAAGCTTTAATACTTGATTGCTCTTGTCAATAAAAGGACGCGTTCATTTCATTTATCAGTGAAAATAGGTCTTTGCTAGGGATCGACGCACGCTTTACAGTATTAAATATCAATCACGGGCAATTTTTAATGTGGTTTATTGATAAGATATACGCTATTTTAAAGGCAAAAACTACGGAGGTGTAGACGAAAACAGGTTATTATCGACTAATTCGTTAACATTTTGAAAGGATGGATGAAAATTTAAATATACTTTATAAACATGTTGGTAATCGAGGAGATGAGGTCATATATTTGTGTATTATATATTATTTTACAAAACAAAATCTAGCATAAATATTGATCAACAAGTAATGTCAATGTGTTTATTCAGTTTAAAGTCACTTAAAATTTAGAGTAACTTTCAAAAGATTATCAATTGACAATGTATTCCAGTTGATTACGATTAATAATCTTATAATCTTAACAAAATCACAATTTATAAATGGTAAATTAAATAAAATCAATAATTGAAACTGATGTGAGACATTGGTATCCTTCTAAATCGGGAACATGCAGGCAATACGAATACGGGCACTCATCTTTCTTCATAGCCTCTTCCATGACGTAGTATGTGTCTCTTGATTTAAGGCGTGACGAAGGAGGAAACATACAAAAATGATAACACAAAAACAACAACAGGATAAATGTCAGTAAAATGACAAAGCCACCACAACTTCGCTGTTTAATGCATTCCCAAACCTCGTCTAACGGATTTCTACATCCAAAAGTGGTTTCGTCCTTGACATTTCGAAGGCGTTAATCTCAGTCGTCACTCTGTCTGTTCATGTACATATTTCATATCAAGTTTGCACAAATTAACATACAATTTAAAAAAATCACATCAACAAATGAATATGCAGAATGAACTCAGAACCTTGATACTTACAGAACAGTTATCAGCAAATTTGTCGCATTACTCAATTTGTCGCTTCTTACGAACATGCACTAGCCACAGAGATTCTATTCTTGCCATCCCTTATATGGCTCAGTGGAACCACACAGAGATTTGTAATTTAACCACAATAATGAACAAGGCAAAAAAAACAATAATATGAACATGACACCCATTCGGAGTACTTCTACCCATCTGATGTGATCGACAGTGATTCTATTCTTACCCAGAACCACATGGGTTCCCATCTGACTAATAATATTGATGTTAGTATGTAATGGATAGACACAGCTTCGTTTGTAGTTCGTGTTTTCATTTTATAATACTAGCTTAATCTTTAGGCTGGTGGAATGTATAACAAATCAGTACAAAGTAATTATATCATATTAATATTTTTGTTCGTATTCGCAAAGTCATGATATAAATATGGCACAATAATACAACTTAACAATATTGCAATGGATATTTCTGAACTGAAATGAATTTCCCATGTAAAAGGTGCCAAACTTTTTATAATCCGAATTAAACTTTCGTGTATGTGAATGTATCTCCTGTCTCAGTAATAGTATGTGTACAAACTTTCTTTTAACATTTTGTATAGTTATATAAGGTACGTCTCTCATTAGATATTTGTGTTTTAGTATACAAGGAGGTGAATTTTACTTAAATATGGAATGATAGTTAGTAATACACAAACCAGATTCACGGGCTTATACCATGGTAAATTGTCCGTCGTCCGTCATCCGTCCGTCTGTTAACATATTTCTTGTAGACGCGATAGCATCATCATTTTTCATTGAATCTTAACCAAACTTACACATCAGTGATATAACTACAAGATCTAGGATTCGACTACAAATGCTCCCGCTACAGTGCTTATAAGCATATTTTAAGTAAAATTTTAAAAAACATTTGCTGCTGAAAGTTTAAGGTCTTAGATATTTTACATGTAACATATGTTGCCAGTAGAGCGATTCACGACCTCTTTGGCCTCTTGTTTGTTAAGTATCGTTTCACATTTCAGATTATATATGACATATCAAGTTTAACTGGACTCGTACCTACGACCTTAGCGGCTGAGAGATTAGTGATCTTGAGACAGCGTCTAAGATCACTCATCGTGGATGACACTTTAACATACTTTCAAATGCATTCGTGGTTGTTTACGTTTGTAAAAATAATGCTGTCTAACTTTTTGCATTCAAAATGTAATTCGAATTCCACACAGTGCCATTGGATACCTATAAGCATAAGTTTCCCTTTTTTATGTTTGTTGATAGAATATACCGTTCATGTAAGGAATTTCTAGACCGATACGACTCTCTCTCAACTAACTAATTAGATGTATTATAATTATTACATAGAAATTTCCGGTTTTAAAGCTTTGATCGTCCATTGATAAATACAAGTTTTACTGTTACTAAAAAGTAAAATTTATTAATTATATTAAAAAAATGAAAGAAGAACATTTAGACCAGAATGTTTTTTTTCCAAGTTAACGCTATTAAGCAATTTACGAATTTTATAATTATACTCGTGTCGTGCGTTCCTGACGTGATGCCTACATTGAACCTGATGTATAAAGTATTGCTGTTCATTTCTCATGAATGTTAACCAGTAAACGGTCGTTTTTCGCTTATGACATTATTTTAGATAAAACAAGCTTTGCCAAGATCTGTGATGGATTATGACGTATAAAAACATCATCAGTTGTAATCCTTTTCGATGTCAATGAAGTAGGACAGGCGTGATATTTACTGTTCTGTCAACAAACTTTAATATTCAACGGTATATTGGTGTTAGTTGGTAGCGGTAATGTACCATTCTTAATGTTGTCCCCCTGAGTATGCATATCTACACGAAGACGAGGCTAGGAGCACATACTATATTGCAGCCATCTGATGTTGAAATGTACGACAACAATCTTGAAAATAGCTCAAAATATTATACCATGTCACACAGATGTAGCCATTTTCCTATGTAGCTAGAATAGTCTGCTACCCAGCTGGTAGTGTTATGGGCTCCTAGCCTCATATTTTGAGAGAGACCTATGAAGTCTCAATGCATGAATAATATAGATATAAGAAATGAACATTGTTTTAACATTAAGATATATGAACTCACATGCAACTGGTGAAGTTAACATAGACCCCCAAGAGGTTCTTAAGTTTAACATAGCATACATGTATTGTATTAATACAATCCGCTCAAAGATATTTTCAATGACAACAAACATGTTTTTGAAGCTGTTTAAAAGCAAACATAAAATATTGATATGTAACTAACAATATTTACACGTTAAAACGTTAAAAAATCATTTCAATGAATTCCACATTTATAAAGAAAATAAACCCTCTAAAGTAACACTTTTCCTGATAATAATAAACTTAGTTTTAGACACTTTATTTTAACCACATGATGTGTGTTTTATGCGTTCAGTTGTGCCAGAATTTTCGTTAATGTATAATAAGTGAATAATATTTAGAGAAAACATTAGTAAAGATTGACCTCATGGGGTTGTCCGTCTCACATTGAAAAAGTGATTATATAACATGTTTTGTAAATATTGACTGATTATATTAGATAAGGTCTAATGAACCGCCAGCTCTCATAATATATCTTGAAATATATGTTCTATTGATTAACCACGCTAACTAAAGTTCAATGGTACCAACTACTGACCCATATTGGTTTGTATTATTGTAACCGCTGTAAGGCGGTGGTTGTGTAAGATTTGAGGTCACATGTGTTTGTTTTTGTTGACACTGAGATACATTTACAATGTAATGTAACATGGTTGGTATTTTAACAGCAGTTACAGCGTGTTTTGTCTATTCGCGGTACTGAAATATAAATATATTGTGTTGTTGCAGTTGTTATATTAAATCAAAGTATTGAATTAAATTGAAATTAAAACTAAAATTAGAAAAAAAATTAAAATAATAAATAATTTTAAAATTGAAAAAAAAAAAAAAAATACAAGGAAGCTATTTTAAGCAGCAGTTAATAAAACAACATAAGTCTTATGAATTGAATAACAGACTTAGCATATACAATATACAGATTAATTTGAATTTATGGATTACCACTTCCAGGAATAAGAAACTTAATAAGGGCGTGCTATCTTCCTTAAATGATAGTTAATCACCCTGATATGACGATGTATTAAAAGATTTTTCACAAAAGCCAAAAACTTTTTAAACATCCTTTATTGTTAAAATATTTGATAACAGTTTAATATATAATGACGTCGTATATCGAGAATTCATATCAAAAGGCATTATATCCTAGTCCACTTACCTGAAAGGTGACACATTAAATACAGCAAATTATAGAAGGATTACATTGATAAAGTAGCATACTAAAATAATTTCTCTCTGTATTAGAAAGAAACTTAATACTTGGTGTGAAACAGAATATATTTTTCATGAATCACACTTCTGTTTCAGAGATAAAATATCACGACTGGTTGCATTTTCATATTGCATTATATAAAACAAAATGTATTATACGAAAAGCTCAACTATAGTGCTTTTATTGATAACGGAAAGGTATTTGACACGGTTATAAGATATGTATTATGGATTAAATTGGTTGAGAACGGTTTCAGCTGTACACTTAATACAGTCTTAAATCACTTTAATAGCAAGTTACGACTTAAACTTATTGATATATCTGCTATCTTTGATGTCACGCCTTGGTTAAAACATAGGGGTAGAGTGGCGTTGAGGATGTTGGGGTTGGGTGGGGGTTCTATCCCCTGCTTTTCATTCTGTTTGTCAACGATACAAACACTAATAGCTGACTGAATTTGGTATTAATCATGTGTGTACATACTTATACTATTTGCAAATGATATTGTTTTTACTACTGATCCTTACAGTCATCGGTACTCGTTGAAATGGGGCTTAAAGGGAATTTTAAAATTTGCCATAAACATTATTTCCAACATAATATGCCTATATATACTAACTGACTCCGTATCACCAAACGGATATCTATCTAAACATGCAAAAGATATGTCGTTGCTTGTGCTATGTGTCTAAGGTTAGACTAAAATAGATTCCCCGCTAAAAATTCAACATATTTTGTGACGTGATTTCATTTTTATTTTAATTTGATCCGTTTTACAGGTTTACACGCAATAACAATTGTTTCATCATAGGAAGCGTTATATTGACGACGTGAAAGTTGTCGAGCAGTATTTAAGTGCCGTCCATTTTGAGAATGGATATTTCGTTTACCACTCAATTTAAATATCGATTTTGATAGGGATTTTGGTGGATTTGACTACCAAACTATTCGGATTTTATTTATTAATGATAATGAGATGCTTTTATCAATTTTAAAAATAAATATATTTTTTAAAGATATTTATTAGTGTTAATTTCCTGATAAACTCCCTTTAAATATAAATATCAATAAAACTAAATTTTATATTTTTGAAACTAGGCAAACAGGTACCTGGAATGGTTCATTAATGGTAAACAAGAGGCTCAAGAGGGGTGAATCGCTCTATTTGCAATAAATGGACAGATGAACATTTCAGAGTATTTTTAAGCGTTCCTCTTAAGTTGTGGTGTTGCTACTGTGCTTACACAAAACAATAAGTTTTACTAATGTTTAAAGTAAAATCTATGTAAAACTGTGACCCCTGTGACGAACCGGAACCTGGATTGAGCAAAACGTTTTAGTTTTCCTTAAAATATGCTTATAAGCCCCCTGCTGGGGTCATATGTAGTTAAATCTGGTTGGTTTAAGAAGTTGTTTGAGATCTTGTGGGGTGCTCTTGCATCTACAAGAAACTGAAGGACAATGTATCATGCCATAAACTCTGGTCTTTGGGCAGTATAGCTAAAATGAGGTTGCTATACTACAAGCAACAGTTAACGGAAGGACGATTATGTACAATGTACAATGACATAAGCCCTGCTGTCCTTCAGCCAGCAGAGTTAAAATGGGGGGGGGGGGGGGGGGTGCCTTGCGTCTACAACGTTTTCCCTATATAACTCTATGTAACACCATTATCACTGTTGCGATCCAAACTTTGACCCCAGTGATCGACATTAACAAACCTTTTAGGAGACCTAAATGAATGCTACATGTAAAATATCTAAGGTCTATACCTTAAACCCCCAACTTTCACAGCCAGGGTAATAAAGTTTATGAAGAGGAGACTATCAAAACTAGGACTCTCTGCTGCTGGTGAATTAACACAGATAAATTTGTAGAGAGTGCATCTCTCTCGAATTTCAAATTGTTGGCAGTTGAAGTTAAAAATTTGTCCAAACTGCACATAGCAAACACTTTTTGGAATTAGTCTTTTTGCCATTAAATGAATTAACAATAATCTAGTTGTACGCTGTATTATAACAAAAACAATACATTTATAAAATTTTGAAAAAAAAAATGATTCTTTGATTTGAATTGTGTACTGAATTTTATAAAAAAAACCTGCTCCAGAGCAATCTTACGGCGTTTATATGGCAGTTGGGGCTATAAACTTAGAGTTATTCACAATGTATTATCATTGTTTACGAGAATTAAAGTCGATAATGAAGCAAAAGTATCGCTTTATGATGCTATTGTTGTAGCGCAGATATGGGGAGTGTATGTCTACAAAGATATTGATAAAATACATTTGCAATTCTGTAAGCGTATTTTAGGAGTTGAAGCCCAAGCACCAACTATTGCTGTTCATTATGAACTAAGTGGATATCCTTTATTATTGGGTATCTGTAAAAATCGATCGATTAACATTTAAATAAAAATTAAAAGCAATCTTGTCTCCAAGTTTTCATGGAACAGTATATAAATTAAGGACATCTGTAGATGGATAGGAAACCGACAACTTGATTCATATATAGTTATAAATTAGTATATAAAGGCATGATATAATAGGCGAAAATATTTTCTAGTCAATTTAATTTTTTTGAAAATGTCCGATATAGTCCCTTTAAACCACGTTACAAATACCGATATCCAATATTTAGATGATTTGTTGTTATCGTCATGTTATCTTAGTATTTAAAAATATTCAATTCCAATGTTGTCATTAATGTTCTATGTATATGATTCATATCCAAAACAAATCCTTTTTTTTCTCAAAGTGATAAATCGATTCAGGAATACATTTCATGTTTAAGGCGACAGCTATCTAAATAAATCATTACTTTGTTCCGATGTCAACTTATTACAGTAAATATTGATATTACGACTATATAACTACCAAAAATCATGCTTTAATTATTGTCTAACTATCCATAATTTGGCGGTGAGTAATTAACTAATCATTTAAACATTTAAACGAAATAGATAGCAAGTATACCAGGGCGAACGATATGACGATTTTGACATGTTAGACGAAACACAGTCATATATTGCAATTAGTGTGCAAGGATTTGATTTAACCGCAGTAGAGCACGAAACCCTCGGTCAATTACGCGGCTTGTTCGCGATATATATCTTAGTAATTTAATGAATGTATTCTTTACACCTGCGTTAAAAGTACAAAACCCTATATAATGCATTGATCATTTGTGGCGTCCAAAGGCTGAATGGTGTATACTGGATAATGTCAGCACGACTTGCCTGTCTGTATGTACAAGGATACTCGTTAAGATTCGATAAGATTGTGTTTATTTGCATATAAGGTGCGCGGTTTATAAGGAAGTATACTGGAATAAAACGTATTATTATTTAATAAAAAAAAACCAAAAAACCTGTGGTTTTAGTAAATTAAATATCCTGTATATTAATAAATGATAATGGTTTCGTACTCACAGAAAATACTGAAAAGGTCACCTGTTTAGAATTTAGTTTTAAATAAATATTCGTATTGAATATTTAAATGAACAATGTTTCAATATTGGAGTCTGGAAATTTAATTTTACGGCTGGGGTAATAATGATAATACTATTACATACATCATCTATTGTATTAGTTCAAACTTATTAATTTTATTTCGATTTCGAAACAAGTTATTAGAACCTATACGAATCGCGCTCGAAGTCTCCCTGGTTAGAACCAGTATTAAGCATACGCGGAAAAGGCGCAAGGCTCAAGGACATCACACATAGCCGTGGAGAAGGATTGAACCTATGTCCCTCCGGTCATGGTTTCAGGTGCTCTTCCACTGGACCACTCGCTCCACCAATCTAGTTTTTTGGTTTGAAGATCTTAAAAATATAGTAGTAGAATCACCATCCTTCTGGACAAATGGCAAATATATTATCACATAATTCTAAAAAGTAAAACAAAGTGTTTGTTTATTATAGTGTCACCCCTATTGAAAGTGTCAGTGACAATGGGCTTATGTGACACCTTTTTGTTGTACAAAGTTACTTCCCAAAAGCTATCCTTGCCAGGCGTCATGCTGTTAGACATTCGGTACCCCTCAAAAGTGCTGGGTGAGCAACCGGTCGCATCAGAACAAATCCAAGTTCTTCCGGCGGGATTCGAACCTTTCCGAGGAGAACGCTTTAACCACTAGGTCACGGACAAGATTTGAACCAATCTGGGCTCGGGCTTATAACATCAACAGAGAGTGGTAAGTGGCCTTATAATAATAGCGCATTTGACCACGGGGCAACTCAGTACACTTTATCAAAATAAAAATTGCAAATGTCTGCAATTTAAATGCATATTCACGCCAGCATTGATAGAGAACGCATGGTATATTTATTTATTTTAAAAACCCTCAAACAGGTCAAGGTGAAATATGTCAAACTCGAAAATAGCCGATTATCAAACAAAATGAGCTATAAACATCATTTCTTGGCGTTTGTTCTGTTTTTCTTTTTATTAAAATCAAGTGATACGATTAACAAAATTAATATATACCAATACCCTCCGATGTAAATTACATACAGATTAGGCGCTCCAATAAAAGACAGCTGGATAAAGAAAAACTGATATTAAGTTTTGGACCGAAGTACTGCGATTTTCTCCCTGTAATCTTTTTGCATACTTGCCATATTACGTTCACTGGATGCCCTCAATAGATTTAGCCAGCTACTTATACCTATTCACGAGTAACTGACAGGTAAAGTGATTAGCATTACGTCTAATGGAGCTTGCATTCAATTCAGTAATTTTCTCATACAAAAAAAGTGCGCAAACTCCGTGAAGTTGATACAAAATGTTTGAATAGGTCTATGGTTTCTTTATTATGAAGTCATTGAATTTTGTTATTAATTTAAGATATTATTTTCAAAGGATGTATAGATATCATTTTACCACTAACCATGCTAAACGTTTCGGTTAATGGGTCTTTGCAATCGCTGAATGCATTTATTAAAACGCCAACTGCGATGTAAAATTCGCAAGACGGCTTTGAGGTAGTCTGTCTAGTATATAATTATAAAATTATGGTTTATATCAGAGCTTTCCTCCACAATTTTCACTCCTTTATTTTATTATTTTATTTTTATTTGTCAAACTATTAGATTAATTTCAATTAATTCAATTTGTGAATAAATATTTTCCCTAAACGTACCACAGCAGATTCGTTATATAATTTTATAAGCAGTGCATAAACCTTTATTATGATGCCTATAGAGAAGAAGTTTTAAGTTGTATATTTATAATGTGATATTTTATTAAGATAAATGCATCATTTTAATATTGGTGAGAAGTCGGTGATAATCAGTTCATTTGGAATGATATTCGATTACTTAAAACATTTTTAAGCTTTGAGTTTGAATAAACATTTATTTTTCTCCTAATATTTCAACAAAATTCTATACAATCAAGGTTAACATAGGCCTCCAAGTACCTATTGTGTATATAGTTTAAACGTGTAATGTTATATTTACTAGTCTGCAAGTTTATCAGTTGGCATTCAAATATATTAACAGTGATGCTGTATGACTGTGTTATAAATTGCTTTAAAATATGTTTTGATATGATTTAAATTAGTCTCTTATAAATATTTATAGAATGGCATGGTTACTTTGTAAATGTATTGATTTTATATTACACGATGTATATGTTGTGTTTTAACCATGATGAGACTTAATGACTTAAAATAAAACAATGAAAAAGATATATTAGCATATTATAACTGATAGCTACAGCAAACAGGTCACAAGTTTTGTATCACTCCTACAAAATATCCCTACCGGGGCAGAGAACGTTCGCATTTTAACTAGACAAGTTTTCTTTTATGCTATAAGATGTATGGTTTGGTTAATATCATCAAATGAGAGTGATGTACTACAATTTTATAAATTTCCACTGAATCCTGCAAAATATGAAATTAAGATATCCAAATATGTGTGCAATCGCCCTTAATTTCATTTCTATTACAAAAGAGGCATAACTCCGGTGGATGGTTGAATAGCATGCACAGGTCATCTATTCAGTATTCTTTGTGATCATCGAGCATGTTTAAAAATGTTTACATTTGGTTTGCTTATCAGTTTTTAAGACGATTTTGTAGCTTTTATATATATTGCTTCGCAAGGATTTACATAAAACTGCATTATACTTAATCACCGCGGTGGTGTATGGGTAGAGTGTCAACTTTTAAACGGGTCTGACACCTTGACGCACAGAGCTCCCGAAATGAAAATGATAGTCATACTGACTGTCACGTTATTTGTTAGACCCTCAACTCATCATTACTATAATTATACAGTGTCTAAATGTCCATCAGCACTGTTGTTTATATATACACAAATCTCTCTTTTGTTTAATAATCATTGTGTTTAATAATAATGTTGCCACCCCTATATTCGGTATTAGGAACGCTTGTACAACGACGGACTAGTGTATTGTCTTTTAATTTAACTCCGGAAATTGGACAACCAGTTGAACCCGTCATTTTTTCACTACTCCCTTTTTTCAGGTGAAGGTTATTAACAAGTCATTGGGAAGTCATTGGGCGTTTATAAAGTGTATACGATGGTCGTCTTTGTTGATTATAGGTGTTAATTTTTATTCAGCATCTCGGTTATGTCAGTGTCATTTTGTTTGCCCCATATAAGAAATAGATGATAAAGTTTAAATATGTTTCATGTGTGTAATGTGTAAGTGAAAGAAGAGTTCATTTAATTTTACAAATGAACATCATTCAATTATACACCACAGTTGCAATGTTTAATCATTGAAAGAGGTACTGTCCTGCATAAAGTAAAATATATATTGTAAATTTAAAGAATTATTCACTGTTAATGGAGAAAATTATGATGAATATAAAGATGATGATTGTGATACTGATTATGATGATAATGAAGACCATATTAAAGATGGATATAATGATATTGAAATCGACAGCAATGATGATTGTTATCGTTGTTGTCAGGAAGTGGAAGAAGTGGTATATGTTGTACAGTCCTCTAAATAGTCCAAATTAATATTGAAGTCGATATATCCAAATCAAAAAGCTCTATGTCGTACTTTGGAGCATATTGACGCATAGAGCTCCCCGCCGTCGGGAGTTCTATGCGGTTTTATAATCGACGAATAGAGCTCCCCGGGGTCTCACACTGCATAGCTATGCCAAACAATATATTATGGATATTC
Organism: Panopea generosa; assembly: GCA_029582155.1. NCBI lineage: Eukaryota > Metazoa > Mollusca > Bivalvia > Adapedonta > Hiatellidae > Panopea > Panopea generosa. The sequence continues at coordinate 2,287,210 of CM055896.1, read as the reverse complement.
TGTACATTGACTTGTATTGCATTTTATCTCTTTAGCGTATTTTTTTTTATTTTATAGACCATATACTAAATCGCGACCCGCGATAAAGTCACAAGTCCCTCATTGGCCTATATTGGGTTACGATAAAACATTGACGAATAAAAATGGAAAATTTTGACCTGTGTATTAATTAACGAATTTCTCATCATATAATATCAACTACTAGAACGAAATCAATAATTATCTTCGAATGGGACCTTATCTGTGTGTGATTCAATAAACTTTCCATCATTTACTGAACAGAAACATATAGGTGATGTATCTTTAAATTATTTCTGACAACTACCTATAAGACGCGGTACAGAATACCCAATAAATGTGCAGAACCGTTATTTTGTTCCAATGTTTAGAAACGGGACACTACTCTTGTAAATGATTTATAGGCCTCATAATTAACATATTACTGATCAATTATGAGAAAAAAGGAGGCTTTATCAGTTTGAGAGAAAAAATAAATTAAATATAAATTCATAGTTTTTAAGATTTTGATTTATTTTTTAAAACAAGTATGACATTACTAGTTAATAATAAAACATGCTACATATACTAGTTTCTCAGGTATTCTCCGTGGCCGAGTGGTTTAAATTGCCGTTTCAAGATCACTTACCTCTTACCGCTAAGACTGTAGGTTCCAGTACGATTCGCTGCAAAATCTATATGCGAGGAAGTTTTCCATTTACTTGCGGTAGGATGGTGTTTCTACTCAGAATCGTTTTGGAGTTCTCTTCCTCCACACATAAAACTGGATTGCCATAATGTGTTGAAAATGGCGTCAAACCTCATTAAAAAAATATCTTAATATATTGATTGAACACTTGATTGAATATTTAGCGTCATTTTTATGCCATCGAAGGCTTAAAGACGGCCAGTTAACCTTACCACTGTTTCCTGGGATCATGAAAGGTACTGATACTCAAACACTTTCCCATCTCCGCAAGTAACTGATAAATGTCTCACTTGAATCAACGGTAAGAGACGAATGATAATGAGACGCAATGTCGTACATCAACCTTCTAGGATACTGTTGCCGGGCGGTGATTCGTACATACGACCACTGGATTGATAGACAGACGCGCTACCGACTGAGCTAATACGGCCTGGCAACTTAATATACAAAACATGCTACATGTAATAATTTCTCAAAATAAAGTTTTGGAAAGAAAAATTGAGATTAATATACATGTATATATCTGGTTACACGTTCATGCGTGAAAAAAAATTAGTTAGGAGCGGAATTCTATAAGTTTGCCTTAATTCCAATCATTTTGACAAAATTGTTTGTTAATATGTAATATTGTAAGATATTCGAAATAAAATATGTTTAAACCAAATGATAAGTTTGATATGAGAACATCAGTACAATCCGGTTTTAACATTGGCCCTTTAACGCATTTAAATAGAAAGGACAAATTATAAAATGCTATTCAGCATACATAAACAACACCATACAAAGACACGCAGTCACAACGCAATTTCAAAAGTAAAATTAAGTGGATGTCGGACAATAATTCAATATTTTCTTCGTCTGTGAAATTGAATAATTAGTTTAGTATGATCAACCTTATGAAGTGCATTCCGAGTTCAAAGAGGATGGTTCAAGGCTTGGTGATCATAAACAAACAAATAAACAGGCATATGAATAGGCAACACCACACGTGTCATTTATCAGCGCACAATGACAATGACGCATTTTCCTTAAGTTTATAAAGCACCCTTCTTACTTTTATCGTATCCTTTTATCCGTTAATAATAGTCTAAGTAATACTATATAGTGTACGCCGGTACGAGAGAATGCCAGTGAGTAAAAGGCCTAGATGATTGCGGTTTAGTGGATTTTAACTAAAAAAAATGTTCAATGTGATTTCAAGAAGGATGAGTATTTCCATCCAATGAGATCTCAGAATTAACGCCTCTTACAAAAACAAAAATATTATATCGTATCGTTTTATGAGTGTACCGTGTTCATCTAGAAAATTAACTCCCGAGTAAAATATATACATATTTTAAGTCATATGTTTTGTAGAAATTATAATTCGGATATTTAACCCTACTTTTTTAGTCTATCTCAATCGCGAATTTTACAATTCTGACCACAAACCCATCAGAGCTGTCACAAAGTCTCACTTTCATCTCTTTGAGTTCGATAAACGAACAGTCATGTCCTTAATTTAAATAAAGTTTATGACACAGGAAAATAAAAGCACTGACTATACCCTGAAATAAGCCAAATATGTAATGAAACAAAAAACGAATGTTTTTTACTTTGCACATTCTGACGATAACACGAACACTGATGCATCCAGGATATTGTATAATTAAAACATTTGTGTTACATGTCAGTACCAAGTTACGCTCTAAAATGGGATTGAGTGAGATTCATGAAATCTCTGAGCTTTCTTCGCCAAAGTGTTGAATTAAATTACAAATATTTATCATCAAGAATTCGATTGGAATATTGCATTCCAGATGGAAATTTAAAATTCCAATTGGAAAGTTGAGTTTTCCGAATCGAATGTTAAACATGGTGTGTTTTGGTGTATATTTCTTATTTTATAGGGGTCTTTTATCAATGCAGATAACTCAAATTAAGATAACTTAAGTTATCTTGAGTTATCTAATTATATTACATTGATATCCTCTAGACTCAGTGAGAGGGTCGTTTTAGGAGGTGGAAAAGTGTCCCCCCCTCCCCCCCCCTCCCTTAATCTATACTACTAACCTTGAATGTTTCAGGTTTGTTCACTTCAATAAAGGAAAAATTGACGTAGCATAGGTGTAACATTTATTGCATTATTTTTTTTTTGTTTTTTTAGGAAACTACGCCATTATTTAGTACATGTTTGTTTTTCTACATCGTACTTGTCAAAGACCTATTATCAAGCAAAATAGTCCAAGATTACAAAAAAAAAATGTTTCAGGGGAAAAGTTCAGAAATTCACTGTCCTTGCTTTACTACATTGAACTAATCGCTGTTTAATCTAAATGTGTTTGGGACACCACGTCAACGTTGGTGGCTTCGTTGTCATTAATCACGTAGCGCATAGGAACATCATAAGATTTCATAATGAATTATGATGGTAATAAATCATAACTAATTTCGAGTCAAATGTTTTGTTAATATTACAATTCTGCTATCTAACCCTACGTTAATAGTCTAGCCCGATCTCTTAGATTAGAATCCTGACAACAAACCCATCAAAAACCTCACAAAGTCTCACTTCCATCACTTTGAGAACGATAAACATGTTCTAAATTTAAATAAAGTTTATGACACAGGCAAATAAAAGCACTGACTATACCTTGAAATAAGCCAAATTTAAAATTTAGCAAATAATCCAGAATTATTCATTATAAAACATTGTGTTACATGCCAGTACCAAGTACTGGTTACGCTCCAGAAACGACGGGATTGAGTTCGATTCATAAAATCCCTGTGCGTTCTTTGTCAAAGTGGTAAATTAAATTACAAATATTTATTTGGAATTCGATTGGAAAATTACATTTCAGAAAATTCCAGTTGGAAAGTTGGATTTTCCAATTGAAAAAAAAAACAAACCGTAAATAATTCTCCCAATTGAATGACATGATTTGTAGGGCGTCTCGTGAGAAAAAAAAATCTTTGATACATTGTGTTGTGCTTCTACAATCGTACTTACCAATCAAAGACACGTTATTAAGCAAAGTAGTCCAAGGTGACAAAACTATTTTTTCAGGACAGGTGGAAAAGTACAGAAAGTCACTGTCATTGACTTACTGCTGTTTGATCGATATACATCCCGTATTTAGGACACCACGTCATTGTTGGTGGCTCCGTTGTCATTAATCACGTAGCACATAGGAACATCATACAATTTCAAAATAAAAAAAATGATGGCAATAAATCATAACTAACATTATGATGTTCAATGTTCAAGAAAGAGCAACGGAGAATTTTGATGAATGCTGGTATTGAATTATCTTATTTAAGCGATAAAGTGTATTCAAACTGATTTTGGGTTCAAGAGTTCATTGTTAAAAAAAAACCAAAAACGTATAAACAGAAAATGGCAATGATTAGTTTACAAGTATAACTGCACATAAACACCTATAGGTGACGCAGAACCTTCATCAACCCGTATTTGACCTTTACAACCATTAATATCATTTTGTAATGGGTTTCAACACCGTTTTCACACAAAACACCCTGTAAATGGCATTCACTTTTTTATTGGGGTGAAGACCTCAAAATGAATCTTTCCTTAGGTAATGGGCAAACATTATCACATAATTATTTTGCCAAGCAATGTTCGAACTCGCAACCACAGCAATGAAAGGTTGGCGATCTTTTAAAGGTGATTTCGACCGCTAAGCTACGGATGATTCCTAAAAAAATAACAGTGCTTTCAGATTTTAAAAAATTATATATATAAACTAGTATCCGTATTGAATGCGTTTAACGCCATTTTCAACACATTTCATGTTATATATGGTATATCCAGTTTTAATGGCGGGGGAGGATCAGAGAAGAACCACCGTCCTTCCGCAAGTGACTGACAAACTTCTCATATAAAGCTTTTGGACCGAGCGGGACCTTGACCTACGACATTGGCGGTGAGAGGTCAGTGAATTTGAGACGGCGCCTTAGACCAATCTGCCACGGAGGACCCTGCGTGAGATAGGATACTACCCAATGATAACCTTGAACCCTTCGTCTCTGTGTGAAGATATCGGCTGCATATCGGCACGTAGCACATCGAAACATTAAACTCAAATTTGAATTAAAGTATTGACGGCCATAAATCATAACAAACATTAAACGCAATTTGCGATCAATGGAGATGCCAAATGCTTGTCCGAGCCTTTATGCTTTATAACGGTGAATACAAATGGTACAAAAAAAATAGATTTTAAATGCTTATTTTCATTTAAACTTTAAAAGGAGCGAAGGCGATTGTGATGTTAATGCATATTTGTATGTTATTTAAAACATGGTAACATACATTTTACTCCAACATATTCTACCTGACTGTATTATCTATTTTGTCATTTGCGCTTTTCATTAAAAATACAAAATTAATGAGTTTCCGTCTCCTTAGATCATTCGGGTGTTTAATGTGTTGCCTTATTTAAACTAAGGTGACATGTACGATCTAAGTGTTGTTCTAAAACAAGTTTACATCAATTATTATACTTTTTTCTTCAGATCTATGTGCTTATGCAGTCAAACCTGTCTTAAGCAGCCAGTCAAGGGAAGGAGCAAAAGTGGTCTTTTAAGACAGGTTGTTACTTAATACAGGGTAATTTACTCTGAAAGCATACACATGGGAAATATAAAATATGGTTGCTTAAGACTGGTTGCTGCTTAATAGAGGTGACCGCTTACAAAGGTTTGACCGTATGATATTAATTGGATTTCCAGTTATTTATGACAAACCAATAAAGTGTGGTGAGATTAACTATTAATACGCCGTAGTCAAATCTAAAAATTGTCCCCATAAAATTTTGTTTCTAATTTTTCTGTTGCAAAAGTGTTACAAATGAAATAAAAAGAACTATTTCATTTAATTCTTCATTCATTGGTTTGCGTTCATGGCAAAATGAACAATACCAATTATATAGGTGCTATGCAGGAGTTACATCACAAATGAAAATATTTTAGTTGGATATGATATATATGACCCGTTAACCAGATTTGAGCTCCACAGGTATGTTTTCGATGGCCGTTAAAACACGGTAACCACTTAGGTCAGTTCTTCTCTTTATTTGTATTTACATGTATCAAGTCATTTGATATAATAGCATTAGATGTTTGATTCTCATGCATGATGTATATTATATAATTTATAAGAAGTACTACAGCGAAAACCAGCTTAACATGTGCCTAGTGTTACACCGAATACCAGCTTAACAAGTGACTAGTGTAACAGCGAATACCAGCTTAACATGTGACTAGTATTACACCGAATACCAGCTTAACATGTGACTAGTATTACACCGACTACCAGCTTAACATGTGACTAGTATTACACCGAATACCAACTTAACATGTCACTAGTGTTACACCGAATACCAGCTTAACATGTGACTAGTGTTACACCGAATACCAACTTAACATGTGTCTAGTGTTACACCGAATACCAGCTTAACATGTGACAAGTGTTACACCGAATACCAGCTTAACATGTGACTAGTGTTACACCGAATACCAGCTTAACATGTGACTAGTATAACTCCGAAAACCAGCTTAACATGTGACTCGTGTTACACCGAATACCAGCTTAACATGTGACTAGTGTTACACCGAATACCAACTTAACATGTGACTAGTATTACACCTAATACCAGCTTAACATGTGACTAGTACAACACCTAATACCAGCTTAACATGTGACTAGTACAACACCGAATACCAGCTTAACATGTGACTAGTATTACACCGAATACCAACTTAACATGTGAGTAGTGTTACACCGAATACCAGCTAAACATGTGACTAGTATTACACCGAATACCAGCTTAACATGTGACTATTACAACACCGAATACCAGCTTAACATGTGACTAGTGTTACACCGAATACCAACTTAACATGTGAGTAGTGTTACACCGAATACCAACTTAACATGTGACTAGTGTTACACCGAATACCAACTTAACATGTGACTAGTTTTACACCGAATACCAACTTAACATGTGACTGGTGTTACACCGAATACCAGCTATACATGTGACTAGTGTTACACCGAATACCATCTTAACATGTGACTAATGTTACACCGAATACCAGCTGAACATGTGACTAGTGTTACACCGAATACCAGCTTAACATGTGACTAGTATTACACCGAATACCAGCTTAACATGTTACTACAGTTACACCGAAAACCAGCTTAACATGTAACTAGAGTTACACCGAATACCAGCTTAACATGTGACTAGTGTTACACCGAATACCAGCTTAACATGTGACTCGTGTTACACCGAATACCAGCTTAACGTGTGATTAGTATTACACCGAAAACCAGCTTAACATGTGACTAAAATTACACCGAATACCAGCTAAACATGTGACTAGTATTACACCGAATACCAGCTTAACATGTCACTAGTATAACACCGAATACAAGCTTAACATGTGACTAGTGTTACACCGAATACCAGCTAAACATGTGACTAGTATTACACCGAATACCAGCTTAACATGTGACTAGTATAACACCGAATACCAGCTTAACATGTGACTAATGTTACACCGAATACCAACCTAACATGTGACTAGTATAACACCGAATACCAGCTTAACATGTGACTAGTGTTACACCGAATACCAGCTAAACATGTGACTAGTATTACACCGAATACCAGCTTAACATGTGACTAGTAAAACACCGAATACCAGCTTAACATGTGACTAATGTTACACCGAATACCAACTTAACATGTGACTATTGTTACACCGAAAACCAGCTTAACATGTGACTAGATTTACACCGAATACCAGCTTAACATGTGACTAGTATTACACCGAATATCAGCTTAACATGTGACTAGTATACAACGAATACCAGCTTAACATGTGACTAGTGTTACACCGAATACCAGCTAAACATGTGACTAGTATTACACCGAATACCAGCTTAACATGTGACTAGTATTACACCGAATACTAGCTTAACATGTGACTAATGTTACACAGAATACCAGCTTAACATGTGACTAGTGTTACACCGAATACCAGCTTAACATGTGACTAGAATTACACCGAAAACTAGCTTAACATGTGACTAGTGTTACACCGAATACCAACTTAACATGTGACTAGTATTACACCGAAAACCAGCTTAACATGTGACTAGAATTACACCGAATACCAGCTTAACATGTGACTGGTATTATACCGAGAATCATCTTAACATACACCGAATACCATCTTAGCATGTGACTAGTATTACGCCGAGAACTAGCTTAACACGTGACTAGTGTTACACTGAAAACAAGCTTAACATGTGACTAGTACTACACTGAGAACCAGCTTAACACGTGAGTAGTGTTACACCGAGAATCAGCTTAACACGTGACTAGTACTACACCGACAACCAGTTTAACACGTGTCTAGTATTACACCGAGAACCAGGTTAACACGTGACTAGTATTACACCGAGAACCAGCTAACATGTGACTAGTATTAAACCGAGAACCAGCTTACACGTGACTAGTATTACACCGAGAACCAGCTTAACATGTGACTAGTATCACACCGAATACCAGCCTAACATGTGACTAGTACTTCACTGTGCACCAGCTTAACATGTGACTAGTTGGTTAAGGTATGACCTTTTTTAATAATTATTGCAGATATTGAACTATTGAAGAGTTTGAAACAGAAACGTGCAGCAGATTCTGTTTTTCTCTATGTTGTGGTTATGACATATATATGTTACTATGGGGTCCTTATGGGACATACAATAGTGGTATGAGACGTATAAAATCAGTTAAATTGAACATTTTCTTAAAGTGTGAAATTTAATCTTGTAATCATTATATATATCCATTATATATGTATTCGTCCATATGCGTATACATTACATTTTTCATTTTCAGGACTCCATTGTTGTATGTATGTTCAAAACACATTGAAAAGACAAAATCTGCAGCATGTGTCAGGTCTCAATTTCTTCACTGATTCAAGATCTTCAATTATAAAGGAAAAAGCATTTCAATAGTTTTGTGATACCTGTCAATATCCAGAGAAATAATATGTCAAGTTTTCGTCCACGATACGGTTCGAACCAACAATTCTAAAATGACACAGAATTTCCTAGAATTCTGGTATCAGCATAACAGTTTCAAGTGGCGATTTCTGAAATACTGATCATTTTAACACATGATAGAAAAAAAAGAAATCACTGCAACACAAAGTCCGAAAAGAACTTACGTTTTATTTCTATCTTCTTCATCTGAGATAATAGGGGTGTGAGTATTAAAGGACGATGTAATATCTTAACAGCAACATGAGTAAACATCGATTATAATCAAATGTTTTCATGTCCCTTTAAAGTCGTCGATGTGTACAGTATAAAATCAATTGTATATACGAATAAACTTAACAATTGCATTATGTGCAAAACTGGGAAAGAATGGATTTAACGACTTCGTTAACCATAAAGTGGTGACCTACTTGCGGGACTCTATGTTTACACAAAGTAATAGACTATGAATGAAATTCAATTACCGTGAGAGATTCTGATAATACGTTTTATAGATTAATTAATCGTACCGACATTTAAAAAACAATAAAAAGGCACAAGCCTCCGTATCTCGCCTCACATAAATGTTATCAGCACGCGACCGCCGCCGGAAGTCAATCGCAATTCGGTCATTGATCGTTTGCGAAAGAGGAAAAACAAGGCCATGTCGTTTGTAGTTTGTAAAAATAAAACAAATATAATTAAAAGTGAAGCACGTTTAGAAAGCAAGAATAACTGACCTTAATATATCATTGACTATTTATCAATAATTTGTATTGATGGATTTTATAAATAGAAAAAAATAGGTCGAGTTAATAAAAGCGCCTGGTGACCATACTGTATATGAAGTTAAGAAGGAATGGGCGTTACACTGAATTCCGAAATAATGAAAAGAATTCTCGCCGATTTCAAAGAAGAAGAAAAGAATAATTCAAGATCTTAAATGAGTGCTTGTTTATTTTGTTTTTTGTATGAGTTGTGAAACTATACTATGCGAGGCTAAGCCGAACATTTATTTAAATTATTTTTTCCGGCAAGTTTTATCAATTCAATAACAAATGGATAGGAGTGTACGATTTTTTTATCACATCGCTTGTACTATTTCTGATCCCCTCTATACAGAACGAGAAAAAAATCGCCCATATTAGTTCCATCAGACATCATAAAAAAATATTAACTGATTTATTGTTTCTTCGATTGTGAAACAAGTTCTTACAACTCAGACAAATCACGCTCGAAGTATTCCTAGGTTAGAACCAGTATTAAGTATATGCAGAGAAGTATCTTGCTCAAGGACACCACACATAGCCGTGACGGAGGATCGAACCCACGAACCCTCCAAGCATGGATTCGGTGCTCTTCCACTGGCCCACGCGCTCTACGTCATTTTATCCAAATGGAATATTTCTCGACCTACGTATGTTATTTCGTTTGTAGTCGGAAATGGCCGAGCGATGTTACGAATTGCGTTTTACGTTAAGCCTTATAAATCGGCATCATTTATATTTCAGGAAAGTCAGAAAACAGCTCAACATTTTACGTACGAGCGCCGATTTATACGAAAAGTGCCGAGCGATGAATCGGAAGCGACATTACACTTGGACTAAAGTTAATATCAAAATTATTTCATTGGTTCATTACACTAAATTATATGCTAGGGATAGTGGTACGCCTTACCAAATATGAACGGCCGTCTCCAATTCCTAATCTGTGTTGTCGCATACCTGAAAATATCTGAGTGGTCGTTTGACACCAGTCCAAGTCTGATCGATCTCAATCAGGATGGCCACACTGTTCGAGTTACTTACTAAATGGTCGCAAATCTGTCCAATAATTAATGGTCGCAAATCTATTCCAGTTTGTAATGTGACGTCATATGCGTTAAAGTTTGAATGGTCGCAAAGCCGACTCATGTGCATTTAGATATACGTGCACATATGTTGAGTCTTTCAAAAGAGCTACATTTCCATCCATCCAGAGTTTAATTTAATCAGACTCATTAGTCTGGAAAACGGACTTCGACTTAAAACCTTAACTGCTTTTATAATTTTAATTTGAATCGAACACCAATTATCATTCTAAAAATGTTAACGGTTTCAAACCCCGACTGGTCGCACAACCCGGTAAGCCTGAAGTAAGATCCCGGCTGGTCGCACAAAAAGATAAGTCTTAATTTGGGGCCCAGTTTGTCACACAATAACACAATCATGTAAGTTCACAGCCCGGTAAATTTGAATGTAGGCCCCGGCTGGTCGCCTAGCCCGGTAAGTCTGGATTTAAATTGTTGGTGCCACACCAGTTCAACATGAGTCCTTTAAAGGATTCTTTTACGCTCATTTACCTTAAACAGAAGTGATATTTGAATAGCAACAAATAAAAAATCAGGACATATCTTACATATACTTCTATTTTTATTCATTTCAATGAGGTTTAACGCCATTTGCAACACATTTTATGTTATAAATTTATGGCATATCCAGTTTTATGGGTGTAGGAATACCTTAGAATGAATCTGAGTAGAACCACCATTCTTCCATTTATACGTAACTGACAAACTTTCACACATAACGTTTTGGAGCGAGCAGGACTCGAACCTACGACCTTAGCAGTGAGAGGTAAGAGATCTTGAGACGGTGCCTTAGACCACCAGGTCACGGATGACACTGTTACTAGTATATGTTTCAATGGGCAGTCTGTGATTAGTTTGATATTCGTGTTTCGTTTTTCGGTATTCAACATAAACCTAACCTTCCTTCTAATATTGAAGAGTCACGCAATTAAATAACGAAAAGTCAAACAAAACGAATATTGAACTAACTTCTTACTACAATTTTAATAAAAAAAAATTGTTTAAATAATAGTTTCAGTAGAAAAAATATCCATTTCTAGTTCACTGAGTTGATCAATTCATATTGACGGATAATTGAATAGTTCGACCTAATTTTTATTACTGGAACCAATAAACCGACAGGGCTAGTGTTAAAAGCCTAGAGATTATATCAATGGATATAGTGCTTATATGGAGATTCGGCCATTTGGTCATTTGGTCCACTATTGACAACTCCAAAGTATAATTAGCCGCAGAGTTTACCACATTACCGAATCTATATATTTGAACACAAGATTATGAATTAGCTTACCACTATCTTAAATTACTTAGCTCATTTTAACAACACTTCTGCGGGAGGTAGGTGGTATTTATTTGACAACCGTTGCTTTATCAGATAAGGCCAATTTTACACATATTCGACGGTCAAAGGAAGCATTGAAATATCGGATTAAAACGCAAATAATGAACCCTAGCTGAAACATATCGATCTACTAAAAATAACATTTGTGGTTTAACAAGGTGGTGTAAATAGAAACACTTCTGTCTATATACAATTGACGTTAATCAGTCTGGCCTTATTATTCCTGGAGAAGACCGTTTAAATGTACACTATTTATAAGTAATTTGTTACCACGCCATTTTTAAATAGAAAATTATATAAACATGTTTGCTAAATGTTCAAATGACATTAATGGTCGACGTGTTATTGTTATGGTCTTTTTTTTTATCGTTGTTTATTTTGTACATTTTTAGCTACTTTAAGTTCATAGTTCTTACATACATAACAGAAGAGACAGCAAATAGAACATTTTTTTAATTCCAAAGATGTTTTTGTTACACTATTTTAAACAAAATACCAGGTTATGTACTTTGATATCTGGGTTTTATGATAGAGAAATATAGGGTAAAGTGTACTGTACTTTTGAATATGCGACCGTATGTGCGTTTTTTTAATGGACTCATAAACTTTAAACACAAGAGCCCCTGGATCACGACTCCAGGATGTCTCCACAAGGCTGGTCTTCTATTCCCTCAGCTGTTTGTTTAACTGATTGCATGTACGTATTATAACACCAGTCGTTTGTCAATAAGACAAAATTTTCCTAATAACTAGTGTCTCTGAGTGATCATCACAAGAATGCGTCTGTGAATGTTGTCCGAGTAAGCTTACTTTGTCCCATAATGCATCATTCCTGACAGTTATCCCGTAACAAGTAGCCTTCGGTCTAAAGGTTACAGACAGTTCAACCCGGTAAGGCTTGTTACGAGATGGTCGTCATGTTGCTTAACTCTTCGTTTATCGGAGGAGAATAAGAGGATAAAAGAGAAGAAGAAATGCGTGGGTGGTGGGGGAGGTTAAAGTAGAAGAGGAATATAAGAAATCAAAGAAGAGTCAAATGAAGAAGTAATGCCAAAAAATATAAAAGAAGGAGAAAAATGTAGAAAAGGAAGGAGGAAGAAGACAAAATAGAAGAAGAAGCAAGAGAAGAAAGAGGGGGAGAGAAAGAAGATGGAAAAGTAGCAGAGTAAGGAAAAGAAGAAGTAAAATAGACGAAGAAGGGGAAAAAGAAGGACAAGAAGAAAACAAAGTGGAAGGAAAAGAAAAAGAGGAGAGGAAAGAGGAAAGAAAATAAAAAAGAAGAAGAAGAGAAAAAGGAGAGGAAGAAGAAGTTTATTGTGTTGATTTTATGGAAAGCGTCGGTTTCAACAATGTTTCAGTCATATTGCGACTGTGTCTACTTTAGACAGTATTTTAAGCGATACCACTAAGAAGTATCATGCCGCAGACACGTGGTATACTATCCCTCTCAGTATCATGCCGCAGACACGTGGTATACTATCCCTCCCAGTATCATGCCGCAGACACGTGGCATACTATCCCTCCCAGTATCATGCCGCAGACACGTGGTGTATTCTCCCTCCCAGTATCATGCCGCAGACACGTGGTATATATCCCTCCCAGTATCATGCCGCAGACACATGGTATACTATCCCTCCCAGTCATATTATACTGGCACCGGACCGATCATACCTCGAAATATCCTTTGAATACGAGCACCTATCGAGGAAACCGCTTAAGTACCATTTTCCAAGTCTTCGGTATGACCCGGCTAGGGATCGAACCTTTGAACTTGCACATGCGAGGCGGACGCTATACGACTAGACCATTACTGCGGCTTGAAGAAAAAGAAGAAGGAGAAGGTTGAAGAAGAGGAAGAAAATGAAGAAGATGAAAAATAAAAAGATTAGGATAGCAAAATAAGTAATAAATCATAAAAGACGAGGCATATGAATCATAAATTATACTTTCTTTTAATTATATAACTGTATTATATAGGATCTATTACACTATTGCAAGGTTTGATATACTATTGGTCTATTATCAATTATAACTGACGAAGGCAATACCAACAAAATTCAACTGATACGTTATATAACAGTGTATTTCAACAAGAATACACAGTTAAGTTGTTTTATCAAATTCGAATTGAAATAAATAGCACTTTAACATACATCGTTGTGACAACACTTGTATACGTACAATTATAGCATAGCGTGTTAAACATTCATTATCTGGTAGACGTAATGATTAGAAATAAAATGCCCCACTAACGTCAAGCATAACTTGTTTTATTTGTTGGTCTGCAGATTGTATTATGGTCGGTTGAATAGAGATATACTGTCAAACCTGTATAAGCGGTCACCTCTGTTAAGCAGCCACTTGTCTTAAGCAGCCACATTTGTTATTTCCCATTTATATGCTTTCAAAGCAAATTAACCTGCATTAAACAACAACCTTATTTAAGAGACCACTTTTGCTCTTTCCCTTGGTTGGCTGCTTAATACAGGTTTGTCTGTATAGAAAACACACTTAAGTTATTTTTGTGCGACACGAATGCTTTTTTGTGAATATTTTTCAAGGAAATCAGCAGTTTTTTAGACTTGCTAATAAATATACGGTGACGAATGCTGCTAATGTTCAGGACGTGTTATGTTGACAAATACTCTTTTTTTTACATTTTACCCATAACTATATATGTCAGAAATAAATAACAACTCTTGATTTATTTAAAAAAGCAGTACCGGGCCCGATTAGCTCAGTCGGTTACGCGTCAATCCAGGGGTCATCAGTTCGATTCCCCGCCTATCAACAGCCTCAGTGATGATTGATATACGACATTGTGTCTCATTATCATTTGTCTCTCATCGCTGATTCTTGCGGGACAGTTATTAGCTACTTGCGGAGATGGGATGTGCTCGAGTACTGATTAACAGTGAGAAACAGTGATTTGGTTAACTGATCGTCTGTTAGCCCTCGATGGCTTAAAAATGACGCTAAATATTCAATCAATCCATCAATTGATTTGATAAATAACAAAATAGGGACAGTGGGGTCCGTAGACCAACACCTAAAATATGAATGGCCTCGATTTCCAAGTGGAAACAAAATGCAGTTATTCTTATCGTAGCTGGAATGTTTCAGATGGCAATTCAAACTTATGTAAATAAGTTATTTTACAATATAATAGCCATGTTTGTAGATGTAGCGTCTTTATTGACAGTATGTCAGTTCTCAGGGTCTTCTTTCAAAGCGGAAATGTTTGACAAACGTCTAAACATTAGAGCTCGGGTAACACTTGAACTTAGGTACAGATTATGAAAAGTCTTTCAAGTAATGTCACTTTCAAAAGGGACCAGGTAGCCAAATATACAGATATGACAAAACAAATATTTTTATCTATATAAAGATACGTTAAGTGGGCTGTTGACGCTATTTATAAAAACAATGAAAATGCAATTAATCAGTACTCAAATATTTTTTTCAGGAGATATTTTAGCAGACTGAGTGAAATTATTTCGTTATTCGGTTTTCGTTATTCGTGTTTCAACTGGAAACTAACATTAACCTTAATGACTTCTAATATTGAAGAGTTAAATTACTTGAATACCCGGAAAAACAAAAAGAAAAGCGAATGATAAACTTATTTCTATATGTATTAGATATATTTAATATAAAATAAAGTATCGAATATTTATGCAAATTCATACCGGTTATAAGGTTTACGATCAGTGAAGTTTCTTTTCAAATATTTAAATTATACTTAAATAACAGAAGAAAGGTGGTACGTTTCACTTTCAAACGGAAGGTAAACTAATTTTAATGAAATGTTAATAAGACATTTCAATGTAAACAACAGCAAAGACAGACGAGCCTTTGTCTAATATTACAAATGCGTTCTACACACAACCAAACTTAACAAAAAAAGAGATTTTCAGTAATCACAGTTAAAAGGAAGGGCGCTTCATCTACATTTCATATATTAAACTCGCGACAATCTACGTGCAAACAATGCCCACACAATGCAAATAAAACTTCACTTATATTTTTAAATCAGTCATTTTATTTGACAACATCTCGTTCTGGAGAGTACTACACATAGCCCAAATGTTTACTAACTTATCCCCACTCTAAAATATACCCAGAGACGCAAAAATGATCGTGCAAAATTCTTTCCGATAGACAAGTAACTCGTTAGAACATTCTTAAATATACACCGCAGGACACCGAGTGCAAGATTTAGCACTGGTAATCTAAACAGTATGTAAAATACCAATATAATCATGCAATATAAAGTATAAATTAAACGGGGTTGTCCAGTGATAGCTCCATTTAAAGAAATGGACGTAAATTGGGATTGGGTTTATGCATAGATAATACAAAATTTGAATACTTTTTTTCCCAAAATATATTTTGGTGAATTATACAGATTTCTCATTTTTATAACTTCACTGTTAATAATAGCAAAAAGAATGCGAATGGGATTTAGCTGGGTTTTTTTTCATTGTATTTCATTATTATTTTTGTTTTATTATAATACAAAAAAAAAAATGAAATACAATGAATAAACTGAATTTCCCTTGTGAGCATAGGAGACTGATAAGCGCAATGTTGGCTTCGCCATTCGAGCCAACTCAACTTTAGTGCTGACCCAATGTTATAAAAACGATATTTCACTGACAACAACACAATAATTATCTTGCTCATTTATTTTGGTATATAATAAATAACAGTTTCATTTGCGTAGTTTTATAGTCAAATAAACAAGGGAGATGAAGTGAATGCAACACTTATATCATATCCGTCTATTAGCAAAAAATGAATACATTTGGTTTCTAAGACAATAGTGTGCAGTTTGAACTCTTAATGTGACATTGTTTTAAATTTCGTGTTACGTGTACATGCAATAAACACTAACAGATCTGAGTACGTGTACACACGAGTAATTGATAGATCTGAGTACGTGTACACATGAGTAATTGATAGATCTGAGTACGCGTACACACGAGTAATTGATAGATCTGAGTACGCGTACACACGAGTAATTGATAGATCTGAGTACGCATACACACGAGTAATTAATAGCAAAGAAACTGCTCGAATAAAACTATGACCTGTTCTGTTCGTTTTGTAGTTTATCAGTATACTGCGTTTCATTTTAAACAGTTTATCACGAATCGTTTACTGTAGTGGAGGAGTGTCGGACAGAACTGATGGGTCCCAAGTTTGAACCACGACAGAACCATTCTTTAAGCAGATACTTAATCTGTGTATGATTACAATGTAGAATTAATCCTTTCACCTGATTGGCAATTAAAAAATAAAACAATATTATTTACTTAATTAAAATTTAACCGTTGATTCGATGATCGCCATATGTAAAGTTAGCGATTTCTTGTCAACTGAAATATCAATAAATTAAATGTATATTTTCCTTTTGCAAAATCAAGGTACGCGTATTTGTCTCCAAACCATAAAAGATTAAAATAAGCCAATGACAATGTCTCAGATATTTCTATAGTCAGAGTTACTGATGACAAAAGAAAACCCATAAAAATATTTGAAACGCCATAAATTTAAATAAAAGTATTGTATGCAAAACTTTAGCATATACATCTGAATAAAACATGTTCGTTCGTATTCTACAGCACGATCGATATCAAAGAATAATGTATAAGGAAGTTTTTGCCGTCATCTTTTGAACTCTGAAGTTAGAAAAAAACTTCCATTAACGCAACACATGTCTATGCATATTTATACAGTAACTGTTAAAGATGGTTCTGAAAAATAATCAAAATTCACTTTGAATCGTGTTATTATATGAATTACCTCTACCACAGACCTCTAACTTTAGCTCAAGTCTATGTTAAATATAGCACACATTTTATCATGTTGTTGGTGAATTACATAATTTTCTTAGTGGATTATTTATGGTAATTGCACGTCTGCGGGAAATATAGTGATATTATAAATGGTAGTTTCATTGTTTTTAAACTTTTTTTTAAATTTTAAAAAAACAAATAACTATGGTTCAGTGAAATGTCAATTTAATTTCATTTTGAACTTTGACTTTTGACCTTTTCATTTATGATCATACCATTTATAATTTCACTTATCTTTAACAATAAAAATATGTAATATATCACATTAAAGTATTCACTAAATTATCTGTAACTCTGTAAAGTCTACAAATGTCATCACATGCACCAATAATAAAAGTACAGTCAAACCGGTCTTAAGCAGCCAACCAAGGGAAAAAGGCAAAAAAACGGCCCCTGCTGGGCTGTTTAATACTACATAGTCAATAAAATGTATTATGATTAATACTAAAATGACAAAAATGGTAAAAAGAAAATTTGGCTGTTTAAGACAAGTGGTTGCTTAATAAAGGTGACCACTAAAACAGGTTTGACTGCACTTTACAATTTATCATTATACATCTGTTTCAATTAACCCTTTGCCCGCAAAGAGATCGTTGACTTCGAGTATGTCAAATATGTATACACGTACTGTATAACACATTCACTTATATTGAATTAAACAATTACATAAAAATAATTATAAGTATCACATAACTTTAAGCTTAACAATGCACGTATTTGGTTTAGTGTTCAACAAATGCAATATCGGATATGTAATTTGTATGGTTTAACACGAGTCGTGGAATCATACTATATATATAATATTAAATTATAACCCCCCCCCCCCCCCCCCCCCCCTTGGTTTAAAAATATCTTAAAACAATCACGTGATAAAAAAATACCAATAATTACAATAGTAAATTACTAAAATTGCATTTTAATTAAAATGTTTTAGTTTCGTCAATGTTATTTAGCACTATCAACGTTACTAATAAACATTATTGCTAAAAACAATCAAATATATATAAAGTAATTATTTGTTTACAAATACCAATATTTTTTTTCGTCTACCCGTTGATATATTTTTTTTATATCGGATCTGTATAAGTTATCATTAACATTAGTTAAACTAATATACCCATTTATTAATTATACACGTAGCAGCGGAACTTCTCATGCTTGCAATATTAGATCATTAACATTTCAATTAGTATTCAACATTTAATGCCCGTGTAATGTGGGAAGTCCCAGTATAAGATATACAAATATGACCGGTCGTCGGGTTAAACAAATATATGTTCAATTATTCCCCCGTTTTTTTGTCACGGCGTTCCGACCGTCTCCGATAGCTGGAAGAGTTTCAAAGATTTATCTGATAATTGTCAGTGATGGCAAGTCCCATTGTTCCTGACATAGCGTCGCGAACATCCAGGGGTCCAATCCTTTGTTTTCCGACGTTGGTGGTAGAACACGAAGGTACAATATCGTTGACTTCTGCATTTTCAAGTTTATATAAATTGAATAAGACGACCGGTGAACATGTGTAACAATTAGGTACAGAACACAACTTAATATGAACATTTGTTTTGTAATGGTTTAGCTCCAGCTTAGCCATGTACATGTATATCCGATATTGAAACTGACAATTCAGAGGCTCTGTTAGTTTTTGGAAATGTATGCCCTAGCTGTCTGGTAATCACGTACACTTATAAATCTTGGATTTCTACGAAAAGGTTTAAAAGTTCTTCCAATTTTTATAAACACCTAGAACATGCGAACTTGAATTTCTATCTCACCGTTTTTATTTCGTACTCAATAAGTTTCTATTCCATCCCCTTCAGTCTGTTCTAGCCTTTCATGTAATGAACTTCTCCGTCGAAACAAATGGCGCACACACCATCGACAAATCTAAATATGGCCACCTCCACATGAATCTTTGGTAAGAGTAACCTTTGGCACATAGAACGCTATTAAATAGCCGAAATTAAATAGCAGAACGCTACTTTAGTAGTGCTCAAGATTTTTCGCTTTCTCCTTCAAGTCCGGAAGGTTGAACAAATATATGCATCCCAGAAAATTTGTTTGGCAATGTTTCCATCCATTTCATGCATTTTTCAATTGACTCTTTTTGATCAATATCGTCAACGTCTTGTAAACGCTTGAAACTAACACATGGTTCAGAAGACGAACCGGTAGAGTTTGAGTTGTCCGTCCCCTCTGACAACCTCCCGCTCCTGGTTATGTCACTTTTACGCTCTGAACTTGACACACCTGAAGTTTTGTGATGAAGCTTCGTTTTTTGGTTAGTTGAACCTTTTTTCCAGTTTTTAAGTTTTTCTTCACTTCTAATCCATGTAGTCTGTCGCCGTATATGTCTTTTCAACGGCTCTTGTTGATGCTGCACTTTCAATGAGGACATTTTGCTAACACGTTTCCCTCTCCTTTTTTATCAAATAATTTCTCACACAAATTAGTTTATTTAAATTTGAAGTTTTCCCAACAGTGTTAATTTCCGTCCACTCTATTTCTCTTCAATCGTATTTTTATTGTTATATTCTTTAGTCAGACTTCTTAACAACAAAGTATGTTTGTGTGTCTCAACAATAACACTTCTTTGATCAATAATCGATTTAGACTCGCAAAAACCTCTTCCTTTAGCGATGTCCGTGTATTGAATGACGAATTCCAATATATCGGCTGATTTATAGTCGACCGGTTTCCCGTCTTATCATAATTGACCCGAATCTCGTTTTAGACAACCAATCGGAGAGCGGTATTTCACATTAAGTACATACGTCGGTAAACAATAATTTTCGCTTGAAATTGCGGAAATATTTTTCATTATGATTAACTGTCAACACACTATTGATTAAAGATTTTTATTGTCATTGTTAACTGTTTTCTTACCATCTAACTTGCGGAATACTCGGCATTTTTATCGAAATTTGATTTTCTTTATCTCGGTTAATAAAATGTAAAGCAATAGGGAAGCCAAGGTACATGTGATTTTATTGGGCAATCCGATATCATGCCGTATATTCGATATATAATTGATCTAACGGAGTAATTGATTTACAGTGTACACGTTAATATGTTTGTCGGGTCGTTGTGCCGATAACATGATAAGGTGCATAAATCAGGGGCATTGATGCGGTGAAATCTTTTTTTTTTATCTAAAACGTTTTTCATATCTATAATGTTGTCTTTGTTTACGTGTTATGTATCATGTGTACGTACATCAAGTCATGATGGTGTTGACAAAAACGAATGTTTTTTTATTTAGAATTTTTAATTATAATGTAAGAATGTCATTTCATTTACATATTTTTTTATATTACCACATTCTTGATATCAGACGTAGTCAAACGAGTCAAACAATGAAACGCGTTTGCATATTTAAGGGCATTTTATGTTTGTTTGTCAAGTTACACTGGAATCCTCCGTGGCCGAGTGGTTTAAGGCGCCATCTAAATATCACTTACCCCTCACAGCTAAGGTCGTGGGTTCGAATACAGCTCGCTCCAAAAACTTTATCTTAGAAAGCTTGAAGGTTACTTGTGGAAGGACGATGGTTCAACTCAGATTTATTCTCCGGTCTTCCTCTACCAATAAAACTAGATATGCAATATATAGTCTGAAATGTGTTGAAAATGACGTTAAAACCCATTCCACTGACAAAAAATTAAAAAAGGTTCATTAGCATGATACTTATGTTTCTTTTTGATGTTTTAGTGGTTGTTAGTTCAAAGTGCATCTATCCTCCTTATGATTTAAATGTGTATGTGTATGTGTACGTGTACGTGTACGTGTACGTGTACGTGTACGTGAACGTGAACGTGAACGTGAACGTGTACGCGTACGCGTACGTGAACGTGTATGTGAATGTGTATGTGAATGTGTTTGTGTATGTGTATGTGAATGTGTATGTGTATGTTAAAGCGTATGTGTATGTGTAGCATATATTATAATAGTGATCTTATTTGATTGATTGATATTAGTCTACAATATTACATATTATGCATGCCGTCATATATTAGCTTATAAGTAAATGTTAAATACCTTTTGAAAAAAATGGAAATAATACCTGTTCAAACTTCTTTCAAATGTAATGTGTTGAAATATGTAATAATGTTTTATGTAAAAAAATGAAATTAAGCTTTTTATATCGGACTGGCCATATGCACGTTTGATATAACTTATCTTTTTTTATAATACCATATTAATGAGGTTTCATCATATATGGGTGTGCATGCGTCTGTGTGTACTTGGAAATGTCATAAAACATAAGAAACACTTCAATAAGGTCCATTCCTAAAAAATGGATTCATGTTTTAAAAAACAAATTTTAGCGAATATAGCTTTTATTCAATATAGACAAAAAGCTACCATCGGCTTCTCAACTTTAAAAGTTATGTATTATTTACGTTGTATATACTTTTTACTATATATTTTAATGTTTCTTTATACCCATTGTCATTTATAAAAAAAAATAGTCCCTTATAGTTCATTAATTCATAAGCGGCTTTCTATATGGAGTTTATGCATTTAACATAATTGTATCTACATGTATATTACATAAATACACATTAGTCTTTCGTGGCCTAGTGGTTGAGTCGTCTGCCTAAGTGCTCGAGATTGAAGGTTCGAATCCCGGTGGAAGCACTTTGTTTTTTTCTTCTGATGCGACCGGTTGCTCGTCCAGCAGCTAGTCAAATGGGTGGGTACCGAATGTCTAACAGCCTGACGCCTTGCAAAGATAACTTTCTTGAAGTAACCGTATACAACATAAGCCCATTGTGGCTGGCCCTTTCAATAGGGATGTCACTGTAATAGCACTTAGAGAGACCTAACTAAAGATTAAAGACTAGGACCCTAATAACTGAAATTTTGAAATAGTTTGTACATATTGATGTTAGATTTGAATTGCTAATTAAGTTTATCTACAAACTGTCAAATAACTTTTTATCTCTTAATCGGATTTCGAGACTACAATATGGTCTTTCTGGTGTTGTAAATAAAATAGAGGAGTACTGTTTGTTGTAATTAGTTTTCATAATTTAATTCTCAAATGTCAATTTTCATAATTGGAAAATTGATTAAAAAGTGGTCTGACATTGAAAGATTTGTCATTTAACTAGTCAGTGATTTATTTTCTTTGGGACTTTCCCCAATGTTCTAGATTATCGGATTTGTATTATTTTTCAGAACGGATTAACGTTATTAACCGAGAATGTCAAATCCATTGAAGCATATGTCATAGCGTGATGTGTTGTATTAATCGGTCAAGATTTAAAATTAATAATAACCTACTATAAATGTTCACGCCTTCTGCCTAGTCCGTAGATAATTCAGTTAATTAACAGATAATACATGGGTCCATACAGAGAGAGACCAAGATAGAGCGAGACAGAGAGACCGAGATACAGGACGATATAAAGGCGGACGGGCAGCCGGACTGACGGAAGAGCCAGACAGACGGAAGAGCCAGACAGACGGGTGGACAGACAGACAGACAGACAGACAGACAGACAGACAGACAGACAGACAGACAGACAGACAGACAGACAGACAGACAGACAGACAGACAGACAGACAGACAGACAGACAGACAGACAGACAGACAGACAGACAGACAGACAGACAGACAGACAGACAGACAGACAGACAGACAGACAGACAGACAGACAGACAGACAGACAGACAGACAGACAGACAGACAGACAGACAGACAGACAGACAGACAGACAGACAGACAGACAGACAGACAGACAGACAGACAGACAGACAGACAGACAGACAGACAGACAGACAGACAGACAGACAGACAGACAGACAGACAGACAGACAGACAGACAGACAGACAGACAGACAGACAGACAGACAGACAGACAGACAGACAGGCAGGCAGGCAGGCAGGCAGGCAGGCAGACAGACAGTTCTAAATTGTATTATATCGTTTAAGTATTTATCAGCTATTGTTCAAAACAGAAATTTTGTTTATACACTTTATAAGTTCGACTGTAAGTCTGACAGGCATTTTTCATTTAGAAATTTATATCTGTAACTCTTCAATATTCAATGGAGACAGGGAAGATTAGACTATGGGTTATTTCACGTTGAATTTCGAAGAACGAAACTCAAATCCGTATGCCGATATACGAAGAATTGGTACATTTGTCCAATGAATGATCTTGAATGTCGTTTTTGTCAAGATTAGGACGAATTCGTTTTTTTTAAGATTAAAAGATAAAAGTTTCTCAGTCTTCGTTTAGACTTTGTTATTACTGAGGTTTTCGTTTTCGTACAAGTTTAAACGGGTCGATAATAATATAATATACTTTTCAGCGATTATATGTGTGCATGTGTATACATGTGTGTCTGTCATTACATTTTGATTTTTTTAAATAAAAGGTTATATTAACTATAAACCAAACGCTGTAATAATATCAACCACAGTAGGAGGGTGTATGCATATCTATTAAATCCCAGATATCTGTATTTTTAAAACTTTGGTTATCATTATCATTAAATCATTAAAAACAGTGAAAATTTAATTTAAAAATAATATATTACCACAAAAAAACAATGAGGTGTCTATAATTCATAATTTTTTTTATAAATTATGCCAAATATAACCTGAAATGTGTTGATATCCCATTTAAAAAAAAATAAAACGGTGTTTTCCCCACCCTTTTATTCAAGTGACATTATCGGTGTTATAAATCTATCTTAACAATAAAGTTTAGAAACGAAGATGCCACTTAACCCACACTGTCCAAGTCTATAAAACTAACAATGGGACTTTCCCTTCCGTAAATGATATATATAAATCCGTGTTAACACTCGCAAGCAGAGAAGTGTCAGTTAGTACTAGACAATGCTATGTATGGAATGTAATTCGATTTTGGATTTAATCTTACCACTAGAAGGAATTACCGTATCACTGGAAGACACCTGGGGCGTGACATTTGAAATTGTTTATGATAAACATTAAGTATAAACCCATGCTGTGCAAAATTGTTCATATACGTGCTCTTGAACATTTGATTTAGTCTTATATCAACACATATGGTGTGGGTCTTGTTTGTAGATTGATTCCACGTATTAGAGGTAGTTTACTTCCAGTTGTCCGTTTAAAAGCACCCGTAACCCCTGATTTGGGTCAATAAGTGCTTAGGTGTTGCATACGCCTATATTTGTTGAATAATATTTTATATACATAATTAATTAAATGTGCTTAGTACTTATTCCAGCGTGATTTGCCTAATTTGTAAGAACTTGTTTCACAATCGAAGTAAAAATTTACTCATTTTATTTTTCATGGAAAAGAGAGTTGAAGTTTCTATACAAAATGTTCTGTTTAAAAAAATAAATTAAATCTCGGCGATTTCATTGGCTGAGAAAGTAGGACACTGTCTAAGTATTGTTCTATTTTTTGGGAAAGGTTCACCAGGATATTGAGTTCATTATGAATTCAATATCGTGGCATGTTTAACATTACTGTTGTCAGTTCAAATTATAGTAATTTAAAATATTTCTTTTTAGTCTAATATTATTTTACATTATCTATATATATATATATGAAGGTGATTAGGTGATATAACACACACAAGTCCAACTTCTAGTTTATTTCCTTTTATATACAATAATCTTCATCAACTTTTGACCATTTGGAAACCAATATTTAACTATCTTTGTCAGTATAACCAGACAAACTAATTCACAACCAACGTAACTTTAGCTCACATGTATAAATTGTTTCTTCGGAAAGCCGATCTCTATAACCACTGTGGAAAACCACCTTTTTTCTCGCTTCTAATATGACTTCTCCCTTCCTAAACTTCTCAAAAACGAACTCTCTCGAATTCAAGTCAAAACATATATATGACATATACTTTGACTAATCAGTTTTTTTTCTGATAAAATATAGATTATCTTAAATACCAATCATTGTTATAACAAAAGATGCTAATCGAAAGCCCTTGATGTACATGCAATAGTTCAGGTAATATACATTATGCAATAAAGCGACACCCGTCAAAACAAACACTTATACAAATCCGCCGTCTCTTGTAATTATTTAAAGAATGATATATATTGTTAAAATATAACTTGTTTTGACACGAATTAGTCTACGAGACATTAATTAAAAAATACATTAAAATGCTTTAATGAAAACACCAGAATATAATGTGTTAACATTCATACAATTATTCTCTAGATACATTTAATCCATAATCAGTCTTAAATTGTATATACTAAGTTTCAATCAAATATGTTTTGATTGTTAGTTATTATAATACCTTTATGTGCAAACTATTTTCAAATATCAAATAAATCAAAGCGCTAAAATTATTACACAAAAATGACTTTATATCTGCGAGTGTCAAAGAAAATATATACCAATCAAATGCTGACACAATTTTACTGAATATGTGTAGCATAACAGAATACGTATAAACTAATCTATTTAAGTTCAATTGCAATGTACTCTCATTGCATATATGAACCGCTCTCAATTTCGCTTCCTGGGTAGAATCAGTTATTTAGGTTTGAGAGGCGGCCTTCGAGTCGAGTTTTGGTTTAAACCTCGCAGCCCCTAGAGACGTGCACCGCACTACTGCACCGATTAAAGCAAGACATTTGAAGATGAGTTAAAGAAGAGAGAAAACTTAGGAAACCTTATAATCGGACACAACTAAAAGTGGGGCAATAGTGAAGTGAATAAAGTGTTGGCCGCTCACGCCAGAGGTTGCGGATTCGATTCCTCGGTCGACCCGATGCCTTTCATAACACATCACTTAGTACTGGTTCTACCCAGGAAGCGGACTCGAGAGCGATTCATATAAGCTCTAAGCTTTCGTCGCAATCATGATAAAATAAATTAGTATAAACTAACCACACAACTATAATCTATGTTTTATGAACAACTTAAAAGCTCTACAGTGCACTTGAGCGACTATTATTTTCTTAATCCGTTGAAGGTAAACATTGCAGTACGAAAAAAAATTTTCTTAATAAATCGGAATGACACAAAACACATAAATTCTTCAATATCATCTGACAAAGAATGTAAGACATCAGAAGAGACAGTATCCATGTAACAAGGTAGAATGTAATCATTTGCTACGTGATATTACATTAATTAGTTTCTAGCTTGACACTTTATAAATGTTTATCATTGAAGTGTGTAAGTTAATGATATAGGAGGAATGTGGATTTACGTATTAGGTGGTTTTAAAATATATTATATAATATAAAAGAAATATATGTTATGATGTCAATCTTAGACCAAGCTCTATATCTAAGGCACGTGCGGTGTCAACGTATGAACGTTGATTATATCTAAGGCACGTGCAGTGTCAACGTATGAGCGTTGCTTATATCTAAGGTACGTGCGGTGTCAACGTATGAGCGTTGCTTATATCTAAGGTACGTGCGGTGTCAGCGTATGAACGTTGATTATATCTAAGGTACGTGCGGTGTCAGCGTATGAACGTTGATTATATCTAAGGCACGTGAGGTGTCAACGTATGAGTGTTGATTATATCTAAGGTACGTGCGGTGTCAACGTATGAGCGTTGATTTTATCTAAGGCACGTGCGGTGTCAGCGTATGAGCGTTGATTATATGTAAGGCACGTGTGGTGTCAGCGTATGAACATTGATTATATCTAAGGCACGTGCGTGTCAACGTATGAACATTGATTATATCTAAGGCACGAGCGTGTCAACGTATGAACATTGATTATATCTAAGGCACGTGCGGTGTCAACGTATGAACGTTGATTATATCTAAGGCACGTGCGGTGTCAACGTATGCACGTTGATTATGTAGATACACATTTATATGAAACATCATTATATTCTGGATATTCTGTTTGATAGCGTATATAGTATTTTGTCTCTATAGCGCAAAATTATTTTATTGTGTTGACCAAATATTATAGTAAATCGCGGCCCACAATAAAGTCACTCTTTTGTCAGTATCGGATTATGCTAAACCATCGACGAATAAAACGGAAATATCCGACCCTTGTTTTAAAGAATTTCTGAAAAATAACTTACCAGAAAGTTAAAGGTGATACATCTTTAAATCTCAGTTATCTAGGTTATATCATGATAAAAAAATCGCTAGAAGTGCTGGCCGGGCCCTAGGCCTACTAATTGCTGAGTATAGGACTACGGGCAGTATGACTAAATATCATATATAACAATACAAACACTTGATGACTCTTGTATCTGGCCTGTAATATCTTACGGTGCTGCCATTTGGGGATTCAGAACATTGTTTTTTCGTGCCTGCATTCCAAATATAGGATTATAGTACACCATTTAAGTATTTTTGATACGCTGGATATAGTAGTATATATGTATATATATACATATAACGATCGACTAATCAAGCAACGATCTGACTGACTGGCTGGCTGGCTGGCTGGCTGGCTGGCTGGCTGGCTGGCTGGCTGGCTGGCTGGCTGGCTGGCTGGCTGGCTGGCTGGCTGGCTGGCTGGCTGGCTGGCTGGCTGGCTGGCTGGCTGGCTGGCTGGCTGGCTGGCTGGCTGGCTGGCTGGCTGGCTGGCTGGCTGGCTGGCTGGCTGGCTGACTGACTGACTGACTGACTGACTGACTGACTGACTGACTGACTGACTGACTGACTGACTGACTGACTGACTGACTGACTGACTGACTGACTGACTGACTGACTGACTGACTGACTGACTGACTGACTGACTGACTGACTGACTGACTGACTGACTGACTGACTGACTGACTGACTGACTGACTGACTGACTGACTGACTGACTGACTGACTGACTGACTGACTGACTGACTGACTGACTGACTGACTGACTGACTGACTGACTGACTGACTGACTGACTGACTGACTGACTGACTGACTGACTGACTGACTGACTGACTGACTGACTGACTGACTGACTGACTGACTGACTGACTGACTGACTGACTGACTGACCTGACTGACTGACTGACTGACTGACTGACTGACTGACTGACTGACTGACTGACTGACTGACTGACTGACTGACTGACTGACTGACTGACTGACTGACTGACTGACTGACTGACTGACTGACTGACCGTCCGTCCGCTCGAACGATCAACCAACCAACCAATGACCGACAATCAACCGTGCGGCAATACAGAAAGACTGATCGAAGACTCACCCTCACACTCTATGATAAATCTCTATTTAAACAAATCACGCCAATAATCTTCCCACCCAGTCTTACACACACGCGAGAGTCCTGTTATTCCATGAAGCTACAGGGTAGTTTAAGTACGAAAAAATGTTGGTATAACGAATAAAAATTATATCTTTATTTTTCTTTTCAGTAATAACAATTCTTTAACAAGCAGGATTTTGCTTTATAATATACCTGAATCAACAAATTCAGTAAATTCGACAACAACTTGTTATTTGTTGGTAATTGCTTAACCAGTGACTTTATTCCAAGTTAAGGTATTTGACAAACAGTTTTTAACTAAAAATAATACCCACTTTGGCCATTGAGTGCCTATTCAAAGTTGTTGTACGCACTGACAAGTGATTTAACAGTATCATTTAATATAGAATGTTTCATTAAGTAAATATTGAGTACGTCCTGGAAAGTATCGAAAGCGTCCAGGTCAGCTTTTGACGACGATAATAAATTATAAGTGACTCAGCGTTGAAAGTTGAAATAGCAATTGACACCTCGTTATTTTCAGCATTGAAGACCTTTCGTGATTTATTGAAACTATCAAAATAATTCGATTCTTATTAGTATTTAAATCGAGTAATGTCGTATTTAGCAAGCTAATTTTAAAACTCAGTCAAATTAAATGTCACTGTTGGTAAGAAAGTAATAAAGGGTAACTTATAAGTATCTTAGAAATTATGTGTCACTACACTAACATCAATCATGGGTCAAAGAATAGTTTGCTTAATCATCGTTTAACGTAGATAGCGTTTAAATAAAATGTTTAAATATTAGTGAATCTCCTCTATAGTCAATATGACATACGGGAAAATGTCAACAAGGTGAAATGACGTCACTGGGTTTTAATGAAATGCGATTTATGTTATAATCGCCATTCATATTACCGATTAATCATTCGTTAAAATTCAAAATGAATCCACGACCTGATCCGGTGTCTATTATGTTTAAGGTCATCGACTTAAAAAAGAAATGGAACACATGAGGGAATGTTCTTTTTAATATAATTGGTAAATATTGTATATTATTATCTCTGACTTGTGTACCTGTGACTCTTTTCTAATTTTCCCCGTATTGAATGTGTTTTCCCTTTAGAGTTAGGGAAACGTAAATTGTTGTTTGTAAGTGTTTGGGGGATAACCGGTACGTGTTCGGCCATTATCTAACTCAATTGTATTACTTTATCGTAAAACACACTAGTTAGCGAATTAAAGGTGGGAGAGGGAGTGAGTGGGGTGGGGGATGGTGGGTGGGGAGGGGGTGGTGGGCGGCAACATAGAGTTGGCAAGTTTATCTAAATTGATTAAAAACTGGGACTTGAACCAGCGTATCCATCTACATTCTTAAAGTGTTTCAACAAAGTAAACGGCCAAACATATGTAACACACACAAATTCTATTAATCCCAAGCAGCCAACCATCACCTCTGAATTGCTGAAATGTCTGTTCTTAAGTCAGGATTCACCCTCCCAAACACAAAGTATTAAGATAAATCGCTGACGCCCACATCAACTCCCCTAAATCTCCCATCATTTCATCAGCCCTATTGACCCATCACCCCAACCCCTACATGAAATCCTGAATCAATTACTGATACATGAGGCAATAAAACCATAGTGTAACTATCACATTAAGGGTAATTCAAATACATACATATATAATTAGAAGCCTGTATAGAGAAGATGTAAGTTACCCACGTGCAATAAGCACGCGGTAGATTGCTATATCCTTTACCATGCTTACAGAATAAAGATTGATTGATTGATTGATTGAATATTTAGCGTCATTTTTTATGCCATCGAGGGCTAACAGACATTCAGTTAACCTAACCACTGTTTCCAGGGATTAACCAGTACTCGAGCACACCCCATCTCCGCAAGTAACTGATAACTTTCCGACTTGAATCAGTGGTGAGAGACGAATGACAATGAGAAACAATGTCTTATATTAATCATCACGGAGACTGTTGCCAGACGGGGGTTTCGAACTCACGACCCCTGGACTGACAGTCAGACGCGTAAACCGACTGAGCTAATCGGGCCCGGCGACACACAGAATAAAGAAGGTACTTTTAATGTCTATGCTGCATTTTAATGGTTATGCTGTATTTTAATGTCTATGCTGTATTTCGACACATACATGTTTTTTAAATGTTAACATTAAAACAGTCTTGCAGAAGAAACGTTTAAATCTAGAAGTAAGATCGGATTAGCGGAAACAAACACAACTCTGCATCGGTTATAATTTAACAACATTAAAATAGATTTATTCCGACGGAAATCACTACATTTATCTTGTATAAGATACTTGTCAAATAGATACTATCTAATAATTAAATTGAATATACAATAGAAATAAACATCGAAACGATAGTGAAATACTGCGGAAATCGCTGAGGTAGTCCGATTGTTCAAATTGTTATGATCTATCAATCAGGCACTCTATCAGTATTCAACAGGTTTGCATATAGAAAAGCAAGCGTCGAAAATGAATAAGATTAATTAGATCTTAATTCAATTTTCTTCTTCCGGTTTTTTATAACGTCCAATATTAAAAAGTTACATTAATTGAATACCGAACAAAAAACTAAAATAGTTAAACTAAATAATTCAAATTAAGTTGCGATTGCTTAAGTTATGTTAAACAAATGTATGCCATTGCCTACTTACGAAAGGTTAAAATTTTAAAGAAATATTAAAAAACTTTTTCAAAGTTCAGTCAGATGTCCCTGAAAAGATATTTGCTACATATTTGTGTACTGGTTAATTGCGTGCTCTGATAGTACGATACCTTTAAACATATCACGATTTCGTGCAGATATGATGCTATAAGTATCCCGCTGAAACCATCATAATAACACATATATATATTATCTATAATTATGATATTATAATTAATTACTAATATACGATTTCATTATGCTAAAATTAAAGATTCCATGATAAAATATGACAGGTCAAACATATTATTCAATTATTGAATACATTTAGTTCGGACTTCACACTGTGACAAAAATCATAAATTCCATCTTTACTCAATCAAATTGCACCAACTATGTAACTGAAACACGACCCAGTACGGCACATATCACATCATTGAACCGCCGCCTACTTTGCAATTATAACGAAATATGATCAACTTAACGTAATCTCACGTGTTACCCGTTGTGTCTATTTCTGTATTATGAGATTTTATCTTCGATATATTGACAAAAGAATAAATAATCGGACTAAAGTTATATAATTAATAAAATATAGTATGTATTAAACCAAAAACGCTATTTAAGAGGAAAGAGAAAACATACATTTTTAATTTAATAATGTTGTTGTTGTTGTTGTTGTTGTTGTTGTTGTTGTTGTTGTTGTATGGTGTTTAGCGTCGCTTTCAAAAAATTTTCAGTCATATCGCGACGGTGTCTACTTGAGACAGTATTCTGAGCGCTGTCACACTGGAATATCATGCCGCAGACACATGGTATGATACCCCATCCAGTCACATTATACTGACACCGGGCCGACCAGACCTAGAACTCTCCTCTAAATGCTGAGCGTCAAGCGAGGAAGCTTCTAGTACCTTTTTTAAGTCTTTGGTATCGAACCCACGACCTTCCGCATGCGAGGTGGACGCTCTACCACTAGACCACGCCGCAGTCTAATTTAATACAGTTAATTTATCAAGTCAAATGACAGACTCAAGTTAGTGAAATGCTAACGATCTTTTGTCGTCCTTATATGTCCAACATGAAGCTACCCCTTACGTTGACCTTTATAGCCTCCAATATTGAAGAATTACTTACTTAAATATCGAAAGACGAAAAAAAAAAGAATAGAATATTCACTTTTAACTGATATATTTGAAAGAACGGGTTTAATTTGCTATTTCAAACGTACTTTTCTAGTTACATATGGCATCTAGTAAAAATATTTGGACTGAGTTGGGTTTGAACCTTCGTCCTGAACGGTGAAACAGGGGTGATTGTACTTTATACATCAAGTTAATATTGGTGTGGCGAATGGTGACGTATATGTTTTTAAAATATGTCGGTGTAAAATTCGACGTTATGACAATAGTCGGGAAATTCATTAAGTGTGTCGCTTACTTATTTAACGACTTTTGTAAATCTTCTAAAAAGTTGTTTTTTTTAAATTGCAAAAAATACTTCACAAATATAACGTTTTTAAATGTCACATTTTTTTCGAACGGAAATCTTAAACGTGCCCCTGAAGTTTAGTCCTTTAACGTAAGTTTAAGTGGTATTCATGCAGCCTCAAACCCTGACCCTAAGCCCCTAAATCCCAAATATCTGCTCGCTATGACAACGTTTACTAAAAAGATCACCAAAACAAAAATAAAAAATGAACTTTTAGTTATGACACATACTTTCAAAAATATAGTATTGTTATTATAAATGTCCGCAGTACAATCTCGACTAATCTATAATAACAACACTTTTAGCAAAACATGTGATAATGCCCTAGAACCTTCAAAACACAAATATTTTTGTAATCATATTTTAATATCAGAACCAATAATTTTTTAACCTACCCGAGCAATATTAAATTAAGGAATGCGGCCATTACCAAGTTCAAATATTGACTGAACTATTATTATGTTAAATGAACTGTCGGGGACATATTTAATTCTTTAAATGGTCTTACATGAAAAAGTCCCCAAAAATGTTTATGTTTGGAACCGTCAGTGGGGCAATGCCTTTTTTAAAAAAGGAGTGTCTATAAGGGCTTTTATTTATTTTTCTTATTATCATTTTTATAACATCGTTTTTAACAGCCGGTGGCATAGCGTGGGGGATTTTGACCTTTATGATAAATGTCAACAACTACATTAGTGCGATTAAGTTTCAATAGGTCAATATCACCAGGTTAAAGTATTTTTTTCCTTAATGCCGACTTTTAATAATTTATAGTTTAAACTTATTTACACCTTAATGTTAAAAAAAATGAATTGTATTTACCGTGCTCTCACCAATTGTTTGTTTGTTTTAAATTTATTTATTTTACTTCAATTGTGAAACAAGTCGGTACAACTGATATCAATCACGCTCGACGTTTTCCTGGATAGAACCAGTACTTAAAAAAGCATATGCGGAAAATGTCTTGTTCAATGACATCGCATATAGCCGTCGCGGTGGGTCGAACACGCGAATATCCAATCACAGGTGCCGTTGATCCAAATTAACGAATTACGTTTTAAATACGGTGTACTGCGTTTTTAATAAGAAAGAAGATAATGGAGTTAAAGGCCATTTTCAAGACTGTATGAATGTATTATAAATATTACGACAACCAATTTTATAAGTGGATGGAAAGACAAGGCACTGTTTTTCCAGCTAGGTACTGATATCACCATATATATAATATATAATTTAAAGTTAAATTTAGTATTTTGCTTGATTTATAATAATAACTGTTACTTAGTGACTTGTTAGAAAACCTAAAATATCGGTACTTGTAAAACTAATACCACATACTCAGCTGATCTATAAAATATATAAAAGACCCCCCCCCCCCCCCCCACCCCCACCCCCTCTCGTCATTGTAATTTGCTGATATAATTACTTTAAAAAATAAGTAAAACAAGGTACAAACGTATATGTCACATTTTCAATTTTGAAATATTTACGGCTGATTTTGTAAGAAAAGTGTGAGGACTTCACATGAATGCATCCCATGTGTGAAGAATTCGTTTCTGAGAAATTTACGTTTCAACAGGGCAATGAACTGTTGTCCAATGCTTTCACTTTAACGTATAACAGACCTTAATCGGGAGTTGTCAGGTACTGAGATGCGGGTTACCGGATTTATGAATTATTCCTCTTTCAAATTCCGAAAGCTCTGATAGTATATAAGGGTGATATATGTACTTCCATCCACAACAATGTTTCCGTCATGAGTAAAAGGTAATCATGGTCAATCCATACTGTTTTAACTCTTTTTGTCTATTTGTTTTATTAAACTATTATTACTCACATTTTTTACTGTCTCTGTTCTCTTCTTGTTTCTCGCGTGAAAGGAAATGATAACAATGAAACGTTAAAAATGTACCATCTATGCCATGTTTTTGTCTCCGAATCTCATAGCAGGTCCACTTTTAAAAATCCGCCGTATGCCTCCCCTAAACTCGCATATTTTGTTAAAATTTACTATATTGCTTCTAAAAACATGGTGCCCGTTCAGATTTGTGTTGCGCCCCCATAGATACGCTCACTCTTAATTTAAATCTTAAATCCGCTCTTGGAAACAATTATTTATGGAAAGAGCCGTAACTTTTGTTGTTAAGAACCTATGGCTTGATCCTATTGCACACATCATGACAATAAAATATGTTTAAATCAAACATTCATTTAATCACACGGTCACAGAAATTATTATCCTGAATACAATGCAGCGTAGGTCACTGACTGCAGCTTTTGTTTTAAGGTCTCACAAAGGTATCTTAGTATATAAAAATTAGCATTAACCGTTTTTTGATATTTCTTGTGATGGCAGGTTTGAGTCCAGTGCCGTCCAAAACCTTTATGTAGGAAAAATGATTTTGTTGTATCTCAGTTCATGAGTCCCAGGCCTTCATCCAAAAATAAAACTGAATACCATTCACAGCTAAGTATTGTAATGCAATGTGTTCAAATTAACGTCAATCTCCATTAAAAAAATGACAGTCAGTGCCAATTGATTGAAAAACGTATTATATATAGTCTCTTATAATTCTTTATAGAATGGTATGGTTACTTGTTAATTGTAAAGAATGTTTTATTTGATATTGTGTATATTCTGTGTGTTAACCTTGGTGGGTGTTAAAGGGATTAGATTGGCATATTACCGTCAATTCCCTGTCCTAAATACACACGCCCAGCATGAAGATACACTTATAACTTAGAGATATACACGTCTAAAGTGTCTAATTGCAAAACCTCTTTACTACAAACATCGGGTTTCTGAAGCCACGTTTTTGGTTTTGGTTACATTCGCCATTTTCAACGAACCGCTTTCGGGTTTCCTATCAAATCGGATAACATCGTGAAGACTCGTTCCCTATCTCGTTTTCGAGGCTTTGTTCGGGAAGTTTACGGAGTTCAATATAAACATTGCGCAATACTTTATTGCGGGATGTATTAAAGTTTTGGCCAATATTCAATTACTGTTAATTTGATAATTTTCAAGTAAATAAAGGTTATACGTTAATACATAAGCATTATTTTGTGCACACTGCATACAGAAAAAGTCTGGATTAACAGCGTGTTTGTGTTACTTGCCAATATAATCCTTTTAAATACAGAATAAAAAATATATTATCCTTATGTGTTTTTGCTATTTGTAAATTAAGCAATTAGGAACTGGATACTTGTTATTTCTATAATATGAAACTGTGCTATACAAAATTTAATAAGTTATTCAGTAAGTTTTAATAATTTTATTTTTCTAACGCCCTTTTCGTAGTTAGGTTCATTGACTTGTCTATAGAAGTGAAGGGTGTGTCGTTTGTACATATTGAACACTACTAAGAGAAACCTCTAGAAAACAAATACAATAGAGATGGCACATACAGTGTCGGTTATTTTTGTATAGATTAAGTTCATTAGAAAAACTGTAATTCTAATTTGAAATTACGTGTGGTGGTTAATTGGTTTTTAAATTAATTAAAATAGATCAATGGCTTCTTCAACAAACTAGGTCATACCTTGTTGGTGTGTATTGAACTACTGAACAACAATTTGGCTTGACTTGACGTTTATTTTTCCTATTATTTTTAAGGTGTGTGTGTGGGGTGGGGGGGGGGGGGGATATCGCAGTTTTCAACCAATTTCAGATTATGTATGGTATATCCAGTTGTACTGGTGGAGGATGACCTAAGAATTAAATGGCGTGTTTAAGATGGATGAAGAGATTTCACTCATATCAAAGGTCGCAAAACGTAAAAAAAAATAGAATTGTGTACAAAAACGAATATGAATTAGATGATACTGTCATCAAACGATTAACACATGTAGTACTGAATAAAGTACTGGCTCCTGCTTCACCAACATTTGCTTAAATACTTAAAAACGCATATCTAAGAAAAGCAGCCAGCTGATCATGATTTTAGACTGGTTCCAGTAAAACTGCATATTGTTTCATTGATATTAAATATATAATAGATAAATAACCTGTCTAAACTTAGTTAGGTATTTAAGTATATGTTGATGAAACAGAAGCCTGGTCACATAGATCACATACAAATACTCCCCGATGAGGTTAACCCACCCTAGGTTGTACCCTTATAATTGCTTAATTACCGCTCGTGGAAAATTAAGCGCCTATATATAATGTTGATAAAGCAGGAGCCTGTTCACATGGATCACATGGAATAGATTTGTTGTGTATGACTGAATGAACAGTGAATAGACTAAGTATTAACAGTTGCGATTCATTTTAAATGTAAAAATTACCAGACATGAAGCTTAACTGCTTGGTATCTAGAATGTTAAAGGTCGCAATGGTCTATAAAAACTATGTCAGTGAAATATATTCCTCTAATATCAAGACAGTCGGCAGGAACAATAAAATCTACACATATATTCACAATCGAAACGAAATATCACTAAACTCTATTTAGCAGGTGCGCGTATCGCCTATCGGTCTAAAATAAAACTATAAAATTATTCTTTAGAGTATCGAAACACGAAAATTCAATTTAACTTTACATAGTAAAACATTTTTTGCTCTGCGTTGTAATACGTACTTGGTCATGCGTCCGCCAGGTACACTTTAACACTTTATATCGGGGTTTAACGACACTCCCAACACATTTCAGGTTAGAAATGTCAACACTAGTTTTATTGGTGGAGGAAGACCTCAGAATGAATCTGAGTAGAAACATCGTCTTTCCTCAAGCAACTAGTCAAGCTTCTTACATAAAGTTTTGGAGCGAGCTCGCCTCAAACCTACGACATTACTAATGTCATCAAAACTTGGCTGAACTCATGACAATGTTCCAGTGTTCTCATATGTACAAAGAAATATGACGAGCTTAAGAATTTTCAACAAAAATAATGCCCAGCAGATTTACACAGCTCTAATTTCCTGAGTGCAAGAATCTTGGGGAGGCAGTCGGTTAATATATTGATATAATGTTTTTTTCAAACTTATGTGCACCCATTAAATACTTGTATCTTTTCCAAATTATCTACTTACTATGTAAAGCTCACACCGGTATAACATTCAACTTTTACCGTGTATAAGGGGAGACTACCACCATAGTACTTATTTATTTATACAGTACCGGTTATATACCTTTAAACCTATTCATATAAGATATATAACCTTGTTGAAGGCGTTAAATTCGATGAGCATTAACCAGACAAACCATGTCTATGATAGTAACCATTGGCGTAGACACGGGTGCTGCATTACCGCATCAATCATTTTTTCTACATTTTCAGCTAATTTCCTTTTTTTAAAAATTATCTTGTATGCGGCACGAATAATTATCAATTTCTACAAAGTATTTAGCCGCACCAATATCAAATTCTTGTCTACGCCCTTGGTAAATGACTACGTCCCAACACATTCAGATGTGGGACATTCTGTGGCCGTAAAACAGTGTTCATGACCAATTATAACATACTTTGGCCGTGCGGGGAGTTGAACTTAGAACACCAGGATAGACACACTGTTGCGTTACGTTTCAAGTAACATTTTAGCACATAACTTCCTTAACATTTCATGAAAATGAACGAAACAAAGACAAACGCCGTATCTGTATGGAGATGAATCATCGTTGCTATCAAATGGCATTTAACACTGCAAAATGTCACCAAAGCGGGAATTTTTTCTTCATTTTTTACACCTCTCCATAGCATTACGCGACGTGGATTCGTCACTATAAGTATATTTTTTTTGAAAATGCGTTGAATGGAGATATATAAATGTTGCTGTGTAAGTGTGTTTAATATGTAAAGTATGTACAAATATGCCACGATAACCATACTATACCAAGGCATTTTCATTCAGCTAACCGGTATTTTAATTGATTGATTGATTGATTGATTGATTGATTGATTGATTGAATATTTAGCGTCATTTTTATGCCATCGAGGGCTAACAGACGATCAGTTAACCTAACCACTGTTTCCTTGGATTAACCAGTACTCGAGCACACCCCATCTCCGCAAGTAACTGATAACTTTCCCACATGAATCAGTGGTGAGAGACGAATGACAATGAGACACCATGTCGTATACCAATCATCACGGAGAATGTTGCCGGGCAGGGGATTCGAACCCATTCGTCTGACGCGTAACGGGCTGAGCTAATCGGACTCGGCCCCGGTATTTATAGAGACTTCCCCGATATCGTCGATATTTGTTCGACCTTAGCACAAAAACTGCATATTAACATCAAACATTATATATTATGGATATTCTTTTCAACAACTTATATCATATTGTGTCTCTGTAGTTCCCAATTCTTTAATTTTGTTGACGAAATACTAAATCGCGGCCCGTGATAAAGTCACTAATTGGACAGTATCGGGTTATGCCAAAACATTGACGAATAAACGGAAAGGCCGACCTGTGTATTAATGTTTTTTTTCACAAATAAGATCAGCAGCAAGGACGGAATCAGCCATTATCTTCGACTGGGACGTTCCTCTTTGCGATTGGTTTTAACATATTTATTCAATTCAATAATACATACATAGTTATCAATATAAATACAAATATGGATTAAAACGGAAGATATAATCTTATAAAGTTCTTCTCCATGACATGTGTAAAATGTGTATAAGATCTGGCAGATTATTGACAATATTAGAGTTTTTATTGTTATTTTAAATGCGCTAAAATAGGTATCAACTTTATCTAAAGAACTCATGGCTGGATAAATATACTTTTAATTAAAGCTATTAGATATAATATGTTTTAGAAACAAAGAAAAAAATATAATGAAAAAAATATTGAACAAAGATTAATTATGTATTTTCATAGTTATAATACTAGTATGTATAATAAATACAAGCTGGGAAGAGAAAGGACGTTTGCGGACGGCATGGACAAACAAGAGCGGCGGACAGAGAACACAAATTTGGATGTTATTTTAACTGTTTCGTTAGTTATTCAACCGTACATGTTATCAAGTGAATCGTTTTGTAGATATAATGTATTTGTGAACTGCATCAAAATGTTTAACATTATTGTCGTAAGAGAGAAGTGGTTCGCCGAAAAGAAGTATCTTTAAAGAGGATGTACATAACTGACTAACTAGTGTCAGCAGTGTTATGTGTTGCCTTTGATAGAGTTGACACTTGAGGAAGTAATGAGCTTTGCTTTCTATTTCACCGCATATGCACGGAGGAGAATTTTCAATATTTTTTAAAAACAGATGTTGCTTTAGCAAGCTACAGTTTGTACGAAGACGAGCATGTAAAATTTGACATTTCCTTGTACCTGTATAGAAGAACTTTGGTATTTTTACTATATTACATTCTAAATGGTGCTTAGATATTATTAATGAAGTAGCTTGTCTAGTTTCAAGTGGAAAATTATTCAATTCCCGGATAACAGACGGAAGGAACGAATTGGAGCAAAGAGTTTTTCTTAGAAATTGGGAATTGAAAATCGTTGTTCTAATATTGTATGTAGAATATCACTTGTTCGTGGCGGAACCATTGAACAAAGATATGTTGGGGCAATTCCGTTGACCATTTTATAGAAAAGAATATGTTTATGTTTTGTTCTACGGAATCTCTTTGCGATTCATTAAACTTTTCACCATTTACTGAGCAGAAAGTTATAGGTGATGCATCTTTAATTATTTCGAAGCTATTCTGTATTTGTTTATTGGTGTTTGACGCCTTTTTCAATACATTTTGGGTTATATATGGCACATCCAGTTTTATTGTTACAGGAAGACATCAGAATCAATGTGCGTAGAACCACCGTCCTTCCGCAAGTAAATGGCAAACTTTCTCACATATTTTTTTTAGAGCGAGCGGGACTCGAATCTACGACCTCAGCAGTGAGAGTTAATTGATCTTTAGACGACGTCTTAGTCCACTCAGCCACAGGAAGCCTCAAAGCTAAACAGCTTTGAATATTTTTTTTTTTCAAATTTTAAAGTTAAGAGAAGAATAATGTGTTTTCTTTACTGGTATAAAGCTATATAGAATATATGACAAAAAAGAATGTGTATGATTGTATTGTGCCACGCTGGAGTATCTTGCCACAGACACATGACTCCCTACCTGTCATATCATACTGACACAAGACCAACCGGATTTAAAACTATCCTCGAATTGCCGGCCGCCAAGCGAGGAAACTTCTAGTGCCATTTATTAGGACCAAGTATTTTGTTTTGCTGCAGCCGGAAACCGAAACCACGACCTTCCGCGTGCGTGGCAGACGCTCTACCACTAGTCGTCTGCCGTGGTTTATAAATACACTATGTTAATAATGTATGAATAGTTTAACATACATCATATGCCAGAAGTTGTTTTTCAACGTACTCATACAGATACATTGTATTCTTCAGTTTATTACAAGGTTATAAAATAGTAACAAAATTCATTTATGAATGTCTTCGTTCACCATTTTATGTACTGTGTCATAAGAATTGGGCTGATGTACAAAAAAGATTTGAACAATAACTTATTATATAAAAATATAAACAATTGCAAGAGCTTCATGTAGGTAAACGTTAAATCTTGAAGCATTAAGGTGCTATGAGTACAATCAAACCTGTGTAAGCGGCCACCTCTATTAAACAGCCACCTGTTTTGAGCAATCATAATTTCTTTTTCTTATGTCTATGGCTTCAAAGCAGATTAACATGAATTAAGCAACGACTTGTCTTAAAATACCATTTTTGCACCTTCCCTTTACTGGCGGCTAAAGACAGGTTTAACTGAATATGACACATGAAGATATACAACAGCGTGGTGCTCTGAGGTCCTGACTTGTCAAGGAATATCGATTTCACTAATACACTCGGTTAATCCTTGTTAATTACTATTGTTAATGACAATATAAGGATGAGCACAATAACTCCCACTATGAAGCTAACACAGGACAGAAACACGGCCTTTACAGCAGTTGTATCGGCTTCTTTCCATTTGCCTACGCGATGCAGGGTACCAACCTGAAATGGATAAACGAAACGTTATATACTGTAAAATGGGCCAAGCTCTCCCAGTTCGGGTCTGTCATAATTATAGAATTGAAATTTGAGCATGTTGATTGGTCAGTTGCTTCAGCAAAAGTGAAATGACGTCACACCTCGGTACCCTTTTAAAAACAATGATTTTATGTGACAGGACTATACAGAATTTCCTGCTTCTTTCATTGGGGCCTATTAGACATGATTCGGAAGAGAACTGGGACTACGATAGACGAATTTTTTTTTTCTCGCACGTCATGACAGGATTACAATGGTTAAATGGTCATATGATTAATACGTTACTACCTTATAAGACATGGTTTAACCATAACAATGGTTATTTGGTCTTATTGGATATAATTATTTTAACACACATAGCTTATAAGATAGAGAAATGTTGCTTTGCGGTACATGTGGTTAAAGTTAAGTATCCTGTATTTATTAAATTTATGACCGTGTTAATAGCAGCAAATCATTTTAATGGCGACATCGATGGTTGAGTCGTCAAAAACATTGCGATTACTAAATTCTTTTTTTCTAACTTGTAAGACAGGGTAAAGAGGTGAAGTGATCCATTGGAATATAACAATACATCGGTATTAGGTTTGGATAGAAAATATTCTTTCCCGAAGGTTTACTGTTTTGGCGAGAACGAGGCTCTA
The DNA here is from genome assembly GCA_029582155.1 of Panopea generosa. Lineage (NCBI taxonomy): Eukaryota > Metazoa > Mollusca > Bivalvia > Adapedonta > Hiatellidae > Panopea > Panopea generosa. The sequence continues at coordinate 2,244,380 of CM055896.1, read as the reverse complement.
TCGAGTTCCCACGAAAACAGTTATCCCCGGGGACGGAATTTTCTATCCGAATCGAAAAAGCTACGAATGATTCTTTTTTTTTTTTTTTGTATACCAAACATATTGAATAATCATTTTAACATACTTTGTCATTATAATTTTTATGTTACGTCATAAATGAGTCTAACGTCATAGCGCGAGTATTTTACCTCTGCCCAATGGTGCGATAGAAATATCTTACCCCGGTAAAAATGCAAATATCCTTATCCGGTGTGCAGGAAAATCTTGTCTTGCTTATTAGACGGGATAAAGCGGTTATGTGGCTATATAAATTATATAAGATATACTTGTCTAATTTTTACGACTGGTTACAGCACTTATGTGGCTATATTGGATATACTGTTCCGTCTTATAAAACAAGAGAAAATGGCATTGTGATATTTATTTTGTTCTAGTTTATCAGACAGGTTTATTCCGACACAGCATGTTGCTTTAGGGTAAACGTTATATATGATTATTGAACAAAAATAGTGCAAGTAAGACGATGAACGACATTATTAAACGTACTTTAAATAAATAAATACGGCAATAGTTGTTGTGCAGCATGAAACTCATGTAGCCTGACACTATGTACTTACTTGCAATGCATAATATAGGGCAACCAGACCGATTGGCCAGAACCAAAGAACTGCCAAAATTGATGGGATTAAGTAGTCCTGCGGCTCCGCTTTGTTGCACGATTCATCATTTGATTGTACACCGGGCTGAACAACTATCTGTTGATGGGAAGAAGACTTCAATGTTTTGATTTTATTTTTTTTTTAATAAATATAATTTAATTCAATTATTTATCCAATTATACTTCCACCAATTATGAATTGTTTATTTCAAGAAGTAGCATTTTAAATAAGATATTATAACTTCATTTAGTTTATAGTGAATTCATTTTAGCTCGATTGCAATGAAAACTCAGAGCTTATATATACAAGTAAATCTCAATGAAAGTAAGCAACAGACGGACAGGTTTTGGACCGCGGACCTGGGTTCGAGCAAATGCGTTCAGCGGTGAGAGGTAAGAGATCACTACTCATTTGATAACACAAAACTCATATATAATTAATTAATAACTGTTCTCTATATAATTATTGTGATTTTGGGCGACAATTTTAAGTTCATCCGGATGTCCGTTTTGTCTTACATATAAGTGGTATAGTATACGGATATTGCGAAAGTGGATAATTATTTAAATTTGTAGGCAGAAAGAAGGAGTTGTATAAAATATACAATCTTGACTATATCCTGGTATGACAATTGATGGTTTCTATGATAAGTCATTGACAATAAGTCATGGGCACTTCATCTGTACTAATCCGTCAAAATTTAATATAGTTTTGCAATTATACGTACCGCCTTTATAAACGGATGGTTTTGAATATTGGATATATATAATCCCAATTCTGCTATGATTGTTATCCGTTCATATACAATGTATGGTACGAAATCAATTAATTTGTTAAATTTGTGTCTTAAAAATGATAAAATTGTTGGAATAAAACAAAATAAGAACGTTCTGCTATGTTCATAAAAATCATATATTATATGGATTTGAAACAATATCCACACTTGTTTTAAAGGCGTTAAGTAATTACATGTATCAGATATCATTTATAAGAAGTAAGTTTGATGTTCGCTTTACGTCGTCCCAAATATCTAAGTTTGTAAGTGCGGGCAATAATCTAATAGATAGAGTGTTGGCCGCTCATGCTAGAAGCTGAGGGTTCGATCCGATGCCTCTCATAAAACAACACTCAGTACTGGTTCTACCGAGTGGTTCATATAAGCTCTGAGCTTTAATCGCAGTCGCGCTAAAATACACTAGTATTGTGCAATGTAATACTGATTTTGCCTAATTCAGAAATTAAATTGAATTGAATCTTTTTATTTATGATGTGTAATTGTGACAAGTTTTGTGGCATGCATTTTCAATGGTGAGACTTAAATGAATAAATAAATAAATGAGCGAGCCAGCCAGCCAGCCAGCCAGCCAGCCAGCCAGCCAGCCAGCCAGCGAGCGAGCGAGCGAGCGAGCGAGCCAGTGGGTGAGTGAGCCAGTGAGTGAGTGAGCGAGTGAGTGAGTGAGTGAGTGAGTGAGTGAGTGAGTGAGTGAGTGAGTGAGTGAGTGAATGAGTGAGTGAGTGAGTGAGTGAGTGAGTGAGTGAGTCATTCAGTCAGTCAGTCAGTGAGTGAGTGAGTCAGTCAGTGAGAGAGTGAGTGAGTCAGTCAGTGAGTGAGTGAGTGAGTGAGTCAGTCAGTCAGTCAGTCAGTCAGTCAGTCAGTCAGTCAGTCAGTCAGTCAGTCAGTCAGTCAGTCAGTCAGTGAGAGAGTGAGTGAGTGACTGAGTGAGTGAGTGAGTGAGTGAGTGAGTGAGTGAGTGAGTGAGTGAGTGAGTGAGTGAGTGAGTGAGTGAGTGAGTGAGTGAGTGAGTGAGTGAGTGACGAGTAAAAAATAAATATAAATATATGAATAAAAGAATGAATGAATGAAAGAATGAATGAATGAAAGAATGAATGAATGTATGAATGAATGAATAAATGAATGAATGAATGAATGAATGAATGAATGAATGAATGAATGAATGAATGAATGAATGAATGAATGAATGAATGAATGAATGAATTAATTAATTAATTAATGATAATGCTACATAGTGGATCTTACATGAGACTCATATCAGTGATCATTTATTATTGCATTATTTTACATGGATTTATTACAATCCTGCACCGTAAATTATGTGATAAATGATTATATAAGACAATGTTAACGTTTTGTTGTATGCTCGTCAACTGTGAAATTTTTCACAACCTTCGTTGTTTAAGTTACAGCTGATCGACTCTGTAACCGTCATTGCAGTAATATTAGATACGTCATTTCATGTCTGACATTTAATTTCAAGGTTGAATGCTCATATCTACCATTTTTTTACCCTCTTCGATGCATCCGTGAGTGTATATCTGAGTTTAGTTACATAAATTACTGCCGGGGTTTATATTTAACATCCATTCAATATTTATCTATAATTCCAATCCTACGTTCACATTTAAAGCATTTTTTTGGCCAAAGCTATTTTTAAAAACCCACAGAAGGCGAAAACCTCTCCAACCCCCAGATTGACTTCCAAATTTGTCACGATACGCCACTGTTGGCATATTATGTACTAGGAAAACTAAACAAATGTCAATGTTTTTCAAAGTCTTTTTTATTGAAAATAAAGTCTATAAAATCATAAGTTTGATCTGATAAACACGGAACATACTGGTGCTTGCATGCACGTGCAAATCGACGTTTTGTCAAATGCACACGTGCTATTTACAATTTGTTTATCTTACATTTAATCATTCGAGCAAAACTATGTCTAGTCTAGGTCACTTTACGTGTTTATTTCTTATTATATGATTAAAAATATACATGTATGTATAAACATCGGTAGTTTTTGGTTTTGTTCAGCATATATTCTCAAGAGTAACAATACCGATATTACAAACTATGATTTTTTATAAAAACAAAACATGTTAGTTCACTTTTCCAGTCTTGCACGATGCCAGCAAATTCAAGAAAACGTTGAAGGAACAGAATAATCACTTTTTAGGTTGTGCAGTAAAAATACAGATAGTTATATTGGTAATGAACATTACAATGAAAGAAGAAAACCACTCACGACGGGTTGTGTATGTTGAACATGACCCCAGGAAGAGGAGAAATCACCTGGTGGCTTCTTTTGTTGATCATCCCCGTATGTATAATGATTGACAGGTACGCTGACGAAGTGTGACGGATGTGTCTTTTTTTTAGGGATTTCCACAATAATGTATTCTACCGATAAAAATGAAAGAGTCCTTACATCTTACATCGTAATTTCGTAGTACAGTCACACGGAACATAACGTAACAGTTTACTGCTATATGCAGATATATGTGAAATAGGTGTGTCCTTAAACAAAACGTGTAAAGTAAGAAACACGTGATTTGTCATAATCAACGTTGTTGTTTTTTTATAAAATGTTAATTCATAGTTCGACCCGTTTTATTCAAGCTTCAACTTGAAGACGTTTTCTTAAAATAATTTTGGTACGGTTTCATCGGAAATCGTTTCTTCTTTTAATATACATGTATGCAAGACGATTTTGACAAGGACGGATGTATTAAGCTTTCCAAATAAGAATATATATAGGCATAGGTATATAACTAAATCCTAAATTGAAACTTTATGTAAACCAGTATGTTTAGAGACAACATGAAGACGTTCACTAACGTTTAATTATCTGACAAAAACACACATGTTAAACAAAGTATATCGAAGTGTGAACGTTACAGAGATCGAGCGCGCGATACAGAAATCGTGTTATGGAAATTGGAAAAATATATTTATTTAAGTCAATTTGTATTTAACAAATCTGCGGCAATGTATTGTGCATGGTTTCTATCCTCTGAATTTCGTTTTAATACTGCGACGGACTCGTCAAAATCGAATTATATATACTAGACAATCGGAAGATGAAATGGCATTTTGAAAAAAAACACACACTTTAGATGGGCTTTTTAACTTGAATACATAATTAAATGTGATATGAACCCAATAATAATAACGTCCTATCGACGATTAGTTGACCTATAATTGTGGAAATATCAACATCATGCGAGGGTCTTTCGTGACCCAGTGGTCTTAAGACCACTTACCTCAGCGCTAAGGTCATAGGTTTGAGTTCTGTTAGCTCATAAAACTTTATATGAGAAAAATTAGTTACTTGCGGAAGAATGGTGCTTTTACTCAGATTCATTCACAATAAAACTGAAGATGATAGCCATATATAACCAGAAATGTGTTGAAAATGGCGTTACACCAACATTATAAAATCAACACCATGTATAACTGTTGAAAAGTCAATTACTGTTTATTAGACCCGCGTCACAAGTGGACCTTAAACAAAGGCAAACCCAGGAGCTTCTCCACTAATATCGTTTGGGGATATCGTTTCAGAGGGTCTGGACCTCTTTTTTTCGGACAAATAGTCTTGTCCGGATATAAAGTCAGCACACATAGCAGTGTTAAAACAGAAATCCAGTGCACTGTCTATAGAAGGAGATCCCCATATTAACAGTAAAAATATATCATACCTAATAATATGGGTTCGCTTTGTCTAAAATCGTCATTTTAAAGTGATAACAAATAATGTAACGTGCATTTACCTTTTAAATAGTACATGCCTATCCTTAAGAGGTGTTTCCAAATGTTGTCTATGCGTCGTATATAACGTACGTGATTAATCAACTTGAAGTTTTCTCGTAATTAAACAAATGTTTCATGTAACACCGTAAACATCACCGAATAGAGATAGTTTGTTTATAGTGTGTATAAGGTGTGTTGTCAATCATAGTTTGAACTTAGACACTGAAAGTTAATACAACTTTCATTATCTATCTAATTTGCAATTCAACGAACCGTGAATAGTTTATTCACTCCTTGTGTAACAGATTGCATTTATCACTGAGTGTCTGTACGACATCTACTACAGAGAGATTTAAACAGTACTATAACTTGTGTTTTAATAAAATAACTAAGAAGAGCATAAAACGTATATTAATGGGAATGTAAAACGTCTTTAAGCACATTACTGTTCATTTTATGTGCATCGATATATGATATTCTGTTTTATTGGTTGATGAAGATCCCAGATCAATTTAAATTTTTCATTTTTACATTGATTGTGAAAAAAAATGTTTAAACTTAAACAACTTACGCTCGGTATCTTTCTGTGTAGAATCAGTAGTATATGTGGATTAAGTGTCTTGCTCAAGCGCTCAACATATAGCCGTGGCGGAGGATCGATCCCACGACACTCCGATCTTGTACCATATATTTATATTGTTTATATGTGGAGTGTGTGGTCCAGTGGTAGAGTATCGAATCCATAATAGGAGGATCATGGGCCCGTTCCTCCGCCACGGCTATGTGTGGTGTCCTTGAGCAAGACACGTTTTTCTGCATATGTTTAGAACTGGTTCTAACCAGGAAGACTTGAGCGTGGTTTGTCCAAGTTTTAATAACTTGTTTCACAGTCGAGGTAAAATAAAAAAAAAGCTTAAACTAAACTATGCTATTTATAGTAATAAATCTGCAGCACACATGTTTGTTTTTGATCGGACGCTCTTGCACCTGTGGGAGTATAAGTTGGGACCCCTGACTGTTAAGGATTGTTTTGAGCAAGACAGATTTTATCCAAATATTACGGTGCTATCGCTTTGTCACACGAGATGTCACGATAGCACGATGACACGATGGCGATGACACGACAGTATGATTATGAAGGAGCGATAACACGATGGTGATGAAGTGATGGCACGATGACAAAGGTGCGATGTAAAATCGCTTCTTAGTCATCTTGCTGATACGGCATCGCTTCATCACCATCGTGCCATCGCTCCATCACAATCGTGCAATCGCTCCATCACCATCATGCCATCGCGTCTTGGTCATAGTGCCATCGCTCCATCACCAGCATGCTATCGTTCTGGCGTGCAATCACCATCATGCCATTGTGTCATCGTGGCATCGCGTGTGCCTGTTGACAAAGCGGTAGCACGATGGTGCTAACGGAACACCGTATAAAACTGTTAAATTCGTAGTGACAAAAAATCAGGATTAGTATAAAACATAAATTTTATCGCAAATACCCGGCTGTACCTGCTTTGAGGGAGACATTTAGAAGTTTTTACATTATTTTTGTTGTAATGAATCTATTTGTTTAGTTGAGCTTATATACCCCATTTAGTTTTATAATCTCTAACCCAGGAAAACTCCGAGCGAGATTTGAATATTAGAGTGTTCATGATGTTATCTTCCGTTCTAATCTATATTTATACTTAAGATGATTTGAGCAGTAAGAAGTGAGTTTTGAACTGATATTCGTTTGCTGACTTTTAATATTGAAAGGCCAATCTGATCACATCGGCTTTTATACGGAGGATACGGAAATACCCGATGTTTCACGATTGATTTAACGGCGTAACTCATCAAATTGGAGGTTATGTTAGGGTAAGGGTAAGCGTTTTATTCATAATGGATATCGAATAGCGAAAGACGAATATCAAACTTACTTCAGTCTGCCATTGATTTCATTGTATGTAAATTTGAATACATAAATATGTTTGAACCAATACAACCGATGTAAGATTTATACATGTGAGTCTAAAACACTGAGGAAGGTATTTGAACCAATATAGAGTGAATTTGAACTGTTGTTATATACAGTCAAACCTGCGTTAGCGGTCACCTCTTTTAAGCAGCCACTTGTTTGAAGAAGCCACATTTACTGTTTCCTGCTTTTATTCTTTCAGAGCAAATTAACATGTACTAAGCAACAACCTATCTTAAAAGGTCACTTTTGCTCATTCTCTTGACTGGCTGCTTAAGACGGATTTAACTATTTAACTGTAAAAAAATTCTCGAGGAAGATGTTAGAATGAATAAAAAGAGTTTTTAGAACGTTTGTTTTGAACAAATTATTTTAATTGTATTCCTTAAAACGTCGCTGTTGCGGTTTTAAAAATGTTTTTAGCCATTTTTTTTTGACAATCATGTTATAGTACAGTGATTTGAACAAGTAAGTGTTTGACCTTGGAGATGTTCCACATGGAATAAATACCAAGTAGCACCTTCCCCCTGTTCCATACCCTCAGATATATTAAAATACTTATGATTTAATTAGTTGTCATTATTAAGAATCAGAATCACGCAAGTGTGTGTGTGTCAAAATAAGACCACGTGGTTGAGTGTTAGAGCATCGGATCTGAGATCGGAGGGTCGTGGGTTCGACCCCCCCCCCCCCCCCCCCCGACACGGCTATGTTAGCTTTTTTTGAGCAAGACACTTTATCCGAATATGCTTAGGACTGGTTCTACTCAAAAATTCTTCGAGAGGGATTCGTCAAAGTTGCAATAGCTTGTTTCACAATTCGAGAATGGTTTGCATAAGTTGTAAGAACATATTTACAATTGAAATGAATTTAACTACCATTTTCAACACATTTTAGGTTATATATGACACATCCATTTTATAAGTGGAGGGCGACTTCAGCATGAATCTGAGTAGAACCACCGTCGATTAGCAAGTAACTGGCAAACTTTTTCAAATAAAGTTTTTTTGAGCGAGCGGGATAACTCGAAACTTCGACTTTAGCGGTGCGAGGCATGTGATCTTAACGGCGCCTTAAACAACTCGACCACGGCGGACCCCACTCGAAGGAAAAAAAATAAAGTTTAAATCGTATCCAAAATAAAACTTTATAAACAAGTATTATGATTAGATAATGTGCACAAAATATTTGCAATAAGCATGTAACCATTATATCTATACTAGCCGACACAAGTGATACAGAAATCAATTGTCAATCTGGATGTAATTGAAGTGGCGCTATGTACAAATTTCCCGTTTATATCCGGTCAGGGATGCACAGCCACGCACTATTCACTTCCGCCTTTTTGATTACAGGGCACATTGTAAAGCAACGTTAACATGGGATAACTAACAAACAGATAGCCAAGTGTATATTTATTTACGGATAATTATTTTCATCAAGATTTATGTTGAACAGTTGGTCATAGGGATTTTTATTTTCTGTTCATGACATATTCAGCAAAGGAATTTGTATTTAAATGCAACTAAATTCGTATCTAACTGAACCGTGAACTATATTTTCTTTTTTAATTGTTGAAATTTATTTATTTTATTTTACATCGATTGTAAATAAAGTGTCTTAGTAAGATCATGCGTGGTGTAATGTTTAATAAATGAACCAGACATTGGGCAAGTTTTCGTGGATTACCGCTTTTAGAAGTAAAATTTCGCAATTATAGATAGTTGTTTAATTTTTTATATAATAGTTTAAAATAAATATTTTTAATTTAGGGAGTTCATGCAAATATTGACAGCTCTGTATGACATACAAATCGAAATGTAGGCAGTGCGGATTTAATTTTCACCGGATTTAAAAGCGGATAGTGACAAGTCAGTAAGTACTTCTGTATATATAGTTATTTTTTAATTCATTAATTTTACATCGATTGTAAAAAAAATATTTTCGTATGACGTTGACAAAACGCGCTCGATTTCGTCCTGTACAGAACCAGTACTAAGCATATAAAGAAATAGTCTTTTTGGTCAAGGAATCGCATATTGCCGGTGGCGATCGACGTGAGACACTCGATCTACATCAGAGTGTAGGCAGTTTAGTACTAGTTCTACCGGGAAGACACGGCCAGAATAACGGACCTTTGTTAGCCCCCTTACCTTCTATGATTTTTTTCCATTTTTTATTTATTTTGTTATTCAATTTTATTATTCAAATATTTGTTCAATCTATCTAAAATACCCCTTTTTGTTATAAAAATGAGTATTTTTGATGGATTGAACAAATATTTTAACATTTGAAACGAAAAACTGAAAAAAATCACAAAGGGTGTGGGGGTGGGACTAATTAAGGTCCGTCAATCATGTCTGTAATTTGAATGAGATATTTAGTTTATTACCGCTATAAGAAAATCAAGTTTGTGTTTTTATCTTTTTAAATAATCTAAATATGTATTATTTAAAATATCTGAAATTTTTAGGAATACATGCAAATACTGATATCACAGAAGTGTCATTAAAAAAAAATGACAGTTATTTCTTTACATAGTGCTAGATATTGACACCTACAGAGTCAGTAAAAACTGCTAGGTCAAAGGCTATACAACTTTGTTCCGTGCTCAACTCAAGATTTCATGCTCAACTAAAAAATAAATAGACCCGTTATAACAAAAATAAATTTAGATTCATGTTACGTTCTGCTTCAAATCAGCATTAACTCTTAAAGTTTCAAAATCAAGACGGGGTCATTTGTTTGCATTTTATTTATAATTTAGTGTTTTATATACGGATCCTGGCCACGAGGTTATAAATATTTTTCATGCACAACTCAAATTCGTACTCAAAACACAATTTCTAGGAGTCACATACAAACCCAATTTAAAGTGTAAACACTTGACTAGATCTCGAATTTTAAAGTATTAATGCAGATTTGTGGTAAAAAAAATTATACTTATTTACGTTTATTTTGTTATAATAAGCCGAGTCATCTTTGAGTTGAGCCTAGAAAGATATAAATAACCTCGGACCCAGGATCCGGTTTCACTTAACATCTCAAGTTGAGATTTTCATCAACTCAAATTTATCAATTTCTATAAATGATAATTTCAATTTATTGCACATTTAATGACCACACAGAATTTAATTTATAACTAATATTTACTCATTGGTAAAGATTAGCATGCAAGATGATCAATGTAAATACAATAGTTTATAGCATTTCAAAAAATTGAGTTGAGGAAAATCTCAAGTTGAGTTGTTTAGCGAAAGCGGGGCTTGGAAATTGGGTTTGAGTAAGAACTTGAATTGGACATGAGAAAAGTTTTATAACCTCGGGGGACCTGTACTTATATTCATTAAACTTGACTCAGACTCAAAAGCTTATTTTTATTTATTGTTTTTAGCCGGGACTGATTAGTTCAGTCGGTAGCGCGTCTGACTATCAAACCAGGGGTTGTGAGTTCGAATCCCCGCCCAGTAACAATCTCTGTGATGGTTGATATACGACATTGTGTCTGTTATCATTTGTCTCTCACCGCTGATTCAAGTTATTAGTTACTTGCGGAGATTGGATGTGCTCGAGTACTGGTTAACCTTGCAGGATCCCAGGGAACAGTGGTTACATTAACTGATCGTCTGTTAGCCCTCGATGGCATAAAATGACGCTAAATATCCAATCAATCAATTCGATTAGTTTTTAAAAATACTCGTAACATAAATTTATTGATAAAAAAAGTGTTTTTATGACATTTTATGTTAAATAATCATTAAATATTTTTGTTTCCGCAAGTCACGAGATATATAGTAAGTTCATTGTTGTATTGATATTATTTGGATCATAAACTTTTAAAGGTTTAAGTCTAAGTTCGAATCGCAGACTCAAAATATTGAAGCATTTGGATTCTAGAGCAGGTTTCACTAAACACTCCTAAGCTCAGATTTTTCTCAACTGAACATTTCTATAAATGATAATTGCAACTCACTACACATTAAATGACCACAGAGAATTATCATACCACTTATTGGTAAAAGATCAAATACAAAATGATCAATGTTAAGGAAAACTTTCAAAGACTTGAGTTGGGGACAATCTCAAATTGAGATGTTTAGTAAAACTGGGACCTGGACCCCGGGGAGCGAGGGGTTTGTTACTTATCTCGGCTTTAAACGTCTCACACCACTATTACATTTCCCAAATAGCTCCATTGTAACATTTATGTCCAAAACAGAGTGAAAAATCAAATTCTGTAGCATGTGTCTGGGCTCAAATTCTTCACTGGTTCAAGATATACAATTTTAAAGGAAAAAAAGCATACCATGACCGGATTTTTTTTAAATTCAATGCTTTTGTGAGACCTATCAATTTCAAGAGTAATAATATGTCAACTATTCGCCGTAGATGCGGTTCGAACTAACAATTCTGAAATGGCACAGAATTGTCCAAAAAGCTGGTATCAGCATCAAATCTTCACTGGTGATTTCTAAAATACTAACCATTTAACTCATTCTAGCAAACAAACCATTGCAGTACACAGTCCTGAAAAAAAAGAGAACTAAAGTTTTATTTCTACCTCCTTCATCTGTCCGGAGTACTCAAGGGAGATAATAGTGGTGTGAGTCCTGAATCACCACGCTACTAAATTGACAGTAATACCCATGACTTTATAATTAATACTTAAATTATTCAAAAACAATGATTCCTGACAGGTTTAATATTATTACAGTCAAACCTGTCTAAAGCACGCAGTCAAGGAAAGGACAGGTTGTTGCTTAATACAGGTTAATTTGCTTTGGAAATATAGAAATGGGTAATAGAAAACATGGCTGATTAAGACAGATGGCTTCTTAATAAAGGTGACCTGCTTACACAGGTTAAACTGTACATTGACTGTCGCATTTAAATAGAAACAATGTTTAAAACAAACCTGTGTAAGCGGTCACCTCTGTTGAGCAGCCGCTTGATTTAAGCAACCACATTTCAAGATCAATTTCCAATGTATATGCTTTCAGACCAAATTTACCTGTTTTGAGTACCAACCTGTCTTAAAGGACCACTTTTGCTCATTCCCTTGACTGTTTGCTTAGGACAGGATTTGCCTGCTTAGGGACGCATTAACGAACATGCCTGTCGTGTAAATGACAGACAGTGATATATATGCACAGTATTTTAAAATATTAGTAATCTTCTTCACCAATCTGTTGTGTATTAATCATGGTTTTATAAGTATAACGGATCATAAAATATATATGACATTTGTGTAAGATTTCATTTATAAACAGACACTACATTGAGGAAGATTATGTTGACACAACAGTTGTAAAAATGAGTAGGGTTATGTTTTGTTGGATTTAGTGTTAATGTAAGACTGGCTTGAATATATGTCCACTTGTCCAGCAAGAGATATATTTGTACAATCAAGTAACATTTCAATGGGCACATTGTCAATTAAAATATTCACGGGACCCCATTACCTACACATTTCTGAAAATTTAACAGAAGGTGCATTTTTAATCAAATGGTTAAAATATACTCATGGAATTTAAGAACTCTCTCTTAAATTTTATAAAATCTGCATTGGGCACCCTTGACTAAAAATTATGGATCCTCGAACCGGGGCGGTAGTGTAGTGGATAGGGTGTTGCTGCTCACGTTGGCGAGTTCGATTTTCAGCTTGACCCGATGACCTCTCATAAGCAACACTTATCACTGGATTCTACCCAAGACGGGAACTCAAGAGCCGTTCACATGAATTCTGAGATTACCTCACATGTAGACGAGATAAAATGACTAAGTCTTCCTGGACCCGCGCATGAGATATATAACCTTTTATCTCACTTCCTCATCCAACCTGTGTGAAACTTTCTAACCAAAACCTTGATAGTAGAATTAAAGTATTTATTTCATTCTAACTGCGTATTACCCCAATTTCTTCACAAAAAGACAGAAGTCTATACTAAAGTTTATATAGTCCGTAACACGGATATGAACAGAAACGTCTATCATCTAACGTCTCAAGACTGCATTTAATAGAGGGCATCTAGCTCAAACGATACTGTGTCAATCGAGGGGTCGCGAGTTCGAATCCCCGCCAAACCACAGTCTCTGTGAGTATTGGCTATGAATCGTGTCCCACGACCACCAGTCTCCTAATAATGTGGGGAAAAAGGCACTGGTAGTGTGTGTGTGGTACTGGTTAACCACCAGGCGGATCCTAGGAATGATGATTAGGTATGCTGACTGACCGCCGTGATATAACTGAAATACTATTATGAAAATGACGTAAAACTCCATACTCGCAAACAAAATAATTCATGTTAAAACCCCGTTACTGAGTGAGTTAATAATAGACGAGCAATACCACTACACTACTTGTCAGCGTCTTCTCCTTCCGTTTCCTTCCGGAGGTACCCGAATCGATGGTGGGGTTTCGTTCGAAAACTTTCAAACGCACTCACACAACGCCTTCGGTCAGGCAGGGTACTGTGAAAGCATGCAAATCCTTCAGATGGGATTTAAAGTAGTCGGTCCCGTGTACATGGAGTGCCATGGCAATAACTAGTAATATATATCACTGAACCTCTGTATTAATCCGTGATTCAAGTGCACGTTATCTTCGTGAGAGGATGTTGCAGTATCAGTAGATAGATGGATATTTGTCAGCCACTACCAGCTGGATGCGCTCCTGTTTAAATGCATATCTGTACTGGATCTGTTTATATCTCTACCTTTTATGTTATGACTGCTCCACATTTTACACCTGGGACTCTCAGTTTTGTATACAGGATCTGTCAAGATATAAAGTTAATATTCTTAAAAATAAATACAAGGGCGGAATCTTAAAATAAATACATGGGCGGAATCTTTAAATAAATACAAGGGCGGAATCTTAAAATCTCCCAATTTTCACCCAACACTTTTCAAACAAAAAAAATAGTTCTCGGTATGTAAATTTCATTTCAGATTTGGTGGTCTTCGTTTCCCCACTTACCATATCCAGATATTATTCAGTGTGAAAATCGCAAACTCTCAGAAGATTTGTCACTGAAGCCTAAGCATCGAAATAATGTACATACCGAACACTTTTGTAACGTTGGATTCGGTTAAATGGATAAAAACATACTGTTTTAATTTTAAGCTTCCTTTCTTGTGTGTGTGTGCGTGCGTGCGTGCGTGCGTGCGCATGTGTTTTAAGCTAGTTTCCCTCTTGACCAGCCCCTGTGCTTGAAACTACTCATCACTGGTGGTGTCTGTTTAAACTCTTATACCCATGATAGGAGGGTCGTGGATTCGATCCTTCGCCACGACTAATAGTGGTGCCTTTAGCTAGTCACTTTTTTTCCAGCTAAACTGGTTCTACCAGGAAACCTTCGAGCGTGATTTGTCTAAGTTGTAAGAACTTATTTCACAATCGAAGTAAAATAAATAAGTTTATACTAATAGATAGGGATGCAAACACTTTCAAACTTCCTGTATCTGATCATGTGAAAGCATACATCAAACAATAACAGTTTAATAAATACTTCCTAGTTACAATTGCCTTAATGAAAGTGAAGAATACTGTACTAATATGGAAGCCAATTAGTGCCACTTGAGATTTGAAATGCATAAAGGAAGCTATGCCGTTTTTTTTTTCATATTACGAGATGGCCAAATTGTAATTACGAAAAAGTTAAGTCGTAACGTTACTTTCCTCTCGTCATTGTGGATTTGAATATAGACTGATACGAAGAGTTTAAATAGGAAAACTTGTCATACACTGTTGATGGGGCGGTGGTTCTATTCAAACATTGTGCATCTTATTTCATGTATTTTTCGCTAGTTATACTTGACGTCATATATAACCTATACTGTGTATTAACTGGATTCATAAGATCCGCGCGTTTTAACTATACATGTAATTAAGATTTTTTAATATTAAATATACATCTATATTTAATCCCAGATCTGCTATCATTAGTTTTTATCGGTTCATACTTGTTACAAAATATCTGTCAACCGCCGTATAATGTTTCTTAAATTTAAAAACAATAAGATCAGAAAATTTTGTCCTGGTTTATCATTCATGCCATATCTAGATTTTAATACAATACCCATACTTGCGGTCAGTATATACAATACCCATACTTGCGTTCAGTATATACAAAACCCATACTTGCGGTCAGTATATACAATACCCATACTTACGGTCAGTATATACAATACCCATACTTACGGTCAGTATATACAATACCCATACTTGCTGTCAGTATATACAATACCCATACTTGCGTTCAGTATATACAAAACCCATACTTGCGGTCAGTATATACAATACCCATACTTACGGTCAGTATATACAATACCCATACTTACGGTCAATATATACAATACCCATACTTACGGTCAGTATATACAATACCCATACTTGCGGTCAATATATGCGACTAATATGTCGAAGAATAGTTGTGTCTCAGATGTTATACTGGCATTATAGATTAAGTTTTGTAGCGGTGGCGATATGCTTGATTCAAAAGAAAACGCTGACACGCCCGCCAGTCAATGAGTGACACCACACTATGTGGTGAGATTAACGGGTATCAACAGAGTATAAAACACAAATTAACAGCGACTTAACTTGTGCGTAAACTTTTACCGACCCGGAAGTTCATCTGACAGCCATATTTTTCTAGCAGATTGTCACATGATTCGATTCAAATAATCCAAAGGCGGAAGTTTCAAGGCGTAAACACATGTGATTTGCTATATGACTCTAGGAGGAAGGGCGATTTCATGTTCACTGTCTATGTACTATACAATCATATCAGTTATCATTCAAATTGAATAAAAACACATTAGCAAATAAACAGTAGAATGAACCTAGAACACTTCGATGCCTGCAAAATTGCAGAGTTTCAGCAAATTATATCTAAAATACTCAAAGTATTGCACCTTGCGATATACTAAATACATTATAATATAGCTAAAGATGTTGGCATAAAATGAACTTTGATCACATAAGACAGTCAAGGCGTTTCACATATTAACTGACGTTAGAAAACATATCATCTATTCAGAGATTTGAGATCCATTTCTCTTGCTGGGCGGAGATTCGAATTCACGACAGTCGACCGTCTTACCGACTGAACTCGCCTGGCCAGGTCTCAAATTGAACATGTAATCACATGTAGTCGATTCTGTTTGTGTCAAAATCCACTTGTGTCAAATAACAGGATATACAAATAAATATCAGTGTCTCTTTAGTATTTTACAAGTGAAAACACACTCAGTGTTATCGGTTAACTTCAAATGTTTTTCTGCAGCCGGTTTCACTTAACATCAGAGGCAGAGATCTCATTACTTTGTTCTTATTACATCGTAAATTGCTTCACAAATACAAAATCGGAACACGTATTGACTTTTAAGTTATGCATAAATGACCAATATAAATGAAGTTATACCATTTTAAAAGTTGAATTGATGAAAATATCAAGTTTAGATGATTAGTCAAACAGGAGTTTGTTCCCTTGGTTTTGGATATAAATAAACAACTCAAACGAATTTTTATTCCTGATTTAAATTACCTTATAACATTGTCTTCTTTTTGTGTGGTTATTTCTAATTTCGATGAACATATTACGGTTCTGCATTTTGCTTCATTTCACGTCTATGTCAATCCATACATGTTTCAGTGTGTTTAAGTGTTCTTGAGAGCTTAATATATGTTTAGTCCGTTATCTCTGCTAAGCCTCCACTTGGTGATTTCCGTGACAAAATAGAATCTGGGGTGGTATTCACCGACCATTCTTAAGAATATATTTAGACTTGAACTCAAGAATAAATTTTGAAAAACACACTTTGAGACCATTTATTGAAGCCAAAAGTTGTAAGCATGTAATGACACCTAATATATAGTAAAAAAAAACACTCTCATAATTATTATATCTGTCATGGTAAACTAGATATCCAAGGTTGAAATTTGGATTTTCAAGCTCAAGTCTAAGAATATTCTCAAGAACGGTTGGTGAATACGACGCCAGATCTTGCACCATTATTTAAATAAGTCTATACGAACACTATTTTTCATCTATTATATAATATAATATTTCATATTTCAGATATTTTATTCAATATTTGTAATTTTTTAACAAATGCTAATTTTTTTTTCAGTAGTTCTGGTGGTTACTCTACTCTTCACAAAATGAATTCTGCAGGACTGGTACTGATGATTCTGATGTTTATTGTGGCGGAAAGCGGAAGAAACAGCGCTATGGCCGATTATCGTACGTGATTCTTCTTTTTTATTATTAATACTTTAGGTTTGCATGTTATATATTAAATGTAATATCAGAAAATTACAATGAATTGTTAAGCAAGGTGTTTATTAAGAGAGGTTTACTTAAATCACAAAACGTATAAACAATACTGTTTAGTGTTGAACCTAATTTTCGAAAAACTACTGGTAATTGCACAATTTTTGGCATTAATATGCAAATGAAGTATGACGCGATTATTTATTCGTTCATTTAATTTACACGTGGTTTATGATGTGACGTCAAGTCGACACCAACCGTTCCTGTCTGAACTACTAAATACAGTTGAATACATAAAAAAACTTTAACATGACTTTCAATCAAAGCAAATGACTACAATATTAATAACCGATATTAAAGCAATCACATTGGATGGAGAAATCGACTTGCATGCATTGTGCTCAGTTAATAAATTAAATTTCTTTTCATGAATTTTTATAAAAGTGTATTTCAGAAGAGCAAATGAATTATCAAAGCAATCAGATTGGATTGAGAACTGAATTGAATTCTAAATATTACATGCATTGTGTTCAGTTATATTACATGTATTTTCATGAGTTTTTACACTTTTGGTACCAGTGTATTGAATTATTGTGTGTTAATATATCGTTAAAAGAATGGCACACACGTGTTAGATCTCACATATATATATAGATATATGCTGTACATGTTATGAAAGCTTTATTGTTAATATATGACATATGCCTGAGGTAGAACATTCTTATTTATGATATTATGATTTGTTAAAAAAAAGAATATCACATACATTCGCTCTTATTAATTATTAAATTTATTAAATTGGCAAGGACAATTACTCCACGTTTACTAATAAGATGATCTTTATATCAGTCGTAATTGGCAAATTTAGATTTCTGCTTAACGTACAACAAACTAACCGGACTAGATGTTGTTTGGCGTTCAGGAATAAAACTTTACAAATCTGACATAGAGAACATAGTGAAACAAATCATGTTTCAATCAATTGTCCGTTGTACAATAATAAATTATAAAATTATTTTCCATGACTAATATATATACTGAAACGATGCGGACAAAAAACAATTAGTTACTATACTAATTTTCATTGAAAAGGAGTAAGCTAATATATTAAATTTTAGTTAAAAAGACACAGCTACATCGTTTGATAGCTTTACTTGATAATATACTTGCTAGAATGGAATGTTTTTAGGTCCGCTGGCTCGCCGAAACGGTTGATTTATTTCAATGAAAATATTAATTAATATTTCTAATCATTTGTTAACTTATATTGTAACAATGTTTCATTTTAGGCCTTAACATGACAGACATAGCAAACGCAACTTTATCAACGCAGTCTAAAAGCGAGGTTTATAACGCCAGTAACGCCATTGACGGATATGACGAAACAAATATGGTCAGTTGTCTGTGCTGTACGCATACACATAAAGACGACAAGGAGCCCACACTGAAAATTTTCTTGGATCGTCCATACCCAATAAAGAAAATAGTCGCTTTCGGGCGTACAGACATACCAAACGGTAATTATACAAATAGTTTAATTTACATGTCTCGAGCCATTTATAAACAAAATAATTGCGTAGGCCTACACGAGATTCTCGTCCATGTATCTACCGATCAGTTATAATTCGTAACTTGTGCTGTTCAGAGTCTAACTAAAGGATAATTATTAATGGATTTTATAAGTAATATAGTAGTTTGATAGGAAAAAACTCTTTAAATGTCTTAAAGTGCACACAGCATCTCATTAACATAAATATCCAAATTGTTTGGTATATAAAATCCAACAAAACGTGACCAAAACAATATTTTAATCAGAGTTGTAAACTTGAAACGAATTTCCCATTCTAAAAATAGATATCTCTTAAATACTGATTGGCGATCTTAACATGTGGTGCGGCAGTTTTGCTATATATTGCTCTACTGTCATTATATGATGCGGTACATTTGTTTTATGATGCGAAACATTTGTTATATGATCATGTTGTTTTTATATGACTCTGTAGTGTTGTTATATGACGCTGTGCATTAGCTATGTGATGCCTTGAATGTATTATGTGGTGCTGTAGTTTTGGTTATTTGAAACTATGACCGTAATTGTGTTATATAATGCTGTATTTGATCCTGTTCATAAACTTTACGATACTGTAGGTAAATGATAAATATGCAACAGTAGTTAAGCAATATGATGAAAGACTTTTGTTATGTGATGTGTTATATGTTACTGTAGTTTTGTAATATGATTGCAGTACTTTCCTTATTCTATGCTCTGCGTTTGTCACGCCCTGTTGTAGTTATGTTATATAAAGCTGTAAATTTGTTAAATGATGCGCTAGTTTTGTTATATGATGCGCTAGTTTTGTTATATGATGTTATACGTTTGTTATATGATGGGCTAGTTTTGTTATATTATGCAGTACATTTGTTATATGATGCAGAATATTTGTTATATGATGCGCAAGTTTTGTTATATGATGGGCTAGTTTTGTTATATGATGTTATACGTTTGTTATATGATGGGCTAGTTTTGTTATATTATGCAATACATTTGTTATATGATGCAGAATATTTGTTATATGATGTGCTAGTTTTGTTATATGATGCTGTACATTTGTTATATGATGCGCTAGTTTTGTTTCATGATGCTGTACGTTTGTTATATGATGCGCTAGTTTTGTTATATGATGCACTAGTTTTGTTATATGATGCAGTACATTTGTTATAAGATGGCTAGTTTTGTTATATGATACAATAGTATTACTATATAATGTTGCGCATTTGATTTTGCTGCGTAGTACTCATGCTGTAAATTTGTTATATATCCCTATGCATTTATAATGTAATACTTCACCATTACGATACGATGCTGTAAATTTGTAATATGGTGCTGTGCATTAGTTATGTGGTGCTGTGCATTTTTTTATATGATGCTGTGCATTAGTTATGCGATCCTTTACAATTGTTTTGTGATTCTGCACGATTGCTATAATTATGATGCTGTTGTTTTGTTATAAGATATGTAAATAACTTCGTCATGTAATACTGTATATTCGTTATGTAAGCCTGTACTAGTTGTTATATGGCGCTGTAGTTTTGCCATATTATGTTGTGCTTTGGTTATTGCATTTATATTCGAGTTGCTTTGCATTAGTAATTTGATGCAGTATTATTTATATGTTGCCATAAATTCATTACAAGATACTGTTTTTATATATATTTGTTATATGGTGCGGTAGTTCTGTGGTATACCATACATAATATGAATAACACATTTACCTATATTGTGCGTAAATGTTTACCTGGCACTCGTTAATCTTTGGCAATATGTCGGGAGTTTAAACTATCTATAATGCGTGAATGCGATATGATGCCGATTTATCAATATATCTGTATCGGTTTATCAACAGCATTATATCCCTATTTACGTTCAGGCGCCGAAAATCAATTTACAGATATTTGCGGATTCCATGAGCCCCGGGTAAATACTAACGGACAATGCATGTATAAACTGAATGAAGGAGGAAGGTCACGAATGTAAATAGTATTGTTTTATATTACGCAAAAATACTCATGTGTCTTTATCCTACAACTCTCCTTAGACTCATGGCCACGGCTACTAAATTCAGATGTGAAAGTCTATCTAGACAATCAATCCGTGAACCAAAGCTACAACAACTCCACAAAGCAAGTGACTGTGAGCCTAGATGGTGCCATTCTTGCAAGAAATATCACAATCAACCGTACAGTCCCTCATGATCAAACATGGTATTTAATAGTTTGTGAACTAGTGGTTACCGTATTAGGTAAGAATCTTTACATATAAACTAATGCATTATTATAATATTATGAAATTCCTTATATAAATTAAGTATAATGCGATTGTGTGGTTTACAATTCGTCTAATATATATATATATATCATATTACAATATGCCTAACGCAATTTAAAACACAACACTTTTAGATATTGAGGATGAGATAGATAATAAATAGAGAACCAATACATTATTGTTGATTTCAAGAACATGTAAGTAGCATTCTTTTTTTCATCAAGTAAGCACTGTTCAAACGGTACGGCATACCAAGTTCAGTGCCCACCTGTGAATGTATTTGTCATTGCTATATTATTTGCTGAAACCCACTTTGTTGCCTTTTGTTTCATTATTAAAAACTGTGAAATAACGCACTAAAAATGGGTCGAATGGGATTACTCGCTTTTAATTTAGGTCAATTATGGCCCCTTTAATACTTCGACTCCTTTTTTATAATAGTATCATCCAATACCTTATAAACTAGTCATACATCAAATGAACCTCATATTATTATTTCTTCAATACCATTTTAACGACCCAAGAAGACAAGTGGGGTAGCTTAATTTGACTTTAAGTATAATAATAGCCTCTTAAATACTTAAAACTACTAGTCATATATAAAGAAATGTCACGACTGTCTTCTCTACCATTAGAGGTATCTCTTCTATGCAAAATGATTGCCCTTTAAATACTTATTAATTTGATGAAGATATTTTAGAAATATCTCATATATTGAAAATACATTTTGGCTTCAATTGAAAATAACTTGGTTTGTTCAGCGTTACCACATACGGGCACGTGTCATCAACTTAACTTGTGTGTTTTAGCTGTAGAGTTTTATCCCTATTTGTCACAACGATCCCCGCTACCATTAGCAACACACGTGGAGTTACCCTGTCCTAGACAAAATTATTGCCCTTTTAATACTTATGAATATGGTTTAGAAATAACACATATCTCTGAAAAATTATTTGGGTTTTAATTGAAAAAGACTTGGTATGTTCAGCATTACAGAAACCCGTAACGGATACGTGTCATATTTTTTAGGTTTGGAATTATTATCCTTTTTTATATCAGCTGTCTCCACTGCCACAAGGGACACAAGTAGAGTTAAACTGTTATGGATAAAATGATTGGCCTTTTTATACTTAGAAATTCGATGAAGGTGTTTTAGAAATATCTCATATCTCTGAAAATACATTTGGGATTTAATTAAAAAATAATTTGCATGTTCAGCATTACAGAGACACGTGCGGAAAAGTGTCATGACCTTTACCTGTAGTTTTTAGGTTTAGAATTAAATCTCTTTTTATCTTCTTCTTAATCGCATTTAATTAGAATTATATGATCACAGTATTTCTATGATTGTGGTTGTGACAAGCTTCGAAGTTTTCTCCAGTTCTCTGTTATCCGATAGCTGGTATTCTGAGTCAAGCTACCAAACGTCGAGCGCTCTGTTCTCCTACAACTCTCGTGTTGTTGTTGTTTTTCAGAGTGTGAAGACGGTCAGTTTCTATTGGGTGCAGAAGTGTGTGTCATGCCATTGTACCAATAATTATTGCAATTCTTCTACTGCGTACATGTCCGACAGGTGGCTGTAAAGACGGATGGATAGGAGTAAGTTGCAATCAGAGTAAGTTTATACTATATCAATATTTTAAATATTAACTATATTAACTATTAACATTGGAAAACACCATTTTAAAAACATATTTAGGAAATTAAAGAATTCCTTTTGTTTCTTGTTGCTTTCATGAGGTATTCACTGAAATGCACCACGCCTAAGTGATCCTAAGGAAAACTTATGTTTTGGGTGTTTCATTCAAGTTCATACTCCAAATAAGGTCAAGCAATACTAATTAATACACTATAACTTACATGTCCCATTTATAACGTGTGTTTACATAAAACTGAAAATGGTGATTCTAGTTATGCTATGATACTCCAGCAACTGAGTTTTACGATATATGACTGAAATAAACAACACCAAATATAAACATACTTATGTTTTCTTTCATAAACTCAGCCAAACATAAATTATTTACATAATAGTAGCCATAACTTATCCTGTTAAGCTATAAATAACAAATAGAATATAAGGCGACGATATGCGCAGACATAGAGTATTTATTAATTTAATTTCAGTGAACAATATATTTCCAATTAAAATAAAATAATATATCTCCAGCGATGTTTCACTTAAAACATGTCCACTGTAGTGTTGTAGTTGTGCTGTCCTTAACATCAACAATTTGAAACACTGAGCTTACAAGCTGTCACTGTCCTGAACACACCGCTGCCTTTAATTCAAGTTTAGGACTCAAAATGCAATCACAAAACCATTTCTGAAAAATAGAAAACAACAATTAACATCTTAATCATATACATGTATAATATATAAGTAAATTAATAATCAATTGCGTTTTAACTCGTAGATCCTGAGGGTACCTCTTATAACAAGAATGTAAAAGCTGAAGCATAAAAACAGTCATTAAGAAAGGTTGGGTGTGTGGGCAACTGAACAACTTTTAAAAACAAATGACAATCGATAAGCTCTCTATGTCTACCAATCTTCGATTAACATAACCGCACCTTCATTTGTCTATTTATAGACATTTTGGTCACTTCGCACGAGAAAAAGTGCCCAAAAAACGCTTATTTAATTTACATACTTGTAAATCCTATCCATGTTTCTCAGTTCCGAATCACGAAATTACTTATTCCGAACTACAAAGAATATATAAAATTACATTGTCGTTTTTACACGACATCAATAGCATGGTACGAAAATGTGATTGTAACAGAGTTACATTTTTATACATAAAATGACTACACATAACCCTTAGGTTTTCACAGCACCCTTTATGTACAGGTAATAACATGTAATTACATAGATGGTAGTGAACACTTTTTATATGTAGACTGCACAGTATAACTGGTCAGTTGTATTGTTTTTTTGAGAGAGGAAGATGTGTTGAATTGCGTGAAGGTCTGGGACCTTACATAGAAATAGGAAAATGACTTGAAGTGAAGTTGAATGAAAGATGTGGCGAGAATAATAATATGAAGTTGATGATCAAGAATTCTAGTGAAGTTCGGTGAGTGATACATTGTAAATATATAATATTGCTGGAATTATGTTTTTGTCTTATACTGAGTATCGAAAAAATTTAAATGTATTGCACGATGTAATAAAAATATCTTTACTAAACAAAATGACACCATAAACATTGTTGCAGTGATGCAGATGTTACTGTATTTCGTTTCCTGAATAATTTACAAGCAAGTCACTGAAGACAGGATAACGATGTAAATGTATCTTTTCAGCTTGTCGTAATGGGAAATACGGTAAGCAGTGTATGCATGACTGTGCTGGGCATTGCAAGGACAACGCAACATGTAACCATACAAACGGGATATGCTCTGATGGGTGTGAAGCTGGTTACGAAGGCAACACTTGCGACACAAGTGAGTAATATTTACAGAGTGACTAACCTATGAGATATTTTGGTATTGTACATATCTATTTTCTTTCATAAAAGAATGACGACGCTTAAGGTAAGATCTTATTTAGTAAATTCGATACTCGACTGATTTTCACAAAATATACTGCAGCTTACACTAGACTATGAATGATTTCTGAGTATTTGTATAATGTACTTTTCTCGAATACTTATATCTGGTATATATGTGAACGACAGCATGACATTTTTTCTCAATTAAAATGGTTATTTATTTAGGAGTTTATTTATTGGTCAAATTCTACTAAATATAAAGACAGTTTTGAAAGTATAAAGCTTACCTATATATTTGATATTTGTATTTAGAAAATTAGCAGTGTACGTTATCAAAACATCATAATTTTATGAGCTAATCAAAGGTGCTGTCATCATGACATATCACAATTTTATGAGCTAATCAAAGGTGCTGTTATCATGACATATCATAATTTTGAATATGTTTTGCACCAA
Source organism: Panopea generosa (assembly GCA_029582155.1). Classification (NCBI taxonomy): domain Eukaryota; kingdom Metazoa; phylum Mollusca; class Bivalvia; order Adapedonta; family Hiatellidae; genus Panopea; species Panopea generosa. The sequence goes on along the minus strand of CM055896.1, from coordinate 2,219,150 downwards.
AGCTGGTATGACTCTTTAAAAGCGTTGGCAATCGCTCAGTGATTGAACTTTGGTGTTTAGATTATTAAAACTTGAAAAATGTTACAGAAGTGTCTGTATTCTCTTCTTTCTACTCATGGGTAGTGGAAGTACTAATTACAAGACTGAATGCTATCTGATTAAGATTATTTTAAACAGATAATCTTGTTTTTGGTGTGTAAACTACATTCATTTATCTTTAAATAACTGACAGAAAGGGGACAGTGTGCAATATTTTGAAGTTTCGGATAACGTTTTAGTGCATAGCAGTTTTAAAGTATGCCTTAAAAGTATATACAGGCTGTATAGTGACGCGAATAACGTAGATATGCATGTATCGGCGTTATTGTATTTGGGTGTGAATATATCAAAACATAGCGTTAGAATTACTGCAATGCTGTTTATATATGGAAATTTGGTATTATGAGTTATTATAAACATATATATGAAATTGTAGTGTTAAAATAATGAAAACAGTGTGTGTGTATATAGAAATCTAGTGTTAGAATGTTCTGAATGATGTATATAATTGAACTATAGAGTTGCATATAAATATATACGGAAATGTATTGTTAGAGTTCTGCCAGTGCTGTGTATAAATGGGAACATAGTGTTGGAATTATGACACTATTTTGCATATAGGGAAATGAACGTTTGAGTTATGACACTGGTTTATATGTATGAAAATGTAGTGTTAGAGGTATGCAAATGGTATGCATATATGTTTTGATGTAGTGTAGGAGTTTAAAAATGATATGTTTAGATATCGTCCAGTTAGAGCAATAAGATACCAATTGTATATGAAATAAGTAGGCACTTGGTATTGTTTTGCAGCAATGGGGCGATATGAACGTTGTATCATAGTTACTTGCATTGTATTCATATAAGGACATATAGTGTTAAAGCTATCAGAATGTTGTGCACATATGTATCGTAATGTAATGTAACAGTTGTAATAATGGTGTGTACTAGTAAAAAATGGAATGTAGTGTTTATGACAATGGTATACATGTACATATACGGGACTATTGCTAGAGATGTAGCATGGATGTATTTATAATGGAATGTAGTATTAGAGCTATTACACTGATATGCATATTGAGAAAAGTGTGTTATAATTATGGCAATGGTGTGTTTATATAGGAATAAAGTGTTATGGTAATAACAATGGTGTATTTATATGGGAATGAAGTGTTAGGGTAATAACAATGGTGTGTTTATATGGGAATGAAGTGTTAGGCTAATAACAATGGTGTGTTTATTTTGGAATGAAGTGTTAGAGTAATAACAATGGTGTGTTTATTTTGGAATGAAGTGTTCGGGTAATAACAATGGTGTCTTTATATGGGAATGAAGTGTAAGGGTAATAACAATGGCGTGTTTATTTTGGAATGAAGTGTTAGGGTAATAACAATGGTGTGTTCATTTTGGAATGAAGTGTTATGGTAATACCAATAGTGTGTTTATAGGGAAATGAAGTGTTAGGGTTATTACAATGATGCTTATACAAGAAAAGACAGAGGTAGACTTATGCCAATGATATGTGCATGCGTATAATTTATGTACAATTATGTTGTTATAGTAATAACAATGAGTTTATATTTTATTTGAAGAGTGGTTATAACGAAATAAAGCTCAGTTTTATGTTTGTTGTATTATTTTTATATAATTTTAATGACACTTATTCAGTTTGTTCTTCCGGCAACTATGGCTATGGATGCAACAATACGTGCGGCCATTGTAAGGAAAACACAGCTTGCAACGTGGTCAATGGGAACTGTTCGACAGGGTGTGTTGCTGGCTACATGGGAGATAACTGCAAACAGAGTAAGTATGTCTCTGCAATATATTTTAGATTTTTTACACAAGCAATATAACTGTACACATTAAAGGGATTCTGTCCAATGACCTGTGTTGTAAATGTGTATCATGTCACAAATATTACCCTACATGTGGGTCACATAAACGTTTGACATGTTTAAATGAGTTATTTCGTTTCATAAAGATTTTATTAACATTAATATTATCATTTATATTATTATCATTTTTATTATTATCATTATTATTATCAATATTCTCCTTTTTATGATTATTGTTAATAACATAATTATTACTATTATCATCTTTATTATTATTATAGTTTCATTATTTTTATTATCTCTATTATTATTATAATTATCATTATTATAATCACTATTATTATTATCATAATATTATTACTATTACTATTTTATTATTAATTTTATTATAACTATTATTTTTATTATTATTTCACAAAACAAAACGGAAACTGTTCACCTGTTTGTTCATATTTTTCTCATTCATAGGATAAACTACACTGACGTAACTACATGTAGCCATTTTGTTTAACTTTGATGTACTTGCAAGGTTTATTAAGCCAAAACTCATTTTACTAACACGACGTCATAGGTGATTCATCTTTAAAAATCTTACTACACAGTTGGATTGTGTTCTTTGGTCTAGTATATGAAAAACGTATATATATATATAAAATACAATATTTAAGATTTTCATCGAATTCAGATCTTTATGTAACGCAAAGTAAATTTCACTTAAGTCCACATTTGATTTTCATGCATTTACATCTACCGCTCCAGATATCAACTTTAAGTCTAACTTGATATCGAACAGTGACTATGTAAAGTGTATGTTAAGCATGAAGAATGTTCTGTTCTGTCAAACCATTAATATAAAAAGCTTAAATATGTCAAAAAGCATATTATTTCCAAGAAAGTGCGAAACCAAATGTTATATGATACCCTTTGCGGCACTTTGAAGTGTGGGAAGTTATCCTAGTCGAGATTTTATATGTATTGCTTCAGACTGCACCAACAACACGTTTGGAGAGAACTGTGTGCACAGATGTCACTGTGAAGAAGACCGACAGTGTCACACAGCCAAGGGGGAGTGCCCAGATGATCAATGTTCTATTGAGTTCGGTGGTCGGAACTGCAGCATAGGTAATCAACTTTGTATGCACATCAGATTAATTGTTGTTTTAAAATGTATTATTTCTCATTGTATATACATGCAAATAGCAACACAATGTTCATAACACAATAATAAGGATCAATAGAATGCTAAGATGTACATTTTATATTAACACGTGCCTTCAGACCATGTTTATATAATCTAACAATAAACATTAAAGCCGATCACATGGTTTAACTTTTTAAATAGTTTAGAATATGAAAATAATCACATTATTTGTTAGTTACGTAATTATATACGGCTTATATGTTGCTTTTTATAACTTAGTGTTGTCACAATTTGTAATATAAATATGAAATGTCTGTATGTATAACATAGGAAATAAGTTTGTGTTTGTAGAGAGAAGAGAAGAGATAGTATGAAGAATGACACAATTAGTACTTGACACTTCCAGTGGATCAATTAATGTTTACCACAAGTCATTTTCCTTATTGTTTTGGTTTGTTTGATGACACGGAAAATGCCAGAACCACATATTACTCGTACATTTTTTGTTCTGGCTTGTCATATTTTACCAGAACGAGAGGATGACATGTCAAGTAAAGTGCAATACAGCGACACTTATAAATATAAATACGACACAGCGGTATATAAATGTATCGTCCTTTCGCCTTCTGTTGGCATACTCATTGGTACTTTCGAACAACCTCCATAACAAACGTGACATGTCGTTATGTCCGTTCAACCTTCCGGAACAAAACAGTATGGCAGCACAATACAACCACCGTTAAGATCGGCGAATTTGGCCTCTGTGCAAACCTTGATCGCAAATTTTGACAATTGAATTACTTTAGTAAAATATGTTTACGTTTAGATTTAAACACTTGATAGTTTATTGATTGATTGATTGAATATTAAGCGTCATTTTTATGCCATCGATGGCTAACAGACGATCAGTTAACCTAACCACTGTTTCCTGGGATTAACCAGTACTCGAGCACACCCCTACTCCGCAAGTAACTGATAACTTTCCCACTTGAATCATCGGTGAGTGACGATGATAATGAGACACAATTTCGTATATCATTCATCACGGATAATGTTGCCGGGCGGGGATTCGAACTCACGATCCCTGGATTGATAGCACGACTCAATACATGATGTCAAAAATACATTGATAGAATAAATTAGAATTTTTTTTTCAATACAGTTGAGATAGACAAAAATGTTTGTGCTCTATAACCTAGTTTGATAAAGCATCTTAATACACTTAATGTACAACACTCACTTTCTACCAACATTCAGTTTCATATTTCTAGAAGCCCGTGTGGTTCCGGCTAAGAATAGAATCACTGCCGATCTCTGCAGAGGGTTGGGAATCCTCCGAATGGATGTCATGTTCATTTTATCATGTTTTTGTCATGTTCACTATTGTGGTTAAATTATCAACCCCTGTGTGGTTTCAGGGAGCCATATGAGTGATGGCAAGAATAGGACCACTGTGGCTCATGTCGTAAGAAGCGACAATTTGAGTAATACGATAGCATTTGCTGAAACTCTGCAATTCTGCAGGTATCAAGGTTCTAGGTTCATTCTGCATATTCATTTGCTGATGTATTATTTTCAAATCTGTATGTTAATTTGTTATTTTTGTACATGTAGAGTGAACTTGGAATCTTCCATCCTGTTGGCGTCGAATAACATATAATGTGTTGGTACGCCGTAAAACCCTATTGATTCATTCATATTTCTAGAAGGAAAAATCGGTTTCGCATTTGTAGGAATATTTCATACACATTCTTTCAAGCAACATTCGGTTTCTTATTTCTAGAAGATAAAATTGGTTTGAGATTTCGAGAAATATTTGTTTTGCATATGCGACTAATAATATTCATATATTAATATACAATTGTGTGACAATTGTTATGGGATATGTAACCATCTTCCTTTTAATTTTTGTATGTTTTGCAATTGGTAAAATCTCAAGCCGGTGTAGTGTTTATATCTCTGTATGCAGTAAAGTCATAAATATTGTATTAACGTCACAATATGATACTCATATCACGTGAACAATATCCTTGTCATTATTGTGAGTGTTTCAAGTAGAACTGAATCATCTTGTACTTAATTGTACTCAATTGCGACTACTTAAGAAGCATACGACTTTTGTATTAATTCCGAATTATTACAAATATTTGATGCTGCTATCTAAATGAAAGGTTAATAATGATTTATGATAATTGTATTTTCATTGGTTCCAAAGTTTATGAACTATGTGAATACGATTAAGAAAATTATGTTTCTGTTATGTAAAGAAGCATGTATGTCTCTACACAAGTATTTTTTTCATAAGCAATTAGTCTTATTATAAGCCGGACGCGGCTAGTTTAGCCTGTAGCGCGTCTGACTATCATTCCAGGGGTCGTGAGTATGAATTCCCGCCGGGTCAGAGTCTCCGTGATGCCTGATAAGTGACATTGCGTTTCCATGTCAATTTTCTCTCATCGCTGAATCAAGTGGGAAAGCTATCAGTTTAACCTTTCTTGATTACAGGAACGAGTGGTTAGGTTAGCTTATAATATTTTAGTTATCGGTGGCATAAAATGACTCTAAATAGATACTAAATATTGAAGCGTAAATACTTATTATATAAAATAGATTATTACATTTTGTACGTGTTTCTTATCTTAACTTTTTTCAGATCTCAACATATTGACTAACATTAAAGACAAAGTTATTACATCTATGTCAAAGCCATACAATAACTGGACATCAGACAAGGTCATAGATGGCATCATACCAACAGGCAATGAAACTCCGGACACGTGTCTGTGTTGTGCTGCGACAATAGTAAACGAGTCCTGGTGGAGGTTAAATCTAAGCATGCTGTATCCAGTAAAGGCAATTCGGTTTTATGGGAGAAATGATGGTAGGTGCACATGAGCTATTTTATGGGAGATAAAGTGATACATGTAAGCACATGTGAGGTTTGCAATGTTATAGAACAAATGATAATTTACACATATACGCTTGAAGTTATTCATTGCGAACTGGCTATAAGCATAGGTGAGCTAAGAACCATTATGGGAGATATAGATGTAAGCACATGTGAGGTTTGCAATTTCATGGGAGAAATGATGGTTAAAACATGTAAGTTTAAAGTTATTCTTTTTAAATGGAGAACTTGCTACAAGCACAGGTGAGCCAAGAACCATTATGGAATATATATATGTAAGCACATGTGAGGTTTGCAATTTCATGGGAGAAATGATGGTTAAAACATGTAAGTTTAAAGTTATTCTTTTTAAATGGAGAACTTGCTACAAGCACAGGTGAGCCAAGAACCATTATGGAATATATATATGTAAGCACATGTGAGGTTTGCAATTTCATGGGAGAAATGATGGTTAGTACATGTAAGTTTAAAGTTATTCTTTTTAAATGGAGAACTGGCTACAAGCAAAGGTGAGCTAAGAACCATTATGGGATATATAGATGTAAGCACATGTGAAGTTTGCAATTTTATGGGAGAAATGATGGTAAACACATATAAGCTTCAAGTTTGATTTAGTTGTAATTTGAATATAGAAGTTGCTTTAAGCACAAATGAGCTAAGATCTATTATGGTTTATATGATTATAAATAATAATCTTCTGATAGATATGATGGTACATCTAATCATATGTATATGCAGCTTTTCACACTTTGAAGTCATGATTAGAAATTAGATATATTGACTTTTATAATTGTGAGTGATAGCCGAGTAATGTTGATATATAGCTGCAGATGATATAGCCTTATTTGAGCTCAATAAGAAGATGAAGAAGATTATTTCATTTCCTCGTAATAGGTCGAGGTCATCCCACACTTTACCGCACAATGTATGATTGTTCTTTTAAACAAGTCATTGTGATTTATGAACAGAACAAGATATAAACACATTTTAATGGAATTTTAAATACTCAACTGCTGAAATTTTCTTACAATACTTATCAAATGAAACTAAAATTTCAAAATGAAATGTTTATGCAAAATTTGATATGACTAAAATTTACCAATAAGGACAGGCGAAAAGAAATAGATGAGTAAGAATTTGGTAGTTACACACATGTATAAATATTAAAGATTTGCCTGTAAAAAACAAAATAAAGGATATACCAAATGATTACCTTTTAAGTATAATAATTATGTTTTTCCTTAATTCAAAATATTTAAATATATACATTGCAATATTTTGCACATCTCATCGCTTTCGAACGTCATGCAACATGCTGCAATTTCTCACAAAATAAGGTTATATGTATTTCTTTCTCTAATCGTTATACGTGTGACATTCCAACATAAAATGAAATTCATCTTCCAACACAGTATGTATTACTTACTATATATTCAATTTAATTTGGAGAAACAGCTCTACCAAGGTCGCAATAAAGTCTTACAAGTCAAAAATAAAACGATTGCAATCATTATAGTAAAATGTAACCAAATTTGAATATTGTTAACATATATAGAAATATACACAACCTACCCAAGAGCCACCTAATTGTATTTTATATTGAAGTTTGGACTTGATGCCATAAGTGTTCCGCATTAAAGGAGGCTTGGTATCTCCGAACAAGTCACTGTTTCATTGTCAACGTTACCCATGCTATAAAATAGAAAATAATTTCACTTTATTACGTTTTTCAAATTATATATTAAAAATGATTTTTTGTGCGGCATACGTACAAACGAGATGTTTTTGTAATGAAAAAAAAATATTTTAATGAAGATTGAAAGTAAAAATATTCCAACTGTTTCTTTCCTAAGTAAACCTTAATGATAAGGATGGATTCCAAATTATATATTGATATTAAAGTTGAGGGAAATACGTACGTACGAGACAACACTTTCATTTTGTGCAATATTTAATAAAAAATGTATATATTAATAAAAATTAAAAAAACACTAACGTCGCTTTAAGCCTAGAAAAAAATGCTAAAACATATTCAGAAGATTACAAATGTGTTTTCTGTACATGTTCGCCGTTACATGCAATTTGGATATCAATGCATATCCTATGTTACTGTAAACTCTAAATGCATGCACGTGTGTTAAACGCGCAGTTTACCTCATAAGAGTAACTGGGGCTCGTCCAGTTTGCGACAATAACACAGAATTTATAATAACATTTAAATAGTACTCCTTGTATTTGTTTCCATCAAATATTGTTTTAAACATTTAAAAAATAAATCACATATTATTCGCCTAATACCTACAGGCGTTATAAATGTTTGTTTCAGAACAAAACCATAATCGGTTCGGTGGATTTTCACTGTACGCGAGTAACTCATCGGATATGTCAGAAAATCCGATCTACACCAACAACATGTCCGAGCCAGGACATGTATTTGACATACATATAAATGATACTCTATTGCAATACATCAACATAACAAAAAAGACCAACCTCACAATTTGTGAAATCAAAGTTATCAAAGGAGGTACGTTTTCAGTTTAATCTTCATTTGTAGCCATTATATTAAATTGTTATTTCGGTGCATCGAAAGTGGGTCCAAAAGCTTCTCAACGGCTGAAGAGCATAAGTCTTCAAAATAAGAAAGTTTGGTCAAGTGGGGTCATTTATGCTAAATGTAACTCGAATGATGTTAGTTTGAAAATTTTGGCCTGAAACAACACTGTCATTAAGCAATAGTTTTGGAATATCTAGGACGAGTCCTAACCTAATGCCACAACCCATCTGAACCAACCAGTCAGGCTGGTCAGCGGTTTATGACCAACTTTCTTGTTCCATATTTGTTTTTATTTAGTTGAGAATACCATATAACTATAACATACATGTAGATGCTTGTAATATGGTTGGCATTTATATCATGCCAAGTAAGTATACTAAATAGTACATTTAATACATTATACATTTAATGAATATTTATTTATACATGTAAATGTACTAAATGTTATATTTATATAATATTATGTAAGAAGGCTAATTATAAGTTGCATTTTTACAATGTTATGTGAATTTACTTATGAAAATTATATTGTATACACGTTAATGTACTTATCAATATAATATCCTGTAGATATATCATATGTAGAATTTTTACAGTGTCATGTAAATTTAACAATTATGTAAATAATATAAGTATAATATCATGTAAATAAACTTATGTTTTCCAATTTTATTAAAACCTACTGAATTATATAGTTATAAATGTTAATATACTAAAAATATGTGCATGTAGACTAATAAATGATATCAAATACACACGTGAATAAATAACTCTTACGTTTCCTAAATTAGATATAAATATGTACATGTAAACATACCGTACACTACGTAATTATTGGTAGTAAATTGCTATACATGCGTTTTAAATAAACTCAACTTTATAATCAGTTAATACTTATTCATTTAGCATATACTTCGAATGTGAAACAAGTTATTACAGCTTATACAAGTCACGCTCAAAGTCTCGCAGAACCACTACTAAACATATGCGGAAAACGTGTCTTATTCAAGGACACCACATATAGCTGTTCCGGTCCTGGGATCGATGATCTATCACCGGACCACACGCACCACAATATCTACATTTGCACACATTTGTAAATGAATATGAAATTAAATAGTGCATTTAAAAATAATAATGTACCAATACTCAATATCGTATTTGTACTTTTGATAGACTATTGCTTTTTGGCAATTTACTAAATATGCAAATATTCATGTATATAAAAAGCATATGCACATTTCACAAATATATCATAAAATAGTACATTTGCATTCATGTGATAAACATTTGCATTCATGTGATATATATACTGAATGTAATAAGTTTACATGCAAACATTGCATATGTACATGGAAATAAATCAAACATTATAATTGTACATGTAAATGTTTTAATGTAACATTTACATAATGTAAGTAAGTCTGTAGAATGGACCTAACTCGCCCGATCGGTTTCGTTAGACAGTTATGAAATTGAGCACGTTGGTTGGCCAGTTGCTTTAGGGAATTTTGAATTTCGTCTTAATTTAGTAAACGTTCAATAACTGTGAATTGTGGAACAATTAGTTATCTATGCCTATCATACAATTCATTGCAACTGGACGCTTACTAAACTGTGACGTCAGTCAATTTTTCAGTTGAAGCCATTGACCAATCAGTGTGCTCAAATGTGGATTTCCCAACATTGCTATTTAACAGACCCAATCGGGAGAACTGTGCCCGTTCCAAGACTACAAATTTTGTAAATATCACTCAGTATCAAAAGACTGTCGCATAAAATTCTTTAAGTAACATTAATATTCTAAATATAACCTTTTAACATGTTATCATAATCTATAGTCATTACTAAATATTACGTTTGTAGATAAAGGTTTATAAATTATAACATATCTAAATATATTTAGATTTAGATATATATTTCACACCATACATGTGATATACAGTCACAACTAAATATTACATAGATAAATAATTTTCTTTTATATTTCAATTTACTAAATCTGTAAATGGAAATATGCGAACCATTATCTAAGAACACAGATCAATCGGAGCAAGTGACGTCATATATTAAATACAATAAATTTAGTAGATTGTGTCGTATACATGTATGTATATATTATATTTAATTTACATAACAGACTGTCCCAAAGGAACGTTTGGAGATCAATGTTCTAAAACATGTCATTGTGCTGACGGCAAGGCGTGTGATGACTTTGATAATGGGAAATGTGAAACGCCAACATGCAAACCTGGGTGGCAAGGTCGGGCGTGTGATAGAGGTAAATGCTTTTGCATTTTATAATATATATGACTTTTGTTTCGTTTCTTGTTAATTTATGAACTACAAAATTGCACTAGCTTGTATAACTGCACGTAGTATTTATAAGTATTGGTATAAGTATATTATTTGGAATGCGATTGACCAATACGCATGTCCTTCAAATAAAAACTTATCCTTTTTGTAAAACTGACATGCGAAGTAGTTCGGTCTAAAAATACGATTGCTGTGTTTGAGCAATATTTTATTCGACGAATATATTATTAAAACTGCATTGTCTCGCTAATGTCTTATCAAATTAGTTCAAGTATCACATGCTTGGCCATCATTTGAGCACATACCGATATTTTTGTTTACAATAATTTATTTTAATGTAATTGCGTAGAAAACTCTGGGCCAAACCTTATGTGGCTCGCTGTATAGTCAATTTTCTGGCTGAGGAGAACCCGTATTGACTAGTTTTATCAGGGAGATCATCGGGCCAAATCTGTTACCTTTGGCCTGATCGGCACTCTACCAACTACGCTACCGTCTCCCGCATGCTGATAGAAATGGAACATGCAACTTGTGTGTGAAAGGAATGTTGTTTCTTTAATTGTTTTTGTTTTCTTTTGACAAAGACAGCAATACACAATGATAAAACAAGTATAATGTTTATTAAATCAATTAACTATGGAGTATGACATTTACTGGTAGATCGGTCTACAGATATCTAGAAATGAAAGTATGGGACCTCTGCGGCCGTGTGGTCAAAGGAGCCGTCTCGAGATCACTTACCTCTCACCACTAAGGTCAAAGGTTCGAATATTGCTTGCTCCAAAATATATTTATGTGAGAAAGTTTGCCAGTTACTTGTGTAGGGACGTGTGTTCAATATTTGGCCGGTCATACCAAAGACATGAAAATGGCTTAAAAAGCTTCATCGCTTGAGGTATAAGAGGTATCCACTTATTATGTTCTAAATGCATAGCCCACTGAGTAATCGAAGATGGATTATTGACACTTAGGTGTGTTGAGAGATCTTAAAGTAAATTAACATTTGATAAAAACGTAATGGTGTTGGTGTACCTTTGTACATTTATATCAGTTGCACATTACAATGCATACAATGTACCTTACTTACTTAGCATACTAGATCAAACGGTTATAAGTTAGTCATTCCAATCGCACTGTGTCCATCATAATTCATCCGTCAATCAGCCTCAATGGACTTTGTTTATAAAATATCGCATATCTTTTACGATCATTTATAAATAAGTAATCATAAGACTTTGTTTTCGAACTATTTTCTCTCATAAAAAGCCATTTTTGCATATATTGGTTAGTTACTAATAAATCAAATTATACTTGAATTATATTTTAATTTTTAAAAAAATCAACGTTTTAGTATACATTTTGATTCAGGATCATAATTTCTTAAGGCGCCAAGGAAGCTGCAATGGAATTAAGTTTATAAATACAATAATCATATCATCATATCACAATGTTCTTCATATTGCATATGCCGTATACTAGTAACTTATATACTCAAATTACGTATGAACATTTCCTACCACTTTTGCTTGAGATATACCATTGTTATCATTGGTTTAACGGGAATACAGAAGTAACGAAACCATGTTATATTAAATAAAGAACGAATGTGTAAGGTATTTGCAATGGTTATAATAGTGCGCGATCTCACTGGATCTTTTGTTTTCTGATTTCAGCATGCACTGATAGCTTCTTCGGTGTAAATTGTTTATCAAAATGTAGTAACTGTTATAATACAAATATATGTAATAAAATATCAGGAATCTGCCTAGGAAATTGCTCTGCTGGCTACAGGGGAAGACATTGTAACGAAAGTATGTTTAAACCAACGCTAGTTCCAATAATGAATGTCAAATTGTCTTTTTACAACAACATCGTTACACAGTATCTTAATATTAATGCTAGTTACACATTTTTATCTCTCTATGAAATATAAATATAACCCAAAATATGTTTAATGTCCTGTTTGAGAGATGCCGTTGTTGTTATTGGGTTATCGGAAAAATATATGCAATGGCGATCTCACTGGAACTTTTGTTTTCTGATTTCAGCATGCACTGATGGCTTTTTTGGTGTGGGCTGTTTATCCAAATGTAGTAACTGTTATAAAGATGTATGTAATAAAATATCAGGAATCTGCCCAGGAAATTGCTCTGCTGGCTACAGGGGAAGACATTGTAACGAAAGTATGTTTAAACCAACGCTAGTTCCAATAATGAATGTCAAAACAACATCGTTACACAGTATCTTAATATTAATGCCAGTTACACATTTTGATCTCTCTATAAAATATAAATATAACCCAAAATATGTTTAATGTCCTGTTTGAGATATACCGTTGTTGTTATTGGGTTAACGGGAAAATATATGCAATGGCGATCTCACTGGAACTTTTGTTTTCTGATTCCAGCATGCACTGATGGCTTCTTCGGTGTAAATTGTTTATCAAAATGTCGTAATTGTTATAATACAAATGTATGTAATAAAATATCAGGAATCTGCCCAGGAAATTGCTCTGCTAGCTAAAGGGGAAGACATTGTAACGAAAGTATGTTTAAACCAACGCTAGTTCCAATAATGAATGTCAAATTGTCTTTTTACAACAACATCGTTACACAGTATCTTAATATTAATGCCAGTTACAAATTCTTATCTCTCGATAAAATATAAATATAACCCAAAATATGTTTAATGTCCTGTTTGAGAGATACCGTTGTTGTTATTGGGTTAACGGGAAAATATATGCAATGGCGATCTCACTGGAACTTTTGTTTTCTGATTTCAGCATGCACTGATGGCTTTTTTGGTGTGGGCTGTTTATCCAAATGTAGTAACTGTTATAAAGATGTATGTAATAAAATATCAGGAATCTGCCCAGGAAATTGCTCTGCTGGCTACAGGGGAAGACATTGTAACGAAAGTACGTTTAAACCAACGCTAGTTCCAATAATGAATGTCAAAACAACATCGTTACACAGTATCTTAATATTAATGCCAGTTACACATTTTTATCTCTCTATAAAATATAAATATAACCCAAAATATGTTTAATGTCCTGTTTGAGAGATACCGTTGTTGTTATTGGGTTAACGGGAAAATATATGCAATGGCGATCTCACTGGAACTTTTGTTTTTTTATTTCAGCATGCACTGATGGCTTTTTTGGTGTGGGCTGTTTATCCAAATGTAGTAACTGTTATAATACAAATGTATGTAATAAAATATCAGGAATCTGCCTAGGAAATTGCTCTGCTGGCTACAGGGGAAGACATTGTAACGAAAGTATGTTTAAACCAACGCAAGTTCCAATAATGAATGTCAAATTGTCTTTTTACAACAACATCGTTACACAGTATCTTAATATTAATGCCAGTTACAAATTTTTATCTCTCTATAAAATATAAATATAATCCAAAATATGTTAATGTCCTGCTTGAGAGATACCGTTGTTGTTATTGAGTTAACGGGAAAATATATGCAATGGCGATCTCACTGGAACTTTTGTTTTCTGATTTGAGCATGCACTGATGGCTTTTCGATGTGGATTGTTTATCAAAATGTAGTAACTGTTATAATACAGATGTATGTAATAAAATATCAGGAATCTGCCCAGGAAATTGCTTTGCTGGCTACAGGGGAAGACATTGTTACCAAAGTATGTTAAACACCACACCAAATTCAATACTGTATGTCAGATTGTCTTTTTACAATAACACTGTTTCAACGTGTCTTAATATAAATGCAAGTTACACACTTTTTTCTCTCCATAAAATATAAATCAAAATATATTTGAGGAGCACCTGTTGTTTTTAAATGGCGCACATATAGAGAGCAGCAATCTGCATGTCTGACGTGTTCAATATATTTATATTTTGGCTTACCTCCATCAATTATTTCAAAAGATTTGTGTTTTGTTAAATGCTTTTTTCAATCATACAGTATGTAATTGTCAGATGAACGTTTATTTAGATTTTTTTTGTCACATTTTAAGAAATATTTGGCATTTCCCTGTCAGTACTATTTGATAACAGGATTCATGAAGCACGGAAGTACAAAAAAAACACAAAAAAACAGCAGGCTTTGTTTGAATTTTAGGAAACATATTCCATAAATTATATATATATATACAGAGCGAGTTACCTACTCCATATGTTACCACGTGACTATGCAATATGTAGAAATTTATTGGATCCAATAAAGTTTTTCATATTAATATGGTCAAAATTCAAGAAGGCGATTAAAATAAAACGAAACAAATTGAGTAGAAAGCTCAACGAAAAAAACAAACAACCAAGAAAATTTTTGTATGGCGATCGAGACGTTGAGATTATCCGATCCGAATAGCTGTCGCTGTAACTTCTTTCGTCTGCCACTTTGAACTCGCAACTTATAAAATATATAAAAAGATCAGTACACTGTTTTGTACGATATAAGAATATATTATACTCGTACGTATTGTGGTTAAAGTATTTTGGACTTAACAACTACGGCGTCTCGTCCAATATGATTTTCCCCACAATACAAAAACAAATCAAGATCCTTTAAGATAAATAAACCATAAGTTCAAAGCGGTAGACGAAGAGCGGAAGTTGCGGCGACAGATATTCATATGTTCTCAACGTCATCGTCATGCGGAACATTTTGCCGGTTGTTTGTTTTTATCGTTGAAATTTCTGCTAAATCTATTTCCTTTTTTTAAGTCGCCATCTTGAATTTTGAATTGCACAATATAAAAGTTATTGGATCCAATAAACTTCTACATATTGTACTGTCACGTGGTAACACCGGGAGTAGGTGACTGGCTATACACTTACAAGTATAGAATAATACTATTTCTTGTTTCAATCATCTTCGTGTTGCTATGTATAACATATTTGTCTACAGCATGCTTGAATGGAACTTTTGGCGCAAACTGCTCAAATGTGTGTTCTTCGTGTATCAGTAAGGTGTGTCATCCTGTAGATGGAAACTGTTCGTTTGGAGAACTGAGAAGTATAAAGACTTAATATACTATCCTACTATTGTTTTGGACTTTTTAGCGTTAACAGTTGTGATTCACTTGGTGTATATCAATTTAAGCATCCGGGGCCCGTTTTTACTAATCTTCGTGAGTCTTAAAATTTTGGTACGAACAAATTGTAATAACCTAGTAACAGTCCATATGCGCAGTATTTTTTGCAAATTTTAGAAATAATTATTTTATTAGACTTGCAAAAGACGAGTAAGCGACATACTCAATTAATTTCCTGACTATTTTTATACCTTCAAATTTTACACTAAGAAACTAAGAAACGGGCCCCAGGAGATAAATGTTGTTTAGAAGTAAATCAAACTTTTTTAACGGCCAAAATTGATTTTAAATGGGCAGAATCAATGAAATATTAAGTATGTATACATATTTGAAAACCTTTGATATGTGTAAAATATTGTTATAGAACTGCCTCAATTATCAGTAGTAATGGTCATCCGTTTTCATCCATCAGTTTTTTGCAATAATATTTATCTATAATTTGAAAAACGAAGAATTTTATTTCACTACTCATACGTAATTAAATTATGTTGTACCTCCAAATTGTGTTCGTTGTGGATGAAACATTTATTATAAAAACATGTATCAATATTGCAGTAGTAATTAATGTTATATACGTATATTCGTCTCTACATGTATTTATTAGACAGTATTTGGTAAGTAAAGTTTTAATAAAACATAACCCCAAAACGAAAGGTTAATAGAAATGAGAGATCTATTTTACTTGACATTTCACTAAATATGTATTTATTCAAGAGCTAAACATAAACTTAAAACGATGTTCATTCAACCACTATTTGCGTTTTTAGTATAAACAAAGCGCCCCAGTTTTGTACCCGACTATTAAACTTTACTACGTTTGAGCTTATGATGTAATCATTTTATTTCGCTCGTGATGTATACCGTGGTGTCGTCCCGCTTTCAGCGTTCTTGTTAAACCAAATAGTTGTTGATTAAATAAATATACGACGTTCATGTAGCCTGCAGATCGTACACATTTGAGTGTCAATGCAATTTGATTGAATAAAAGCTAAGGCCATAATAAACTAATTATCATCCCGGCCCGCCTTCTAATTTTCATGCCACCCCGTGAAACTGATATTATTGAAACATTTTGGCTTATTTAATGCAGCATTTGTTCATATCAAATTTACCACAAAAATATACATTAAGTTTGATTTATTGCTGCTTGTATATATAAAATAAATGGAAAGATAAAATACGAGAAAATAAATTTAAAAGAAGTCCCTGTCACGTGATACCATTATGGCGGCGATGAAGATTACGAAGCTTAATAATGACGACATTAGCTGCGCTATGGAGACCTATGTTTTTTGCATAAACCTGGCTAAAATCGCAAATAAGATTGAATGATTAATTGAATGTTTAGCGTCATTTTTATGCCATCGAGGGCTAACAGACGATCAGTCAACCTAACCACTATCTCCTTGGATCCCGAAAGGTTAACCAATACGCGAGCACACCCCATCTCCGCAAGTAACTGATAACTTTACCACTTGAATCAGCAGTTAGAGACGAATGATAATGAAATACTTTGTCGTATATCAATATTAAACAGAGACTGTTTCCGGGCGGGGATTCGAACTCACAACACCTGGTTTGATAGTCAGACGCGTAACCAACTGAACACATGAAGCTAGATCCACGAGAACATATTTTTATACTTAATTATGCTCAGATCGAAGTTGTAATGCATGTATAAATATCAAATTACATACACAACTAACTTTATAGAAGAAAAACTGTGTTCAGAGACGAGCAACATAATTACCATTTTTGTTATGTCTTTAAGAGAGAACAAAGGAGAAAGAGGAACCAACTACTGGGTTTATAGCGGGAATGATAGGAGCAATTTGTTTGTGTGTGGTCCTCATCGTTGTTACAGTATGCTATTTACGTAACGGGTATGCTGTTTTTATAATCATCATTGTTCTCAATATAGAAGTCACGTATTTGTTGTTATTATAACTTCACAATTACCAGGGTTGTCAATCTTGAATTAAGTCACGGGTATGTCGTTTCCATTACGATACAATTTCCAGGGTTGACCATCTTGAGTTAAGTCACGGGTATGTTGTTACTTCACAATTGGGTTGTCAAACTGAATTATGTAAGACACAGTGCTTATTGTTATCATTGCTGCACAATAAATAACCAAAGCTGTCAACGATGAATTAAGTCACGGATATATTGTTGTTATTATTACTACACAATTACATGTTTCGGAGTTGTCAACCTTAATCTAAAATTAAATCACAAATATGTTACTTTACACAAAGGTCTATCTGCAGATTTGAATTTGCCAGCAAAAGCAAGAAGCCGAAAGAAAACAAACCAGTTGCGTTAAATGATCTTACCAATAAAACCGATGTACCTGCTAATCGAGTCCCAGAGGAAAACAATGCTGCTGACGGTATGGATAATAACAATTGTTCAGTAAATGATGGAGATTTTATGGACTTAAGCAATTTTTTTTTGTTAAATATAGTGTCTGTTTTTTCTATAATTGGTGAAACATGTCGAAACTGGACTCCAAGGTTTAAAACGCTCAACTGAGATATATATATATTTCTTCAGTCAGCTAATTGAAACCTTACTTTCATTGCAGCATGCTTTAAGCTTTGCTGGTTTTAGAAAAAAAATGGAGAATGGATTCAGGATTGGCCCTTGTTTGCAGGATGATGCATGCTTTGTACAAAAAGTATCAACAAAATAAACACGAACAACAAAGCAATAATTAAACAGTATATGAATCAGTATATATCCGTTAAAACAAAACTAATACCCTGGACTGTTTATTATTGATTCTATACCCATAGTTTTATCTTTTGTCAACACGCAGAGGAATTAATCTGGTAGGATATTTTTTTCACAGGAACTGTTCCGGTTGAGATAAATAGCGTAGACAATACGTATTATAGCTTTTTGCCCCGCAACGAAGATATCAAGGTATATCAGCTGTGGGACTATATACAACAGCACATGAAAAATGGATGTGGTCCGTTCTACAATGAATATAAGGTAATTTGATGATAAAGATGCAAAGATGGAATACAGAAGTTGTACTGAAATGCTACTCAAATTTGCTTACTTGATACATTCTTTAATGTTATTTATTGCTTAACACCGTATCATTTTTACAGCTGTAAGATGAGATTTTCTTAAGATGTTTTCGTTTATCTTAAAGTTATATTGATTTAATTTTATTATTAACTAATTGCAGTTTTGTAATAGCCATTACCTGGTATGTACATATAAATACATAGGGATTATCTCTAAGCGGTTCAAAATGAATGATATCATGTATCTTGTTATTTGTAAAGTATCCAATTAATCATGATTGTTTGTCAATTTTAGGTCTTAGAGAGAGGACTTAAATATGACCACGACATTGCTTTAAAACCGGAGAATAAACCAAAGAACCGTTATAACGATATGGTTACATGTAAGTTAGTTATACGTATTACCGATATAACAATATTATAATGTGTGCATTTGCTATATTGAGTATTAGCGATATAACGATATTATATTATTTAAACTTGCTATAATTAGTATTAACGATATAACGATATTATTTTATGTAAATTTACTATAAGTAAGTTTTACCAAGTATAACGATATTATGTAAATTTGCTATAGTATTACCGTTATAGCGATATGGTTACATTTAAGTTTATGTTTGCTGTTGTAATATTGCCTACATAAAGATAATTATTTTTTTTATTCTTAATTTAATGACAAACTCATTTGGATAGTCAATATTCAATGATGTCCTCAAATAGATATAACATTTATGATATAAATGGAACAATCACTGATTCTCTAATACATTAGCAATTTAAGCTTACTAATCAAGCCACAGTTTTACTAGTTATCTCTATTTTAGATATTACAAAACTCAAATTTATGAAATTCTATAGTTTATTGAAATTGCTCAGTTTATACCATATCATTTAGCGATGAATAAACACTGTATTTGTTATGTCTACACTTCTGTGTGACTATTCAATAGTAAATGGCGAAATAATTTATTTGTTAAGATTCTCACATTGAGATGTTTAATGAAACCGGCTCCAACGAGGAGCGAAATTGAGAAATCTTAGAATTAAACAAGTTTAAGAATAGCTATTATAATACTTCATATCTGGCCCTATCATAGAAACTTTTTTATAAACATCCTATTGATATTGCTATGTGAAACATACACCATTATGTTATGTTTAATTTGTCTAACTGCAATGCATCATATTGAATAAATGACAATATTACATATGAATATGATATTCTTCATTGTAGATAACCAATCAAGAGTTAAGCTGATTCCGACGAGTTCTGAAGAGTCAGACTACATTAATGCTTCCTTTATTGACGTAAGTATGCTTAAACAGTTAACTTTGTTATGTAGTTTAAAAAGGCATAACGTCTTGTAGTTTTAATAGAGGTTGTAGCGATGTATGCAGTTTCTTGAAAATGAAATGATGTTGTAATGAGCACAACGTCACATCGAGCTTTACTAATTGATTGAATGAAGGAATTATACAATGAATGAACGAACGAGCTAATGAATGAAGGAGTGAATGAAGGAATGTGAATGAATAAATGAAATGACGTTGTAATGAGAACAACGTCACATCGAACTTTACTAATATATTGAATGAATGAATTCTACAATGAATGAACGAACGAGCTAATGAATGAAGGAGTGAATGAAGGAATGTGAATGAATAAATGAATAACTAAATGAATTAATTAATTATCTAATGGATGAATTAATAATTAGAAAATGAGAAATTGAAAATTGAATTAGTTATTGTTATACATGTATAAGGAAACAGTATAGTCTTTTATGTTTCCAATGGTAATTTCTCGAAACAAACATGCCTTCTGTGTTGGAATCTAATCTTTTTTACATAATATTTGATATTTATTGGTATGGATTATGTATCTCTTTATCTTATTGAAGTGGATCATCAGACATTATAGAGCCGGTTGGAATATACAATTCAGGAATTGCAATGACATATCAAGGGATACTCGAGAAAACAATAGTAGTGTTCTACCACTAGACCACGCACGTGACACCGTTATCTATATATAGCTCATTCAGCGTTCCAAAAACAGATAATCAGAGAGCATATACAGTTAGCTTTAATACCATGAAGACTGACTTTATATTGCAAGCATAAACGAATCTGAACACTCAAAGTATGCATACATGGATTTTTTCACTAATAACGATATATTTATAATTGAAAAGATCACTGAATAATGGAAATAAATGTAATTTCAGTGTTTACGTTCCTTTCATGTGACATTTACATGCAATTAGACATAAAAACTATATCTGCCATTATACTATTACATATATAAATATCCCTTCATTGTGTCCACCATATATCTTTTCAGGGTTTCGAGAAGTCGGCCAAATTCATTGCAACACAAGGTATGAAAGTATTGTTTACCAATACACATATTTCATATAACAACTCCATGTTACAGTAGCTGTATTAAAACTGCCCTGCTTATTTACTTGGAAACATTGATGTAGTCCGTGTTTCCATAGTCAGAATTATGTTTAATAGCCTAATATTTTTACATTTAAATTATTTATAAAGAACAAAAGATGTCTAGTGTGGTTGTTGCCAATCAGTGATATTGAGGAATATTTTGTGAAATCTTGATCTAATTATCAAAATACCATTGCAACATCAGAAACATATGGTTACTGCTTTTAAGTTGAATGCCTTAAGGACGGATAACGAATTAACTTCAGTCTGACCATTGCAACCAACTTTTTATGCCCATTTTGGGCATCATTCACATACTCCAGCCAAGCGTGACTTTTCTATATGAAATCTTTCTGTCATCTTTTGTTTTATTCCTACCAATGGCGCCAATATGACTGCAATAATAATCTCTTTGGTGTGTCTATTAATTGCACAAAACTTGTTGCCAGTGATTTGAATATTGCGTTTTAGATAATAACTCATTTACTGTTAATCATGGGTATCAATATCACTGGCAGATATCTATATCAATGACCTATATGGCTAACGAGTATAATATTGTGTATTGTATAAAGGGCCAACTACGGCTACTTTGGCGGATTTCTGGAGAATGATGTGGCAGCAAAAATCAGAAAAGATTGTCATGCTGACGAGACTTATAGAGGAAGGAAAGGTAGGACTTTTATGTTTTATTTTTGGCATTGTCAGGAGAATGCAATGCATTATGTACACATTTTTTGCAAAACCGGAAGTAAACATGTCTAACAACATGCCGGTGAAATGTATTTCTGAGATAAAGATCCACAATGTCATGAAATGACAAATTTCAATTTTTAGAAGACGGTAAATGAATATAATATTTATTTCAAACAAAAAAGAAGAAAACTTGTGTTTTGCAAGACATAGAATCAGTCATCAATTACAGTATACGATTGTAATAATGTGATTTCAATTTGAAGTGTATTGTTTTTCATTTGCATTTCAACGTATATTCAAGCACACTCTTTTTAATAAAATGCATTCAAGTAGTCTAAGAGGTTATGATCTGGTTTCCATACACATGTGTATACATTTATGTTGAATTGCTATTAACAGTTAATTTGATGGCTTTTAATGCCAGAGATAATTGGTTCAAGCGTTTTTCTTGGTAGTCTATTGCGTCTCGATGGGCATTTAGTCTGTAGATTTGGTATGTTAAATAGCAATGTTGGGAGAGCTCCATTTGAGCACGCTGATAGGTCAGTTGCTTCAACTTAAAGTTTCAATGACGTTACAGTTCTGTAAGCGTTCAATTGCTATGAATTGTGGGACAGAAACATTAGTCTCTGCTTTTTCATTGGAGGTTCACAGACTAGATTCGGGAGCTATACGATTCTGGGATACAGTAATGAGCTCTCAAAAACAATACGTGGCTAAGTACTTGTTTAACCAAGGAAACCGACTCGAAAAACGACAAATTTGAAAATCTGAGTCTGCCTTGCAATCGAGATACAACAAATTATCAGAAACAGTACTAATAACTATTTCTTTAAACACATACCGTTGTTTTTTTATTTATATCGTTTAGTATACTAGTCGAAACATAAACACGTCTTTATCTCGGACATGCAATGTATATGATGCATTTCTTTTTTAGAATAAATGTTATCTGTACTGGCCGGAAGATGGAAAGAAAACATTTGGAAATATCACGGTAAAGGCGCTTAAAACTGATACGTCAACGGATTACGTCAAGAGACATTTCACAATGCATAAGGTATTAACTATGTCTACTTTATTGTATTGCATTTCATTCTTACTAATACTCCATTACATGACAAACATGTTTTGTATCTGTATCACTTGCGTATATCTTTAATGTGTAACTACATATAGTATTCGTCTATGCCTTTTTTAGTTATAACAAACCACACTGATAAGTCCTAAATAACTGTTTTAACCCTTTGCTTCATATAGACGCATTGGGGCACTTCTAATATAGACGCATTTAGACACCTAATATAAAAGATTTTTTAATTATTGGGTGAATTATGTTTATATTAACTGATATAGTGGAAAACAGTGCAGGAAGTGTTCAGATTGCTCGTTACGAGCAATCTGAACTCTTCCTGTACTGTTTTCAAAGGCCTTCTGTGATTGGTGCGGGAAAACGCGTATCTATGGAGTAATGGGTTAAAACAAATGGACCGTCATTTTGATTTGACAAAAGTGTGTTTTTGTTTTGAATTACTTTTATTTATTTGAATCAAATCTAATCACTTGGCCAATAGTTATTGTAGAATGGCATTTATATTACAGACTGAAGTAAGTTCACTTTTCTTCTTTTTAACTACAAACTAATCTTAATAATAACTTACATATCGTACCATTAGAGCAATAAGGTACCAAGTGTATCTGAAATAAGAAGGCACTTGGTACCTTCTTGCATCAATGGGGCGATAATTTTTTCAATATCGAAGGACGAACCTCATAGATAGAACATTTGTTTTATGACGTCACGTTATTGTAATAAGACAGAATGGCAACATATTTGAGGAAATATAACAAACACTAGTGGTATTTAAGTTTAGAATCAGGCATAAATATGCATGTACATTTTTGTTAAACGGATGCCAACACTCGGAATCAGGTATCAGGTATCACTGTTTTCCCAAGAGCTTCCGCAGGAATCAGATTGGAACATCCTAATGCCAACCTAATACACATGAACTATGCTGTCGTTGATAGGGAAAAGAGGCACCTCGGTCTGTGATACAGTATCACTTCAAGACTTGGCCGGATAAGGGAGTGCCGGATAGTGCCTGGTGCTTGGTAAACTTCTGGAGAGTGGTGAATCAAAGTCCATCTTCCACAGACTCAGGGCCAATAGTTGTTCATTGCAGGTACGTCTATACATACGACTGTTTTCAAGCGCTATCGTTGACTTTTTGTAAACTAACTTAAACAGTGCTTTATAGGGAATCTATTCAATAGCATGTGATGTTTTATTACATCTTTGAAATATTAAACTCATGCTCCAATTAATAATTCGCACCCTGAGACCCTGAGACGTTATCACAAAAACTGTTCTATATAATTGCTATAATAAAAATTGAAAAAAGGGAACGATGGGAACTGTTTATTATCATGTTCACATACATAAGACGAATAAAACATACGAAATAAGCCATCATGTATAGCTATAAGGCTCCTGTTCAAGATTCAGTAAAGTGAAATGCATGATCATTTACTGACATAGTTATAGCTCAGTTATAGGTAGATGTAAAATAGTACACTCAAATGTAATGTCCTACTTGTTAACTAATGAGCAAAACACTAGTCAAGATTATTATCTCAATGATACATGCAAACTGAAATATCAAATAAAAATAATATTATGTCTTGTTATTTAATATATGTTCTTATCTCAAGTTACATTAAATGTCACACAGTATATGCATTTGCGCATTTTTTATTTGTTTTTGTAACAACTCTGTACACCAATACATTTAAAATAATAAATTGCTTTTTGTGTCTGCGTAATAAATCACACGCTAGTATCGTCAAATGTTTACATTTACCTGAAATATGTTATTGTTACATACAAGTATTATTAACTTCATCAGGCACTTGCACTTTGATGCATATATTCTGTCTTATCACAAGTTTGTTCTGTTTTTTATATTAGTTAAGTACATGTATCTTATTTGTTTTATTTCCTTTACACTGCTTTATTAGAAAACGTATACGGAGGTATATATGGCCGTTGGTGGGCATGCGTTCATACGATATGAATGTCATGAATATATTTAGGTTCAATGAATTAGTTACGTCGTGAATGTAAATGTATATATAAACTTAAAACGAAAATATCACTATTCAAATGTGTGTTTATTAGCAACACTATTATTGACTGAATGGACAGAGAAAAAAAATTATTATATCACATAATTATCAATGTGAATACAGACGTTAAACAATATTTTTTTTTATTATTAATCCAAGTGCTGGAATAGGAAGAACGGGAACGTATATAGCCTTGGACAATTTGTACAACCAGGCTATTGCAGAAGGGTCCATCCGACCTATACAGATGGTGGAGACTTTACGGCGACAAAGAGTCAATATGGTTCAGACTCAGGTACATTAGTTTAAGAAATAAAATGTTTATAGTATACGCACAATGGTTATATTTAACTTATAAGCGGCATCTACATGTACCTGAAAGAAACTGTTGATTTTAGTTTTGCATTAAGATCAGTATGTTCAATGTATGGCTCAAAAAGCAACGTCTAGAATCTCCAATGAACAATATTTTCCCAAGGATATATGAACAAATGTGCATTTTTTTAAAAATTAATGTTAATTACGTTTGATATATTAAATGTAATATACATATACCATATATGTATTACATATAAAGGAGATTGTGTCAGCAATTTACCTGATTATGTTTTATAAGCTTACAATTTTCCAATCGTTTGTTTAGGTTTCCTCCATATGGGTATTTGCATCATATTAAACCCTGTTTGAATATGAATACGTGTTATTCTAACATTTACATTCATCTGAGATATTTATAGGAACAGTGTTTCGATAAGAATGTCCTATATCTAATTCAATCCCTTGTGGACAATAATAGTTATAATGATCGTTTGTCAGAGTGACAGCCACTGTCTTACAACATGATTTTATATAACAGAAGCAGTATGTCTATCTACACGAGGCTGTGGCCGAAGCACTTCTGTTTGGAACTCATTTTGTATGGTCAAGCCAGTTCAAGTGTATGTATGACTACATGCTCGAGACAGAACCTGGATCAGCATTATCGAGATTAGAGGTGCAGTATAACGTAAGTAACACATTTACATGTTCATTTCATACCCATAAGTTTACCTAATCAATACCTGTCTTTATTTCTATGTGTCATTAACATTTACAAATAATATATCAAACATATATATTAACACTCATTGTTATTATATTTTTCTAACACTTTACGAATTTCAAACATATACCATATGCAAATATGAATTCATCGAGTATGTATTTACATATTAACTACATCATAGCAGTTTCTGTACTATTCTAAATTTTAAGTACTATATGTATTTTACAAAAATATCTGATCAAACACAATCTCTACATACATCCAAGTACACCATCTATCATATGGATTTAATGATAATTCATATTTTAAAAATCAAATCCAATGAACAAATTCAGTGTGCACAAGTTAAGCAATTTGCAATTTGCATATACAAATGATACAGAAATTAAACATGCTATACCTTTTAAAATGCAGCACCGGCAAAGTCAACATTCACAGTTATATCAGTGTCTTTAACGTACACTTTTGCACTGATTAGGAAGAGACATCTCATTGACCATAATCCAAGTGAACATTGAGGCAGATCCTCGTCTTGTTTGTTTTTCTCAGCCTCAACTGATAAATTTGGTAATATCAGGCACTAACATGGTTTTCTCTATATAAAATCATTGATCACCGCCTTTAAAGCATTGGTTATGTACCCTATGTTTATATATGTATGTATATAAGGCACGATACCATGCTTCATATAAACCATCCAGGGGTCGTGAGTTAGAACCCCCCGCCCGGCAACAGTCTCCGTGATGATTGATATACGGCATTGTATCTCATTATCATTCGTCTCTCACCACTGATTCAAGTGGGAAAGTTATCAGTTACTTGCGGAGATGAGGTGTGCTCGAGTACTGGTTAATCCCAGGAAACAGTGGTTAGGTTAACTGATCGTCTGTTAGCCCACGATGGCATAAAAATGACGCTTAATATTCAATCAATCAATCAATCAATCATATAAACCTTTTTAATAAATAAGAATAACTTTGTTATTACACACGAAATACGTTTGGTATTCATATTTTGATTTTCAAAGAAGACAAAGACAATGATACTTTCTACATAAATTAAACACTGTTTTTAATATAATTACCAGCTTATCAATGCAAGTTTGATGGATATAGGTACAACTACCGATGTCGAATCTGAATATTCTAATGTTACAACGATGGTGTCAGAAAGTAAGTATAACATGTTTGCCAATTTGTATGAACCATTTACATATATTCATCTGTTCCAATATCGGAATGTATTATTTTAAGTTTTACAATGATTTTGGAATAATAAGCTCTTACAATTAATACACATCAAGTGTTCTGGAGATATATATATATACATCAAGTTCAAAATGATCCTACGTACAACCGGTACTAAACAAAACAATTAACACTTGTGCATGATAATACCCTTGATTTCCCGGTCCTTAAGCTGATGCTCTCTACTACTTAATAGACCTGACGCGTGAACGAATATTGCTCCACTCATTGGTCGGTTACGTAACGTCAATATTACTAAACCTGATCCACATCTCCAAGTATATACAATGTAGTGTTTACTAAAACATCGTCAAATTGTCTTAGGAAAATGATGGAGATGGAACCAATTTTGATCGCTGATTTGACTATCAACTTGTTTGATTGACAACCCGCGCCATGTCAATTATATGTTGTTCATTTTATATAAACACGTGTTTAATGAGTTTTAGATATTTCTCAGTAATTTGTTTTTATACTGTCATACTATGAAAGTGAAATTATGACTAGTAATTAACTGATTTCTATCAAAAAACATAAATCACCCCTTTGGTGCAAAGAGGCACCAAGTGCCTTCTTATTTCATATACACTTGGTACCTTATTGCACTATTTGGATGAAATTTGGTTCAGAGATATAGCAATTAAATTTCACTCATGAACATTAAATTGATATGCACATAGACGGCTCTGTGCCATTTGTGACAATACCACTTAATCCCCAACACCCCTTCTTCTTGTACTTCGTATATGCTTATATTTGTCAAACTAAGGCATATTATCGAAATAACAAATAAAAAAACTGTTTGTTTCTAATTAGGTTGGATGGTAATTAATCTCTAAATTAAATATTTAATTAATCATGTGATATTTTTGTTTAAAAATTTTGACCGCTCTTTCCGAAAACATTCTCTTTTCAGAAACTATATTTTGTTAATAATTAAATGTTGATTATTGACCTTCTTCGAGCTTTTCCTTTGAATGAATATGTTTTAAAATAACGATAAACGCTATCTATATTAACTCGGTTTGTTTTTATATAATTTTAATAATGTATATACATTTTGTCTTGAAGAAAACTCATATCGCCCTCACAGAACAACAACGAACTCAGAATACGCAGCAGAACTAGGTGCAATGCTTTTGTCGGTATGTCTAATTTAATATGTAAAATTGTTTATCTGTGCACATATTGAAGACAATTTGTCTTTTTTTGGGAACAAAGCAAAGTTTATGTAAAACAACCATAACATATGTTTGTAAACGTGGTAAATGCAAAAAATATTCTAAATATAAATATGGGTAGCTTTTTTTAATACCACCAAAAGGAGGGGGAAAAGCTTAAATTTAATTTATTTAGACTTGCGTAAAACTCCTGTACTAAGAAATGCTGAACGCTGTATCACAATATTTTGGTATAGATGCTTTCCTTACATATGTAAATAATTCAGATTGTTTCCGATTTAGGATTGTCAAGACCCTTCGTATATCCTCAGGATGGTTTCATTTTAGATATTATTAGTACATTGTTATTGTTAATGTTTTGTTGTTTTTTTTATCTTTTTAAGGATTTTTCAAATCAAGATTCATTCCTGGTGGCTAACTCCCCAGCGAAGCCAGCTTACATCCATTCTGGTGTTTGGTTGTGGAACAAAATGTTAAAACCATAATATCTATGACGTCAACTTCTGCAGCTAATTACAAGGTAATATTAGAACACAGTCAATGGATGAAGTTTAATACGAAATGCATTGTATATGATTAATGAGTGTGTGGTTTAATATATTGGCCATACTTACTCACTTACTTGTAATATCTTAATATATGCATTGTATTTTCATTTTTAGCCTTTAAGATATACATGCTACAATTGTATTTGTCATTCTTATGATGATTCTAGCCAAATACATGCTAGGAATCACTCCATTTAGTTGACAACACTCGAGTGTAATCATATCTATTCGATATATATCCATTTTTTAAGTAAGTTCTTGCACCTTATGCATATTTATGTCTTCTTTATTAGAACTAAACATATGTGGTTAAAGTTGACAGGGGACCGAATCTACAAACAACTGATCCTGGGATCGATGATCCACAACCAACTGCACCACGTGTTCCGCGATCTGTTTTGTGTTTGTGTACAACAATGCATTCTAATGAGATAGTTTGTCTTTTTTCCTAACGCCTCAATGTTTAAAGCAGAGCAATCAGTTATATTTCATATCACCTGGTCGTCGTATTTGTGCTGTCATTATTTTTTAAGATGATTTATTTATTTTACACTAGACAAGTTTTTCTCTCGGAGCAAGCACTTGCTATGAAGACGAAATGTTTAATGTTACGTCATCGGAAGAGAAATCTTCAAACTTCTGCACAGAGAGGACATTCAGCATTTCAAGAAAGAAAAAGGTAAAGTACGAATGTATGCAATAGAATTGCTTGAGAAACGAATTATATTTGTTTAACGTTCATGGGATATGTACCAAGTGAGCGACACAGAAGGTGGTAATGGAAACACTTCTTATTGCATGTTAATTCAAATATAATAAATATATAAACAGAGTGGAGTTATTTCCCGTTTCATATCGTTAACGACCAAATATTTACCAACACATTCTATCCAAGTACCAATATTAAATATCTATATCCGTATATTTTAATTGGTTAATCTATACATAATAGTAATACATGGGTTACACTGTTTCTACCACATTGTCAGGATATGTTCTAAGTTATAAACTAGCTTTTATACTTATATTATATGTTCATGGGATGTGAACGACACAATTTTGTACATGTTTAATGAAGTAGTGACGTAACACATGAAAACATATTAATGCATAAATATATTTACTTGTATACGGAGAGCGTCTGTACTTGTTAATTCATTTTGAATACTGCATCGGACGATATCAGTTATATTGCCCTTACATGATTGTACTACAGTTAAATTTTAGGGTCATGGTGTTTTTCCAACAAATGTTTTGTTTTTTGTTTTTTTTGTGAACATAATTTATATATTATCTATAATTTGAATAGTATTGATAGTGTTAAAATAGGAATACTGTTTTTATTAAATGTAGTTTTTAATTAACAATTAAATGATTAAATACACGTTAATTATATTAGTAAATTCTTTAGAAAATATAAAAACATAGACGATATATTGGGCAAATTTGAATGAAAATTGTGAGTGTGTGTGTGTGTTTGTGTGTGTGTGTGTGTGTGTGTGTGTGTTTGAAAATTAAGAAAAAAAAAAAAACCTTAGTAATTCATATATATGAATAAACATTACCTCGAATTATCTATATTTATTATAGAACTTACTTCCAATACTTTAGCTACATTTCGATTTTGTTACACTTGCTCATTCCAATAAAACATATACGTCACTGATATAAGTATTTTCATTACAGACACAAACAGGTACTGTCTCTCCTATCAAGCAGTTTCATTACCCATTATGGGCCGATGACAGCTATGTACCAGATAATACTCAGTCAATGTTGACCTTTATAGAAAAGGTCAATAAATGGCGGTCGAGTACGTCAGAGACTGGACCCATACTGATACATTGCGGGTTAGTATCAGCTGAAGTAATATCTCGTTATGACCGTGTTCAATCACGTGGAAACATTTTTTTGTACATAGCAATAACATGTTAATATTTTATTAAAATTATAAACATATTTTATATGTATTCATCGTCGCTCTACTATGGGTATCATAATTAAAAAGGTTGCAAGTTTTATTTTGATATGATATGCCATATATTGATTACATGTATTTAAATATTATGGTCTGCATCCATACTGGAGTTTTTTTAGCTTCATTTGACTTTGCATTATATAGAAATAATATTTTCTGATATAGTGAAAAAATCAAATGAAATATCATGTTTTTAATCTACCTATGGGTCCTTCGTGGCCGAGTGGTCTACGGCGAGGTCTCAAGATCACTAACCTCTCGTTTCTAAGGTCGTAGGCTCGAGTCCTGCTCGCTCCACAAACTAATGTGAGAACGTTTGCTAGTTACTTGCGGAAGGACAGTGGTTCTTATCAGTTTCAAACAACCTCAAAAATCTTGCTATAATATGCATGGACTTAGAAACATGTAGTTCTTGTATATCCATTGGCACTCCTTATATTATATTGCGATAAATGTTAATTTCTTCAGTGACGAAGATAAACGCAGCGGCATTGTATGCGTTTTGATGAATGAGATTAATCGCCTACAACAAGATGGCGGCCGTATCAACATTATACAGTCCA
This sequence comes from Panopea generosa, assembly GCA_029582155.1. Classification (NCBI taxonomy): domain Eukaryota; kingdom Metazoa; phylum Mollusca; class Bivalvia; order Adapedonta; family Hiatellidae; genus Panopea; species Panopea generosa. The sequence goes on along the minus strand of CM055896.1, from coordinate 2,187,407 downwards.
TGAAAACAATGAAACAGCGGAACAGGGATATCATTCCAAACTTTGTAAGACTTAACTTCGGCCATTTTTTAACAATATTTCATTTATACAACGGCAGTCTGGACACTAAACTTTAAACCGATATACCGTTAACAAGTAAAATAAAAGTGCAGGCTGAAGACAAATCTGATACTATTTATGAAAGCTGGAATGTAATTCAAATGGCTATATATAGAAATAAAATAGTAGCATGAAAAATACAAATCAAGTATAATGCTTTTGTAAATTCCTTTTAGAACAATTAGAACTATTATATAGTAAAATACATTTTGGGCAAATTATGCTAAGATACAACGAGATTTGATTACGTTGTGTTGATTTTAATATGTAAAAAAGAGCATGTGAATAAAAAAGGTTAAGAAAATCAAACATTTCTATACAGATCTATGTGACTATTAATTGTTTTACATGTGTATTTCAGGAACAATACAAGTATTGTCACGATGCTGTGATGGCCAGCATTAAATCATGCGAAACGGAATCTAAAGACAACAATGAGAACTTCGATATTTACCAAAATGTTTAAGAAAAATTCACGCCATAAGCTAAAATTAGACTTAATGTCCAGGATTATATAAAACGATATTTCCAACATAAACAGTAGATATTTACAATTTATTACCGCAGCCATGTTCTAGGGATAGATCGTCACTCTTGCATGCGGAAAGACGTAGGCTAGATCCTTACCGGATCGTACCAAAGACTTGAGAATGGTACTGGAAGCTTCCTCGCTTTGTGCTCAGCATTGCGAAAATAGTTCCGGGTCTGGACAACTTGGTGTCAGTATAATGTGACTATATGAGTTAGAATAATATGTGTCTACGGTATACATGTAATACTCCAGTGTGGCAGCGCTCAAAATACTGTCTCAAGTAAACCGTATCATGATATGACTAAAACAAATGCTTAGCGCTCTTAAAACCAACAACAACAAGATATTGTTTAGCAAATGCATATTGACATGCGCATAATGAGCATTGTTTGATATTTACCTTGTCGTAAGTGATTAAATTGAAAACTATCCAAAGAATATGGACAGTATGCTACAGTGTACATAACGTACTAAATACAGAAGCGTGTATTGACCTCAATATGATGATTAACTCATTCTTGTTGTGTCAAGTCATATTTGATATACACGTGTTTGTTTAGCCCATGTACATATTTCATAAGTATTTCACTATTTTGATGATACTAAAATTATGTCTCTCTAGGTTTTTATCCATGTTCTTTTGATTCGTATATATGTTTTCAATTAGATATTAATTTTAATACTATTCATTTGTTAATTTTCTATACCATAAAAGTTTGTTTAATATAAATAATGTATCTCAAATGATATACCTATAAAATATGAAAAAAATGACCGTGAAAAAATAAGTACATTTTAACTGATGACATTTCTTTGTGCATTTATATGGAATGTATCTTAAATTGTATTCAAATATTCTTCGAAGACAAAACGTTAATGACTGATAAAAGTGTTATGCTATTATTCTAAGTAAGACCATTTACTACATTTAAATATGGTATAAATAGACTTAAAAACGAGTAAATAAACAACGTTAAGGAGGTCAATACACGGTTTCGTAATTTATTGAATTACATTTTTACAACAATTTCAATTAAAATGCTGTTTTAATTTGCTATTAACAAAAATATATAATCATATCATAAGGACATGACAATAAATTGTTAAAAAGAATAATATGATTCGATTTATTAACGACTTCCGTTTTACACTTCTTTTAATTCAAATTTTGCATTTTATAACCAAAATGAGTTATTTGCCTAATCATGTCCCTGGCACGTTTGTAAACAGATACAACCAAGCTGGGTTTACCAGTGTTTGTGTATTTCAAATGACAGAATGTCAGTGGTTCTTGAATATGTTGGCGGAGTATTGGTTATGTCTATGTCTGAATTGTGTCTAAGTTGTTTCTACTATTATGCAGAGGCTTGTATAAATGTATAAAGTGAACAACAACCCTTAGAGCTTCCCGAGAAATACGTCATACTTATGTTATATTACAAAAGGAAAGAAAGGGTGAGAAAAGAGGAGAAACAGGGCTGGAATTATGCAACCATTCTTAAGAATATTCGTATACTTTAACTCAAGAATAAATGTTGAAAAACACTTTTAGAGATCATGTATTAAGACCAAACTTTACAAGCATATAGGGACAACTAATATATAGTCAAAGACATTCTCACAATTCTTATATCTGTCATGGTAAACTAGATATCTAAGGATGAAATTTGGATTTTCAAGATAAAGTCTAAGAATATTCTCAAGAAAGGTTGGTGAATACATCCCCAGGTTTCATGTACATAAATCATATTTATTACTAACGTTATCATGATGCTGTATATTTTGTCAGAAATAGACACGAAATAGGGTACATTATCTTATTCTATACAGATGTGTATTGATCAAATTAACCAAACTTTATCAATTATAGTACCTTGTGTGCTTTGATACATGTACCCTGTGCGTAATTGAAACAATTTCACTATGATCGTTTGTGCCAATGTGCAAATTTCAAATTAAATAATTGCAGACTATATTCTTGACATTCAAATGTTCGTATATTATAATTCCCATTGTTTATTTGCTCATTGTTTCATTTTTTCGAATTACAAATTAAGCATGTGTGTAATATTTGTAAATAGTTTCTTGTTTAAAATAAATTTTGAAAATACGATTCCATTTTTTATATATTACATACTTTTATACAAGTTCAATTTAATTAACTCAATATTTAATTTTTGGCCACCTGGCCTTTATCAAAAATTGAAAATTTAATATTGCAGCTAGGTAACGTCCATGTTCCTTTAAATTATTTTTCTATAATGATAACGTGACGTCACATCCTGTATGGACAACGTCAAAAGACGTAACGTCATTTCCCACACTATACAATAATTAAAGAAGTTGAATTCAAATGTTATATTTAACATTGCAACCATGCGGGAATTTTGTTACCAGTTTCCTTATCCATTTTCCTCTACTATTTGTGTGTAAACACGACCTTCTTGGTATATCCTTTGCAACACAACAACTTTCAAGTCTGTTTCATAATGTCCTTCAAAATGGCGATTGATCGGTTTGTCAGATTGCTGCCTTATATCACGCAGATGTTCACTTATCCTCTCCTTTATTATTCGTTCTGTCTCTCCAACATACACTGTTTTGTTACATTGCTTACAGAGTTATAGTTTTCAATGTAAAATGAATATATATTTGTTTTGTATATAAATGTTATTTTGATATTTTTTTCATGTAAAACAAATATATAACTTATTTTGTTTTGTATATAAATATTTTATTTCATTTTAGTCGCTAAATCATTGATCTTTTTATGCAAGATGAGAACTGAATATCAAGGAGGGCTGTTTCCATTTGTGTATGATTGTTGCCGCCACCGAAGTGCATTCATTAGTTTGTATAAAAAATACTCAATGAATATGTTATAAAATCAAATTGACGAGAATCAAGAAAAAATTGTGTTCTCTGGTTCCCAATTGTCCTCATTGATATTGTATTGTATCATAATTGATATTACAAAACACTATTAATAAGTACATCATCTTCTTATCAATGTATGCCTTTTTTATGTTTTTGAAATTATTTAAGCTAAAATTAAAATAAATGTCTATTTTTACTGAGCTAGTTTTCTCATTATAACTCTCCACATAGTTATTTGATATTGGTTTAGTAATAATAATTTACGTATAGAAAATGATTCAGCAAAGCACAACAACAACTCTGCAGACTTATTAAACTTCCGAAATAGTCATGTTGTTCTTTAGTTTAAGTCAGTTTTACTCTTCTTGATAATACATTACATATTTCATGGGCCACTGAGAAAGTATACAAACGAAAAACAATAAATATTATGTACAGTAGTTTAAATATTTGTTAACGGGATGATGTTCATATATTAATAGTCGTCTATTTTCGCTAAAAATCTTCGACAAGAAAACGGGGAGTCACGAAACTTGTTCGGAATTATATCATTAAGTTAATTTATGCGCATCATATGTAATTTTAGTTGCACAGAATGGGCGTTACATGAGATGTGATAAGAAAGTATCCAGGCAGTTTTTAAACATTACTCACTCATTCTAATCAGTGTATTCTATTAACTGGAAGCCACAAGCTTAGTTATTGCTCGGAAGCGACGACGACTCGTTCATGTTAAAATACATTTAATAATTGTATTAAACAAAAAAAAACACGAGGAAGCCTGTCAATATTTACAGCAAGGAACTGTTTTTCAACGTACAATGAAATAGAATATACGTGTATACGTTATGGGAAGATGAAAGTATTATGCTAAAACGTGTCTAAAATGCACCAAATCGTACAACAATTTAACACATTTTGTAATAATTACATTATATGTTTATTCTTATGACGACATATATTATATGACAATACTATTATTCACTATACAAAGAGGGAAAAACACAACAAAACACGTATTTTCCGTAAAAGTAATTATTTCAATGTGAGACTAAACACTTCTAAGGCGTTAACATTTAAAATAAAACTTGCTAATCAATGCTTAATATGATATGTTGGTTGTCGTGTCATTTGAATGCTGCGCCATCTGTTGGTTACTATATTCATATCTTTATTTTTGACAACAATTTGTGAGTAAGTCTAGTACTCGTACTTAAACCAATTAGTAAGAATAAACATGCCAAACAGGAGAAGTGGAGACATAGTATGAGTTTAAAATAGCAACGTGAACAGCATAAATATAATGAACCTTCTCAGAATAAACACAGTACATCCATACAAAAGAAGTAACATCAACGAAATTACTTTGATATGATCAGTAGGATAACCGCTGAACAGTTCATACATGGTTAATAGTGCACCTGATCTCACTATTCTGCCTCAGTGATATTATAAAACAATGCTACATGTGTGTAAAATTAAAACTGCTCATCAAAATAATTATCTTACGAATGCAGTAACATAAACATGTGTTTGTGTGCACAAATACTCAGGTAAAAATAAATATGCGAATTTGTTTGTTTGAATATTTAGCGTCAGTAGTATGACATTGAGTGATAACAGATGATCAATTAACCTAAACACTAATTCCTGGAATCATGGGAGGTTAACCAGTATTCTATCACACATATATCCGCAAGTAACTGATAGCTTCCCCTACTTAAATTAACGGTGAGACATGTAATGCTTAACACGTATATACCCAATTACATTACAAAATTCATAGCAGCAAGAAAACCAAAGTTATGGGTCCGGTATGACAGGGATGATGACACGTGCCTCCGTGTCAGCTCGTTAAAGGATTCAGTATCATAGAATCACCATTTCTTCCGATCGACGTACATAAAGAGCCATTTAATCCATGCGATCGCTTCTAAATAGTAAACCATCGAATAAGTAATACGCAGGCGATGAGTTTCATGCACACACCTGTGCACAACTAATATGTTGATTGATGTCGGGTAAACACTTACAATAAATGCTCTAAAACATGTTTTTGATAATTTCAGATACATTATTATTATGCTGTTTAGTTTAAGATGCAGACATGTTATATGTACAAACATCTTGTTTTCAATAAGTCAGTATAAAAATGCACTGTGATAGATTTAGTTAAACAGTATTACCTATTAATAATGAAATATGTTTGAGCAGTATGACAAACAGAGGTTTGTGAACAAATATCACGGCGTGCTGTTTGTGTTGCATGACATCGTAGCAATTGCATGATATCCGTTATCTTAAATGTTACATCAGCTGATTACAGAAATACAAATAAGCTATCAAAAAAACTTCCTGAAATTCAGTATTAACTTTCTTCATTCTGTGCCATCAACCGGATATATCAAACAGTAAATATGGTAGGTCGAAAATAATAAACTGGTCAATTTATTTAGTTAGTAAAGCAAATATAACAGTTAACAATGAATTATTTTGATACATATTGTTTATACTGTACTGCAGTTAATTTAATATGATTTATGGACACTATATTGATGAGATATGTACATTTTTTAAGGAAAAACATTTTTAAATGCAGTGAAAACTTTGTGTCAGTATGCAAATATTCCATTCTGTTGAGGGTTCTAGAAATAGGGTCACCCTTAGTGGAACTACTTTCAACCAAGTCGAAGTCGATATTGAAATATTGTTTCCGAACAATACTGTTGTCACCTTCATCATCAATTTCGTTACACAAAACATAACATAGTACTATACTACATTAAATTATTTTTGTTTCATTATAAGTAGTCTATGTATACATGTATATATAGCTACAATGCAAACCATAGACACAATATCAAGGCATCTGCCATATATTCCTATTGTGTATCAATTAACATATATTTACATGATTCCATTGTATTTTCTTTGTATTATTTATAGGGATGACAAAGATATAAAAAAAACTCATCTTGCTATATAGTAATATATTCAATTTAAGCTTAAAATGTAACATAATAAATATGACACGTACAATATAGGTTACCGCCATCTGGAGGTCAATGGGGTCAGTAACTAAACCTAGAGTTGGGCAAACAGGACGTTTAAGTTGACCTATGTGATATGATGTAGTGTCAGATAACAATAAGGAAGAACCCACGATGAGCTTACCAACGTAATACGACGGGAGGAGATAAGAGAAACATTTTCAGGAAATATGCGTACATGTATTTCAATATGCAGATAATAGGGTTTGTCGAGTAAAAGACCAAATCTGGTTATTGAAGGAGGACACCGCTTCTAAATACTTTTATTCATGTATTTGCGTCATTATTACAGTAACGTGATTATTACAGGAACTCCGTTTTATCAAATTCCTTTTTCAAGCGTTGCGGGTTTCGGGAAGTTGTTTGCACATCCAATCGCAGAAAAATTATAAATAACCCATTGTGTTTCTATGTATTGCAAAAAATAACATCTGTACCCAGGGTTCACAGGGTCATTTTTTCAGTGACAATTATAAACTGGTCTGTGATATGAACGTACTATTACTTGAATGATTTTCATGACTGCACAGTTTGTATTCATATATTATGGAAGCCTCGGCCAGTTAAATTTCAATACTATAAACAAGTTCACTTGTTTGAGTTTTGACTTATCCATCTTCAATAACTAAGCCCATTGCCAAAATAAGTGTGTGTTAAATATATAATATATAAGCAGAGGTCTTGGTTTATTGTTATCATAGTTCCAGACAAATTATACTATTATTAATATTTTGCTGGTTTTAATGTTCGTAATCGTTAAAACAATAATGAAATTGATAAAGTACATGTCGATCCGATGTCATTGACATGCCTCCTATCCTGGGTCATTGGCATTTAAACTGTTTTATAAGTTTTGCAAACCTGGCAATAATTGGCCATCACTCATCTTGCTTTGTATTTGAGGTACTTAGAAACTTTAGCTTATCATTTAAGGGATTGCTATTGGCCGCGACAATATATGGGCTACGCTCAATACCGTTAAGTATTTATTGTATTTGATGACATATTAAGTCAATTCAACGTCCATTATGATGTCAACGTTTGTTACTATTAGCAAACACATTAACGAGGTGAAGGCAATCAGACAGCTTGAGCGTGCTATTTACTTCTAGAATAGGAATTTCGGTTTATTCAACCGCTTCCATTAAAGTATGAACTGCTGTCATGTTAAAGCGAGTGTGAAAATCACCTGTATTTAAGTTAGAAATAATATTGAGATGGTGTGTATACATTTTAAAAATAAGTGAAGTTTTCGACAATTTCTCTCCTGACACACTGCCTCTTAGCACAGACAAACTTGTGAGTAGGCATGTTATTAAAAACTTCATTCACTGTATTTCTCATCTTTATTTGTTACAGGTCGTTATGTCAAGTATCACGTTACACCGGATGATTCTTCAAGCCGGTGGTGGACTTTTTGTTATAAGTATTGTAATGGGACGAAGTGAATTTTTATTTAGAGCCCTGACTTCTGGTAAATAACCTTGAGTAAATGTACCATTAGAAAAAAAACATGACTGTTAGCATTAATTGTAAGATATTTTCAATGAAATGTTTTAAAATACATGTTTTCTTTATTTCAATACTTTTACATATATATGATATCAATAGAAAATCACATAGTTCCAATCGAAAACAACAGGTTAACTCAAGAGATATGAGAACGCAACACAGGAAGAGATACACAAATCAACATATTTGTTATTGTCTGTTGATGTCATCGCATAATTTGGTATCTCCAGTATTGGTGTCCCTTTTTCCTGTCTAAGCAAGTTCGTTAAACCCTGCGTTTCGTTTTCATATTATCTTGAGTGTACATATCATTGAGTGAGTCATTTCAATATAAAACCATTTTACACGTAGCGTAGCAAATAACTAAGCGTGAGTTCCGGTTAATTAATCGAACTATTTTAGAAGAATTGTAACAACATCACGTTCAGGTTTTTATCAAAGAGATACATGCACCATATCAATAAAACCGTGTGTTATCATGAATTGTGTTATACACTGACAACTCAAACAGATAAAAATATCATTCGAAATATAATACATGTAATAAACATGGTTTGAATATGATTCATGTAATAAACATGGTTTAGAATATGATTCATGTAATAAACATGGTTTAGAATATGATTCATGTAATAAACATGATTTAGAATATAATTCATGTAATAAGTAAGGTCTAGAATATGATTCATGTAATAAGCATAATTTGGAATATGATTCATGTAATGAACATGATTTAGAATATGGTACATGTAATGAACTTGATTTAGAATATGGTACATGTAATGAACTTGATTGAGAATATGGTACATGTAATGAACTTGATTTAGAATATAATAAAAACGTAATAGTAGGCGCCAAACTGTTGTTAACAAGATTTGCAAGAAGAGTTCTTTTTATTGATAATGTCTGTTTTTTTATTGATGTGTCGATGGAGAAAGGAGAACAAACTAGGATGCACTCACAAACCAGCTCCTGGAAGGCGGTTTTGTTACTGACTGTCCGTAGGCGGTATCCATATTGTCACTTCTTCTGTATATATGCATTGTATAATTATGACATGTTGACAATGTTTGAAGTTACGACATGGATCAACGCCTTCGAATGTTCAGTAGAAAAACGGCTAAGCGAAGCTTAAACCTGGCTAACAGGATCGCCCCCACCACACACGTCCACCACCCCCTTCACACACACATCGTCAAGGGACAGAGTACCTGTAACGCATAAAACCATTATTTCTTTTACCATCGAATTTATCAAAGTTATCAATTAATCAGGAGAGCTGCGATATTCGTTTTCATCAAAATACCCCAAAATGGTACATACGTCATTTCATTTCTGATCATCTATAAAATCGAGAAAAAAATAACGGGTGTAACAATTGTTTTTCCAACGTGTTTCATGTTTTAATAACATTATTCATAATCAATTTCCGTAAAGCATCGAATGACGTGAGTCACTTGATGTTGTTTTCTTTGATTAACGGAAGTCACATTAGATTTATAAAAATACAATAATTTAGTATATAAATATGATAGTTTTATGTTGCCTTAGACATAAAGACCTAAAGTTTACATCTTTAAAAGAGTTTCAATTCAATAACGGGAACCCAAATAAAGTAAATCTTTAAATATGCCCCCGCCAGTTAACAACATGTGGATGGCATACAATATTGTTGGTGTTTGGTCATAGCATACAAATAAATATATATATTAATAGCAATCAGCCTGGGTTGCGTTAAACAAAAAAAAAACTTACGACAACTATCGTCGTAAACTTAAACCAACAATTATTCATAATAATTTTAATTTTCATCCAAATGCAGCCAAGTTGGTTCAGACAACGCAGACAATTATATATTTTCTGAAAATAGAATCATTTTAATCCTTTACTTCATATAGACGCCTTTGGACACCTCTAATATAGACGCCTTTGGTCACCTCTAATATAGACGCCTTTATACACCTCTAATATAGATGCCTTTGGTCACCTCTAATATAGACGCCTTTGGACACCTCTAATATAGACGCTTTTGATCACCTCTAATATAGACGCCTTTAGACACATCTAATATAGACGCCTTTGGTCACCTCTAATATAGACGCCTTTGGATACCTCTAATAGAGACGCCTTTGGTCACCTCTAATATAGACGCCTTTTGATCACCTCTAATATAGACGCCTTTAGACACCTCTAATATAGACGCCTTTGGTCACCTCTAATATAGACGCCTTTGGATACCTCTAATAGAGACGCCTTTGGTCACCTCTAATATAGACGCCTTTAGACACCTCTAATATAGACGCCTTTGGTCACCTCTAATATAGACGCCTTTGGAAACCTCTAATATAGAAGGCTTTCGAATTATTGGTGAATTATATTTGTATTAACTGACAGAGTGGAAAACAGTGCAGGAAGTGTTCAGATTGCTCGTCACGAACAATCTGAACTCTTCCTGCACTGTTTTCAAAGGCCTTCTGTGATTTGTGTGTGAAAACGCGTATCTATAGAGTAAAGGGTTAAATGTCGATCAAAATTTGAACACATAACGGAGAAATTGTCAAATCGGCTTAGGTCAATTTTTATTGTAAGTTATTTTGTGAAACGCAGATTGTACATCGTTCGTCAACTAAATGACATTTTTAATCAATTATGCGAAACATTTAATGTACGAAAGTCCTACATGCGAGGCGTTTTTGACAATTCAAAAGCGTACAATCAGGTGTAGGCATAAAGGTTTAATTTTCAAATTATATCAACACGAAATATATTGTTACTGATTTATCACGAGGGATCAGTCGGATACATGTTTATTTAACATACGCCCACATTTACAAACTATTTTCAATAAAAGTATACCATCGGGCCTTAGTTGGAATAGTTTTTACCACGAATACCGTTTTATATTAACACTCTGTGTCTCCAGATAGCATGCAAACATAATCATTTTCGTTTTAAATTTTCGTCTGTAAACAACATGTTACGTGACCCTTTATAACAGTACAGTTACGGCATTAGATATGCATCAAATATCAGTACTGTTTGTATGTCATTTATGTTGCGTTAATATATTTAAGTTTCTCTAGATAACAGTAATAGCTGCTACTTTACATTGTTTTTTTTATATTGAAATGATATCGAATGAAAACATTGAAGTCTTATAGGCATCTGGATTTTATAAACACACTTTCTTGCTTTTGAATGTAAGTTTAATTTAAAATTTTGAAAATGGTGTTAAACATCACAAATGAATAAAACAAATAATCCGTAGCTTACGATCATGTAGGACTAAATAATTAATAATAACTACAGATGTATAACAGATATAACAGCATAAGGTCATATTAAATTAATTGTTAGATTATCATCCCCATTCGCCCCCTAATTTTCATGCCTCCCCGACTTTTTTTATTTTCATAAAAAAAAAATAATAATAATAATAATAATAATGTCCTCCCGCTCTGCCTGTTTTTTTTAGAAAAATTTGGATAATAATCTAGCAATTGTTTTTATTGAAATTAAGGAAAAAATGTTTAAAATACGGTAACATATATCAAAGCTATTCAACAGATGTGATGATGTATTTGTATATATATAACGATATATCTTTTTTATTTTATTCTTCTTGATGAGCCGGGCCCGATTAACTCAGTCGGTTACGCGTCTGACTATCAATCCAGGGGTCGTGAGTTCGAATCCCCCGCCGGAAACAGTCTCCGTGATGATTGATATACGACATTGTGTCCACTTATTATTCGTCTCTCACCACTGATTCAAGTGGGAAAAGTATCAGTTACTTGCGGAGATGGAGTGTGCTTGAGTACTTGGTAATCCGAGGAAACAGTGGTTAGGTTAACTGATCGTCTGTTAGCCCTCGATGGCATAAAAATGACGCTAAATATTCAACCAACCAACCAACCATCTTCTTGATGAATTATAAAGATTTCACAGTGGATTATTTATGTTAATCCACTGTTTCAAACAGTGAAATTATGTTTTTTGAGTTCATTTGTCCTTGCATATTACCAGTTATTTAGATAAAAACATATTTAAAAAAATGTAGAGCTATTTTTTTATTAATCCAATAATTACAAATTGAAGTCAAAATATAAAAAAAAATGTAAATGCATACAATAAAAATGGTAGGTACTATACTCGCCACGGCGGCGACCTGATGTCGAGATTTTTGTATCGATTAATATTTTTTCTAGCTAACATTTAGATGTTTTAAGTCTTGCTGTTAATTCTCAAAATGTCAAAGTGCATATGTGAAGAGATGTTTTTGACAGGATGTGTTAGTTTAGAAGCGCTTAATTTATAGCTATTGTAAATAGGACATAATAAAATATTAACATTATTACTTTTTCAGAATGCACAAATAACACGTATGGAATAAACTGTGCAAGAACGTGTGGAAATTGTATAAACATGACACAGTGTAACATTTCCACTGGTATTTGTCAGCATGGCTGTACAAAGCCTTTCACTGGAGACATGTGCCTGGAGACAATTACCATATCTCGATCAATGGTCATTGCTGTAACACTGGCAGTGTCCGGCCTAATTGTAGTTACAACAATCACAGTATTGGCTGTGTTTTTAAAACGGAGGAAAGTTACAAGGTACTTTTATTTTATTAATTTATTTATTTTAACTCGACTGACAGGTAAGTTCAGAGCTTTTTAATGCGCTGGGCTAAACCAGTTCTGAGTGTTTGGTTTGGGTACTAGGTTCGAACCTGCGACTTCTGACTTCGGCTGCATCAACTTATTAACTGCATCGCCAAATTATCTTTTTTGCAATCTAGATACGTTTTATCATTAAATGGAAACATCATATTGAAAAACACATATTACTATTAGTTATCAATAACAGGAACCAATATGCTCTAATTGTTTGGATATCAGATAATATCTATCCTATTCGTTAGAAGAACTTAATTCAATATGATCATATAAAATAAGAATACTCAATGTATATAGGTTCTAAACATTATCTCCCTTATTTGTTGGTAAAGTGTGTTTGAAAATCAATATATATTTAAGTCAGCATCAGTTCTGTTTGATAAGTTATCGTGTGAATTATTCAATATAGTTTATGCCTCAGTAGACTATGAAAACCTAATTGATATATATATGCTGTTATCAAAAGTACTGTGTCGTTTACGTTTTGTATCAATTTATGATTTATTTCGTTTAGAGCGCGTGAAGAAAACGCATACATAGAGCCGAATATGTATATAAATCCAACTGACATACAAGTCTACGATACGCTACAGTTGGACAGGACGTCTTCATTCGAAGGTTAACACAACATATATATATATATGCAATAGGACTTCGATGGCTCGAACACGGATGGCTCGAACACGGATGGCTCGAACACGGTTGGCTCGAACACGGTTGGCTCGAACACGGATGGCTCGAACACGGTTGGCTCGAACACGGTTGGCTCGAACACCATATATAGAGCTCGAAACCATTTATCTGGGCCCGGCTGAATTCTTAGAGCCATCGAAGTTCTGCTGTGTACAATTAAGAGATATGAAAACGCAACACAGTAAGGGATAAGAAAACGAAACAATTTAGCACGATTGTATATAACCATATCCTACAGTAATTATTGTCCATCGGTGTTATTGGTTGTTAACTTGAAATGTTACTGAATAATTAGGTACTTCCTGCATTGGTGTCACTTATTTCATTTTCAAATAAGTCCGCTTGAAACCCTGTGTTGCGTGTTCATATCTCTTGAGTGGATATGTATTACAAAGAGTATATTCCATATTACAAGTTTAAACAGTTAAGATATATAATATATTGGGTTATATGGATTGTTTATGTTTTAGTTACTGACATTTTTGCTACTTCCATTGACATTCCTGGATATTTCAAAGAGAGATCATGATAATTCATTGTATGATTTATTATAATATTTGAAAAGAATAGTAATATTTGTATCATATACGTATTGAGCGCCTGCGTTGAAGTCGTGTTTGTGGTGGTTCCGAGTGTTTGGTTTATGTTGTAATGTCCTTTGTACCATATACGCATAATTGTGATAAATAAGCGTATTAATCATATGCATGTCTTTCTGCTGGCTTTGTCCTTTGGAAACTTTATCCTCTGTTGAGCAGGTATTGCTCATGGTTGTCAAGTATATTTTCAATTTAGTTTCAGAGTTGCAGAATGTCGGGACTTATGTAAATTTGAATGACGTAGCGGATCGAAACCTGTGACTCGGAGAAAGATATCGAATATGTTCTGAGGGTCAATATCAAAAGTGTGTATGCAATCTGATCTAATACAAATGTGGTTTCTTGGACATATGATTCGCAGGGGTATAAAAGGACTGGCACTTAAAAATGTCAGTGGACTATTTAATTACATATTGGTGCTTACATTAAACTGTCAGGTTAAAATATTGATGTGTAAGTATTTTATGATCCCATTTCAACACGACAAGTCCATCTAGTTTGACTGAGAAGTGACGTTCAACTGAAAACAAATGTTCGTTTTCAAAATACGCCCGAACAATGCGCTACACATTTTCGGTTCCGTTCTATCCAAGCTGGTATATATCATTGTGCCACAACTGCTGTTCTATAATGTAACTGCCAATCGTAAGTTTCGGAAGATCAACAAAGTGTCGACAACGTATATGCTTTTAGACGATGAGATACCGCGAAATCTTTTGAGGTACATGTAATAGTCTAGGTATGTATGATGCGTGATGATTTTTTTCAAAAATCCAAGAATATCGATGATCGAAAAGTAGGTGCATTATCTCGATGCATATGTAGCTTTCAATCTTCGCGGTATTCCAACGTCTCAAAGCAGACAAATCCTATAGCCTATACTATTGTATGAGAGGATCTGTTTCTATAATGAGGACACGTAAGATTGTTAGACCATTGTAACTTAAAAGTACAATTAACAATATTTACAATCTTGGCGCAATTCTTTTATCGAATCGTTTATTTTCCAGTGAAACGCATACCCACAAAACCTCGCTATAGTCTCCGATACATTTTAAGACAAAAAGGTAATGTTAACGAGATATTGCGATAAGTTAGTATGAAACTGGTTCCCGTTTCTACAGCAGCAAATCAATTAAACTACAACAGACGCAGATATGCAATATATTAAGCATAATGCACACATCACTATCATACACGAGAACCTGAAATACACTCTTGTGGTCTGCTAAGCAATCGCGTGTGCTAATTAAAATAATGAAATAGCTGCATTATTTTAAAACTATTGATCAGATGTTTAATAATACGTAATTTTAAATTTTAAAAGGGAAATAACTCATGCAAATATTTTTTTTTCAAATTTAATTACAACGACAATATACTATTTCAAGTAACTTAGTCCATCGGTCCAGAATACATATATAAACAAACATAGTATACAACAATGTGACTAAAATATAAAAAAAAACTATCAGGAAGAGAATTTCAAAACAAAATTACAGAATGCAGTAACAAACATCATTTATTTAACAAGTAATCAACCTGACGTTTACAAGTGTACATTTAGTCTTATAAATGGTACGGTAAAACGTACTCGTGTTAGTTTTAAACATGATGAAAATGTGCCCATTCACTGGACATTTTCCTGTCCGAGTTTGGAAAGTTTTGTCAACAAATTAGTACCGTGCGTACTAATTAAGTTATATCATAAATTTAATTTATAATAATTACCATTCAGATATCCGTATTGATGTTGATTTCGTTAATTTTTATAATAAGCACATTTTATAATAATATGACTATTCGTCCACAATTTCTCCATAGTTACCAAAAACGCCTTTTCTTTGTTCTTATGGGGTATTATTA
Source organism: Panopea generosa (assembly GCA_029582155.1). Classification (NCBI taxonomy): domain Eukaryota; kingdom Metazoa; phylum Mollusca; class Bivalvia; order Adapedonta; family Hiatellidae; genus Panopea; species Panopea generosa. The sequence goes on along the minus strand of CM055896.1, from coordinate 2,171,497 downwards.
TTAATACGGTTTCAACAAAAAGTTAATGAGTTGAATATTGATTATGGATATAGCCATAGAATTCAGGAGGATATGATCTATCCATATTGCAAGTTTGTTACGTTTGTCACAAAATGCACAATTTTGTCAAAATATTTCAAAATATGTCTAAAATATGCCTAATAAACAAAGTCCCTGGGTTACAGTCATGCCAACACATTTCAAACTATTTCACTAAACAATTTTTTTTAACGAACCTTGTCTTTTTTCTCATTTGTTGTCGAGTATCACTACACATCTAAAAACTGTTACAGATTCATCAAACAATATCCAATGTCATTGAAACTAGGCATATTTCATAAAAATGTTCCAATGCTTTCATATATGTAAAGAATTTGACTGGTTTTATGCATTCTCAACAAAAATAATGCCCAACCGATTTACACAGTAATAATTCTTGGGCGCAAGAATCTTGCCTCCGTCATGTTTAGGAGGTAATTCTAAAATCAGACCTTTATTAACCACAGCGATTAGATAAATACTGTACATGTACAATGTGTTGGTGGTGTTGGGGTGCATCCCTATATTGTAATCTAGTACATTTTTCTGTATGAAACTCCAAGCTCAACTGCTAACACTCTTACCATGGTGTAAACATTTAACACTCCATTGTGTTGGTAAAAAAAACTAATATAAGTGTAATGTACGTAAGTATTTCCCTGACACTCATGACTATTCGATGTATATCCGTAAATAAGTATTCGGTGCACGAACAAAAAAGTGATATTACTGTTGATAAACAAAGATTAATACATTATCAAATCGTAACCTTATCGCAATCACAAACAGCTGTACGGAGAAGGTGTTTACACGCCCGAACATGTTTGCAATTAATAAATACTAGGTAAGTACCCATGTACAATAATTGATGCAGTAAACACAACACCATCAATTGTGTTGTTATTATCTTTACATATAATCACTTCGTTTAATGATAAAGCTAAATATGCTGCTTAAAATGTTTGCCTGATTAAAAGTGAAATATTTCTATCTGAATATTTAGCGTAATATTTATGCCATCAAGGGCAAATAGACGTTCAGTTAACCTAATGACTAGTTCTAGGGACATGGACGGTCAGTCTAGTCTACCCATATTAAGTAACTGATCCCACATGAATCAGAAGTGAGAGACAAATGGCTATGAGATTCAGTGCCCTGCATTAATCATCAATTAGACTATGACTAGGTATAGATTCGAATTCACAACCACTGGATTGATAGTCAGACGCTCTGCTGACTGAGATAACCGTTTCCGGTCAAAGCCTTATTGACCGTCTGTTTTGACCGTATGGATTCTGACCATTAGCTTTTTCTTTTAAAAATAGTGCCCCAGATTTTCCCCAAATTTGATTTGAAGCAAATCTGCATCAATATATCTCAGATGTTTCTTCTCGGTTAAAGCCTTTGTTGCAAGATAGTTCCTCAGAACCTTCAATAAGTATTTCCCTACAAATGTGCACCGGCCACCAGTGCTTCTATTACCTTGATCTTAAAATGTTTGCGGTTAAATCTATGTATCCTGTGAAAATAACGTCAGTAGCTCCGATAATAGGATAATGCAATGCGGTTGAAGTGTTAGAAAGTGGTCAGATATTAAATAAATCTACACGTCAAAATGATCTTGTAAGTCTTGAATATTTTTAACACAAAACTTAAATTCATTGTCAATGCAAAGGTGTAAAATAACAAGGGGATTTATAAGACTGGAGACCTTGGTGAAAATGACCTCTCGAAAAAGGAAGTGACTGTTCAGAAGACTACCCCTCCATTAACAACACCTTACATTAAAAAAGGCCAATAATTATATACATTTTAGATGCGCAGAACGATACAAGTTCAAATCATGTTGAACAGTATATTAGAAACAAAAACATCATGGATATACATGTTCTTCCAACAGAGACTGAAGAAAATCTGGCGAACAAGACTTTGGAGCTTGTTCAAGAGAACGATAGCATTCTCAAAAACAGAGAGAAAAAACTCATCAAAATGAATTATCTTTTTCTATATAAATGTAATATTTTTTACAACTTTATGCGTTCTAACTGTTGTCAATATTGTTATGTGCAGTAGGGAACGTTCCTCGACCCTATATCACGAATATACTGTAACATCAAAAGTAGAATGTGTCGTATATTAATGACTGAACAGAACAACAGTTGCTGTACATTGTTTATTTCACAAAAGATGCAATTAATAGGTGTTATGACAAAAAGGTATTTTTTTATTTTCGAGCATTTATTACTTTTAACAATTAAATATAATTTAAAACAATAATATAAGAAGACTTTTATGATAGTGATGTTGCTAGAATAAAAAAACAGCATTTTTTGTAATATATTTTTAAAGAAAAAGTAACATTATTATTTAGTGGATTGGGTAATATTTTAGAATTATTGAACATTCAATTCAAGATAAATAAAATATAAACATAGTTTCATATACGTCATTACATCATATAATGTTTTTAATAAAAACAGTTGCTTAAATACAATATTCAACTAGTGCATATCATCCATTTGATGGTAGTAGATATGTCGCCAAATTTGCTGCTTTTTATTTTGACAATCATCTTATAAAATACCTTATGATGAGAAAACAACACGGTAAGAGTTGTGTATCTTTATGTATTCTTCACTTCTAACAATGTGGAAAATATTGGCATTCAACATCAGTGGTTGATTATAAATTTTAAAGTAAAATTAATGAATATTTTGTGAAATAGTAACGAATCGATAGTGAAATTTAAAAAAGATGAGAAAATATGTTTCTTAAGTATTACTTTATTTACCAAAGTTGTTTTGATGTCAAATTGCCTTTTAAATATCATTTATAGGATATGATTATATGAAAATTATAGCTATTTCATTGTGTTTTGTAGTTGTTAATTTTTTGCCGTCTCTATGATATAAGGATTAGACACTTAGGATTTAAATAATTTCCATTAAAATATATGAATATAAGAATATAATAATAGTGACGTAGTTTTCAAAGTATACAATAACCACAACTACATCAACATATTCATTCAATACTTGGACCAATCGAACTATTTAGAAACAAACACTATATATAACAGCAAATTAGTGATATGGCAGATCGTTTTCACACATGGATGAAATGCAAATCGTTTGTATTCTCAAGTGATAATAGTATTAGTTCATAACTTTTAAACGTGTTTCACGTGGTCCAATATATCGCCACTTTCAATCACATTAATATCTGTTAAATAGTGTTTATGATCGAATAATTAGTTAGGCGTAACAAAAACAGTTTGTTTTCGGATTTCCGACCAACCCTGTTTTTGATATAGTTAGGTATATATCATCACGCACATGGGAACTTGGGAACCTCTCACCAATGTGGGAATTTCAATAATTGGCTAGAGGATTAAAATTGTTATCATAAAAAATGGCACGTCATTGCTTAAGCTTAACGATAATTAACTGACGATAAGATTACTTTTCATCCAATTATCCAACTAGAGGACAGAATAGAAGGTCGCAAAATACAGGAACATATACACTTAAAGTCACCTTGTTGTCAAAATGTTTTGACACACAGAATGAGTTGTTTTACAATTCTATTTATTTTGATTTATCTGAATTTACGCTCGTTAACATTAAAACACGTAGATAATACACATAAAATGTTAAAATTCATGATGAAACAGTGACACATTATAACATCAGATTCTTTTAAAATAGAAGTAAATAAAAAACACCTTTTTTGGACATGAAGTCGGAAACAAACAATTACTTTTGTAAGCCTTATATTAAATACACACGTTAATACACTAGTGTCCTTTATAATTGATCGTGCATGTTTGGTATTGCAGGATTCCGTTATCGTTGATGTCTTTGTCGCGAGCAATTGCTTGACAAAATGTTACATTCGTATCACTTGCATAACGAAGTGTTTCTGTCTATGCACTGCCTGAAACAAATAACATATAACATTATTTTAAGATAATATATTTATTCGCGCATGACGAATGTATGGAATGAAAATTATACAATATGTATGCTGACATGTAGTCTCATGATATTGATTTAAATAGAGCTACATATCTGCGTATGATTGTGAAGGTAATACTAGATTATGAGTCTGTACTCCTCGGCTTAATAGGCAAACACTAGATCATACGCAAGCCTTACGTGACTCAGTGGTCTAAGTAGCCTTCTCAAGATTATGTATCTCTGACGGTGGTGGGTTGGTCCAAAATATGGGTAAATGACAAATTTCTAGTTGCTTACATGCACAATGTGGTTTGGCTTCTCTCCGATTCGTGTACCTTTATTACGACACCCTTCACCAGAAAAAAATAATGGATGTTATTTATAATCCTTTGACATGTTAATCAATGTGTAGTAAAATCCCATTCACATGTCTATTTTATTTTATTTACCAAGGACTTGAGATGTTCACTTTGGATGTATTGTGTCATATTCTGGTGTTCCAGCTTGAGTTATCCTCTGATCAGATTCGGTGCAAGAATTATCCTTAGATGTAGACTTAGCTGAAACAAAGATATAAAGTTTGTTACGAAACGTATTGGAAAACTTCATGATCATAACGATACGCAAAAGCCTTATGATGCATTAGATTATCAGCGATTAAGTGAAATATGGCCAAAAAAAAGACATACAATTGATGTATTTTATTAATTTAAAAATGTCAATCTACGAGAACATCAAAAGACCGAAAAGAATATGCACGGAGTATATTTTAGGCATTTAATGTACAGCAGTCACACAAACATGAATGTTATAAAGGGGCCGTTCGTTGCCGAGTGGCCTATATACTTGGTTATGCTAATAACGTACCCTTATTTTATCCTTCTGAAGACAACAGTGAGTATAACGACTGTTATCATGAGAACCAGAGTATTTAATGTAGTGGAGTTTGCCAGATACTTGCGGAAGGACTGTTGCTCTACTCAGATTTATTCTGAGGTCTGCTTCCATCAGTAACACTGGATATACCATATACAATGTATGACCTGAAATGTATTGATAATGGTGGTAAACCCCAAATTAAAAACAACAGCATACATGATATTAAAGATTGTAAACTTTCTTTTTACTGATTTTGTAGCGGAGTCTCTCTCTAATATGTATATAGTTTAAATTATAGAGGTGTGAGCATGACAACTTTGCTCCGGTTTTTCGCAATATTATTCAAATACTTAAAGATATTTTACTAAGATATGACTGAGTCAAGTAACTGTATTTTAGTAATCAATTTCGATGAAATCAAATACAATTCTATATTATATGCTTTTCTTTGTTTCAAGATTTTAAGTATTTACATTTTTACTTTAATATGTTGTAAAAACAGAAGTCAGTTACTTTAAAATATACCTTTATTACAGTGTGTTCCATAGTAACCTGAGAGACAATCAGCCAGGGCAAATACCAGTGTCAACTGTACATGGTACATGCTAGTGAATCAACTATTTGTTAATTATTCTGCAAACTCTGAACACGTTATCTTGAATGACGTCATCATGTCATCATCGTACAACGTCAAATGACGTAACTAAAGTATCATGGACGCGGTCACCTCAATTGACCTGCGCAGCTACATAAAAAATCGAGTCTCGAATCGAGCTTTTGTTTTCTTGTATTTATCCCAGTTTTCAGCGTTGTTCTCGCAGACTTCATCCTTAGCTTTCTTCACAAAGCCATTAGGATATTTGATAATGTTGTCTCTGAATGAATCAATATCAGCAAGACATATTCCCTTATCTTTTTTAATTGCCTTACAATTTTCTTTTTGGATAGTCACAATGTTTTCTAAATCTTTCCTGACTTGCCTCTAAGCTCGCTGTTGGATTTTAAGCCTTTGGCCACAATTTGTATGTAGTCTTTGACTTAGCCGAAAATTTAACATATTTATAGTGCATGTCTGTGGTAAAGATGTAAATTACAAGCTCTCAGTGCACTTATTAAGAGTTAATAAGGAAATAAGGCAAACAGCCCTATAGACCCAACTGCCATATAAAAGCCGCAAGATGGCTCAGGGCTTTTATATAATTCTATAGATGCTTTCAATCAGAAAACCCTTTCTGAAGATTTTCACAGTCACCACTGCAATGTTTTGTTATAATTTTGCATACAACTAGATTATTGTTAATAAATTTAATAGGCCAAAAAATATTTGCCAAAATGTGTTTGAAAAAAAGTTCAACTCTAACTGGCAACAATTTGAAATTCTAGCGTGGAGCTGATTTCATGCACTCTACATTGTAAACAATACACAATGCATGTATCAATGTTTATACACTCTCTGCAGCCTTGAAGCAGACAGATGATTTTTATGGTCTTATTTGGCACACGTTACCATTATGCGACATATTGCACGTCTTTAAGGAGCCCTTTAAAGATGTTTGATATCTCCCGATCCGGCGTTATGGTCAGCATATCGAATATCAAATAAAAAAAGCTGTCCATTCACGCCTTTTTCAATCAGGTTAACTGTACCGTAACTTACAGCTGTCCACTCCAACACTCCAACATTACTCTATACGCTGTCAAAATATATATGGTCTTTAATTGCTCGAAAGAACTAAATTAAATGTTATTGTGAGGACATTTATTTCCTATTAACAGCAACAGTAACCTTTGACATTTGACTTTCATTATTTAAAGACGAATCATAGTTTGGTATAGTTATATTACAACTTACAAGATACAAAGATGCTTAAAGGTTATCATATATAGACCTGGTGTACCTCAGTGTTTATATTGGCACACCTTTACGTCATTGGCCAGCATGTTTTAGCCGGATACGGTCTTTGAGGCAGATCAAGTCTTTAAAAATATAGTTATAATTTCATTACATTTGGTTGAACACAATTCACTTATCGGCCATGCATACAAAGAATTCCAGAAATCATTTAACAAATTTGATATTTTATTTTTACTTTAAATTTATGATTGTAATTATGCGTTAGGATTAACCTGGCCATGAATATTCTGTGTATATCCGTAAATTAATTTTCGGTGTACGAACGTTACACAAGGGAGAAGGGTAAAAAACTTGCCAGTTTTCTTACAAAAAGTCATATTTAATGCATAGTGATTTAAACAAATCTTTACCAAATCTGAATTTGTGAAACTAAAGATAAATATCCCAGGATAAAAAGAGCAAAATCGCAAGTTACAAAAATACATTATCCTTGAAAAACAAGCATCTGGTATATTTTGGGAGTCTTACAGATATAGATGTATCTGTGATAGAGGCGTTGAGAAGCAACGCCGAACATTGACTACCTAATCATTCCTGTTAAGAAAACTAATACATTTCATTGATGTTATAACATCGAAACAGGGTATGGCATAAAAACGACAGAAACCCTGAAAACAGGAAAGCAATTAAACACTCTGCTGACAACTCTAGGATAAATAGGCATATTTTATAAGTATTAACTTTCACATAGAAATGTTACTAACACTTTCGTGGTTGTATAGAAGCTGTCCGCGTCAGCTGCGTATCTGTAAACAATGTTGTTAATGTTAATGGCGGGCAACAACTTGAATGTTCGGTGAGCTGATATTCATAATTGATTTTCGCACGTGCGTTATACGATGTAATTTGTATCTTTGACACGAGAGAGTATATAAGCGTTAATTTGTCAAATATCTACGAGCATAGCAACCATATCACATCATTCGGAACACCTCTTAGTATTGAACACTCACCTTCTTTTTTCTATTTCTGTTGTTCCTCATATTTTTGTTAATTACTTAATGATTTAGTACAGATGCTTGCCTTATCTAAGAGTGAAAATCTCACAACATTTATTAATTTTGCACCCGTTCTACATTATAGAAAAATGCACTTCTGGTACCACTGAATACATTGCCAATGGTTCTAAAAGTGTCTTGTTTTCATAGTCATAGATCGGTGTCAATACGGTTTCATTAAACATCTCAACTTGAAATTTTCCGCAACTCAATTTTTTGTAATTTATACCTTCATTTATTTTGCATATCATCCTTATCATTTATAGACATTGAGACTCTTAAGTTGGAAAAAAATCAGCTTGAAATGTTTAGAGAAGCCGACCCCTGCTTGACCACATATACAGGAACAACACGGGGCGTTGACTAGAATGTTTTTTTTTTTCAATTTCAAATAGTTTCATGACACCCATTCATTTCTGGAGTTTTGTCCCTAGTGCTGTAGTGTATCACTATCACTGTCATATTTTCATCCAACAGTACCCAATGGTATCCAAACTTGCCAGAACTCATGAAAATATTCCAGTGGTCTCATCTTTATAATGTAACATGGCCATTTTAAACATTTTCAACAAAAGAATGTCCAAGCCATTGCCCTGACGGAGGCTGTCGATCAAAGACGTCTATAATCGTATCGTATCACCGGTCGATATTGTTTACATGGCCGCCATTTGCCTTAGACAAGCGAACCGTCTCTAAGTAAATACTACAGTGTATAACATGGTGTTTACTTGGACAAACAACGCCACATGGTTAGATTTAATTGCTCGGACGTAAAACTCTTGCTACCGTCATCAAGGAGGAGTAATCATTAGTAAATTATAGTATACTGTAGAGGTTTGAGGTATTTAAATACTAAACGCATTGTTACTTACCCATCGTGTAAGAGCCTGTCTATAATTTTGCTTTTTGCATTAAACTTATTCTCAGTGATTCTAAATATTTTCATTTTTCAGATTTTTTTGTAAAAGAGTCAATTCAGTGAAGAAATAATCTAATCATGCACGTCATTTATGTGGGGAGCATCCCAGATTACATAGTGTTTAGTGAGATATTTGGTCGGCAGATTGATGAAATCGTAATATAATTCATTACTCATTATAGTTCACCTATTTCCAAATACGACGGTCTTTGACGCCTATATACTTATGGAATATAAACTGTACACACATTTCTAGTTTAATCTGAGTAAATACCAGGTCAGTCCTAGTATTCTTAACGTACCAGTGCACAAAATAAAAGGAACCCTTGTTCAACGTTGATCAGTTATCAATTATGATTGTCTTATCATTGAGGCATGATTAATATCGCTATTTTCGACAAGATTCAACCCCACCACAGGGCTTTCCAAAAACAACATACTGTTGATTTTTGCTGGTTTTTTTTTTTTGTTTTGTTTTTTTTTTTTTGGGAGAGGGGGAGGGTTTTACATTATATATATAATATTGAACGGGTCACAACAGATCACTTGCGGATTTAGAGGGAATGGTGGGGGATGTCAGGTCCCACTCGGGATTTTTCAAAAGTAACGAAAATGTACACTTTTTGTAAGAAAAATAACTATTATTAAGAGTGATATATGCACCATGAAATCTGCTTGTGATATGATACATGACAATACATTTGGGAAATACATCTCGACTGTATCCAGCACTATCCCTCGAATTAATAACAAGTCGCGGGGAACTGATGGTGACGATGCTTAAAACCGAACTCAGTCGACGTGATTTTCAACCAGGATTATGCACTAGTCCACCCGGAATGTGTTCTTATTGTGTTGACTGCTCTTCGCAAGACAATTCTTTCTGTGTAACAAAATGACCAGTTCTGAACTAGTATACTTTTAACTAGAAGCAAACATGTAAATGACATGAAACAGTCCATTGTAAATGAAATCTTACACAATTCTTAACACACAACAGGTCATATAAGGCAACCAGTTTTATTGGTGGTGGGTGGTGGGGGGGGGGGGGTAGGGAGACCTAAAATACGGAAACTTCAACCTGAGTATAACCACATCCAACCGGAAGAAACTGCTTTTTGGTAAGAACTGAGTTTAAGTCGACGACCTCAGAGGTATTAGGTCACTCGACTCCAGGAACTTCATTTCACTGTAAAACAACGAATATTTAAAATAAATCATCTAAGTACCATATATATGTATATATATCACGGGCCAACGAGCACATTTTCTGAACACCCCTTTACGTTAATATACACATTTCATATATATACACAATAAAAAAAAGTATAACATAGATGCCGTGTTTGTATCAATTAAAGCTTTTATCGTGATACAATAAACGACCGGAGCATAAACTTAAGTCTATGAATCACTATAACCAAACACAACTTTTCAATTAATTCCCGTCCAGTTCTCGTCCTAACTGCATATTATTTAACGAGGCTTGACTGACCTTATGAATATTGATGTTTTATGATGCTGATATTTATAAGCGTCTTGGATACATATTATAGTCTAGATACTCTGCAACGCCTGCTTTTCTAAAAGACAAACGTCTTGAAGGGTTCTACCGTGAACAAACATGTAACTGTAGCCTGATAAAGTTTGCTATTGGTTGATTCAAACAATCGGACTACCTCGGATATTTGCATAGTATGTCAATAGAGTATCATCTTAGAATTTATTTATTTTTTCCTTTTATTATTAGATATTTTCTTTTTGCCAAATATCTTGTAGAAGATAACAGCAATGACTTCCTTTCGGAATAAATATCTTTAAATGTTATTGAAACAAAAACCGTTTCAGAGGTGTGTTTGTTTCAGCTCATCAAATCTTACTTCTATCTGCAGCACATTTTGTCAAGATGATTGTTGTTTAGAAAAGCAAGCGTCGCAGATGATCTAGACTAATAGATGTATTCAAGATTTCATGCTTGGAATATAACGACGCTGTGGCAGACTGACGTTAGTTCGATATTTGTGTTTCATGTTTCAATATTATATATGAAACTAATCCTAATCATAACCTTTTCACTCTCCAATATTGAAGAGTTCACATTTAAATATTTTATTTTATTTTATTCTAAAAACTTATTTATTTTACATCGATTGTGAAACAAGTTCTTACAATCTAGACAAATCACGCTTGGTACGTTACACTCTTACAGAGTAGTATTCACCCATTAAAAAACTTCCACTTAAACAATATATAGACGCATCGAAGTCAAAGTTTTCTATTCGGACAACTGCCAAGATTGTGTTTCTAGTCCACAGTGTTTCTCTTTATGCTGATATGGCCAATTAAAAGATGTGTTGGCTAATTATGATTTAATTATTAATTTGTATGATATTAAGCGAGACAAATAGTGAATCAATAAAGCCTTTGTCATTACTGGACAAGTGACTAGTGTAGTAGAACTTAATTATACATGCGTTACCAAGTATGTTCAAATAAGCCGGGATAGCATTACATTATAATAGACATATTAAGTATACTTCTGGGGATTTAACTCGTTTAAACAGCTAATTTGTTTTAAATAGTGATAAAGATTATGTCCATTTCATGATATTGTACAACGGCACATCACGCTGTTGTCATTTTTGCAAGCATGTATCCAAATTTGGATTTATACCAGAGAACTTTTATAAAGCTTAAGTTGAAAGTCGAGTGGTGGATTAGATAACCATTATATAACAATCAAATAGAAATTCCATACGTTTTTCAATCAATCAATCAATAAATCAATCAACCAATCAATAAATCAACCAATAATTCAATCAATCAACAAAATTATCAACCAACCAATCAATCAATCTACAAATCAATCAACCAATCAATAAATCAATCAATCAACCAATTAATCAATCAATCAATTAACCAACCATCCAGTCATCGATCTAAATTCCTTGATAAATAAGTTTTTAATATAATGAGTTTATAGGGTAATATTCATACAGTCTACTTCTTTTACCAATAATCTGTTTTATCCGATCGTTTTTCAAAACTTAAAACATTTTCATTTATCGCTGATAAACGGAATCAAGTTGTATAAAGGCCAGGGCTAAATTCATAAAAAGCTTTAAATTTAAGTCTTAACACTCTTAAAATTTCCGATTTTTAAATACTATTTAATAGCAAAAGTTATGTTAAACAAAGTATTTATAGACATTTTCTGATAATGTAACATTTAAATTGGCTGTTTTTGCAAGGGCATGTTGTTCCTTCCTTGTGAAATTGTTTTTAAGGTAAACTACAAAATCTCACATTTTGAGTTTAAGTCGGATATTTAGACTGTAACAAACGCCGCAAACAAAGTTAATGCTACCGATGTTTACAAATGTACGAATATTGTCGTTTTATTTTAATATCAATACAGGCAGACTGAAATTAAATGAAATTCATCATATTCGTATTTCGGTATTGGACTCGACAATAGTCCTAACCCTGACTTTGATTACTTCCGGTTTTAAAGAATTGAACATAAGGTGTCACCCCACCATTGATTTTTGTTCTTTATTCTATAGTAAATAATAAAAGTTTGAAGGCTTGTCATTCATAGAGACACCCAAATGAAAGAAGTGAAACCTACATTTTACTGTTTGTCAACCTCTGCACTATCAAAATATGATGAGAAAAGTAGGGGTCATTTGTCATATAAGAGATTTTTTTCTGCTCAGTGTGTACACTGGTGACAAAGTGAAAGTAGACTTCCGAAATCATGTATTCATACCCCAATTTCCAAGCATCAATTTTTTTTTCTAAATTCACAATTCAAACATGACAATGCTATCAAAGTGTTCAAAATACATCAATAATGCCATTCAAATAAAAAATGAGCATTAAAATAAGGAAAATGCATTTTTAAAGATAAGAAATGAGGATTATTTAAAACCGCCATTATGCGACTATCCCACGGAAGCACTTCCTTTTTGCAATGGTGGTACTATGCCATAAACAACACTTGAATACCGGAAAACGAAGCAAAAACAATTAACAAACTTGCATACCAGAAAGGGATTTCCAAGTCTTTTTATCGGGTACGGAAATTTCATATTATGCCCCTCGCTGCTATGATTTAACTTATATACATGTGGTGAAAATCCGATTTGAATTCTTAAAATATATGATGCTGAATCAAATGTGAATACTTTTCAAGAAAAAGATACATTGTGATGGCCTTTTTTATATTCAGATAGAAAAGTCCGTCCCGTTGGGTAACTGTTTTTGCAGGAAGTCGACAGGGTCACAGACAAGAGCAATGTACATTGATAAGGTCCCCAAAACCCCTCTGATTTTTGTTTTCATTTTTGTTTTCATTTTTTTTTTTTTTTTTTTTTAAATCTATGAGGGGGTGAGGGGAGTAACCAAGGTCCGTAACTTCCTGCCTGTGGACAGAGCCATGTTCCCGCCAAAACAAATATCCTCACCGCTAGTATTGTCCATGCGAACCTAATACCCAGTCTATAATCATATAGCCTGTTATTAATATATTCACATGTATACTGCGAACATATATTGGCGTTACAATACAATACAATTGAATACAATTTTTGGCTGCTTTCCTCATTTTCCATCGTATTAATTAGTTACGTTGAATTTACTCAAGCATATTTCCTTTAATTTCTCATAATCATTTATTATAAAGAAATTAATCATGTTCCACGTTTAACCGTATCAGTATTCTGGAACTTGCAATGAACTTTTTTCTGCAAATGCCAAACTCGTTCTAAAACGCAAATTGATCGCGTTTAATTTCAGCAAATGGTATTTCCTCCTGTAACCAATATATAACTCTACTATTACATAAGTTTTCTGGTGTATGTGTGCCAGCAAGGAGTAATGTAAACCTCATTTCTTTATCATTTAGCAATACAATAGTGATTATTTTATACGGAAGCAGGTAGCTACTAATCAACGGCCATTACTGACACAAGCCACATGGCACAGGCATGACTACACTGGGTTTTACAGTTTATGTATGCATGCTACCACAATTTGAAAAAGGAAGTGCTTCCGCGGGGTAGCCTGCATAATGACTGTTATAAATAATCCTTGTTTCTTTTTCTTAAAAATATATTTTCCTTATTTTAATGCTCATCTTTTTATTTGAATGGTAGTATTGATGTATTTTGAACATTTTGTACAGCATTGTCATGTGTGAATTGTGAATTTAGAAAAAAAATGATGCTTGGAAATAGGGGTATGAATACATGATTTTGAAAGTCTACTTTCACTCTGTCAACAGT